>CAXIPT010000004.1:1003840-1157424 GCA_964030475.1 Tethya wilhelma | reverse complement strand
TGTGTGTGTGTGTGTGTGTGTGTGTGTGTGTGTGTGTGTGTGTGTGTGTGTGTGTGTGTGTGTGTGTGTGTGTGTGTGTGTGCGTGCGTGTGTGCATGTGTGAATTCTGATTTCTTAAGGTCACCTTCAGGGCAAAATGCAAAAACATTGCAGCTCTGAGATCACCCTGTCATGTGCATGAGTATGTCATGAGTTTTGTTGCACACACTTAGTACTTGTCAATGAATACCTTTGCGCAAAAAATCGGCTGATTTCATGCCTTAGTAAATTGACATCATTTGCATGAGTCATGGGGGCCATACAGATCATCTAATAATTATTGTTTAATGCATTCCTTCACAGTTGGTGGTAAGTGAACAAATACAATTGACATTATTCATAGGTAATGATTCTTGTACTTAATAATCCTGAATACTTTTATTGTGTTTTTTGGTGGATGATTATTGCATGCATGCATGTGCCAAACCCATGCAAAAGGCTATGCATGCATGACCAGCACAAGATGACATGAATAAATGTAAAATAATAATTATTATAATATAGCCATTCAGCAGCTATGNTTTCCATGGTGCATGGTGCAATACTTAGTGCTCTGGACTCCCAACATCATGGTTGGGTGTTCGAGTCGATCCCACCATCGAGTGTTGCCATTTTTCACTCCTTAGTGGTTGTGTGTGACCATCTAACACCTTCCCACCAGTCGACTCAGCTGTGAATGAGTACCTGGAGTTTTCTAGAGACCGAACTGGCCTCAATCTGACAGTTCTCACAGTGCATGTGGCCCAGGTGGGTCCCCCTGATGCCCATGCAGATCATCTAATTGTTTAATGCAGTCCTTCACAGTTGATGGTTAGTGAACAAATGCAATTGACACATTCAAAGGTGATGATTCTTGTACTTAATGTCTATAGGTTCATGATTATTGCAATTATATGCATGTGCCTAACCTATGTAAATACTATACTAAATATAATTAGTATAATAAAATTAAAAATAATAATTATGTGTGTGGCTTTTTAACACTGCTAGATTCTTACTTTGTATATTGTGTCCATTATAAATTATGGGATATTTAGTGCATTTCCACTCCGACCTGGGAACAATCGAGGCATGTCCATGAGCTGCTCGATCTGGCCTTTTTGTGAGCCGGGAACACGAATAGTGTGCATGTCCCAATAGTATAATATAATGTCGTCATGAGTGAATGAATGAAATTTTCTGATGGAACATGAAAGGGAGTGAGTTTTTTTTTTTTTTTTTTAAATTGTTGATGGGTCGTGGATAGTCACGGATGGAATAAAGAATCCCGTAACGTAGCCACAAACTGATATATATAAGTATGACAATTACAATTACAATTACCATAATATTGTGTCACCAACAATATAATTGGTCTAAGATATAAATATCTAGGCAGTTTGGACCAAAATATATAGTAGGCTCCATCTGTTGGTTCAGTATATGCAAGGCTCTCAGTTTTACCATAGATTCAGTATATTCGGCATATACTCCTGGCAGCTCGCGAGTTTGGGAGTTCGAGCGATCGCGATTGCATTCCGATGACGTTTGTACAACGTACACAACGTACAATGTACATGTGACATGCATAATTATGACCAATCAGATTTGAATATTGATTTTGCTAGTCTCGTCCCTATAGCCTAGACCCCGCCTCTTTCGCCAGCGAAAGAGGCGGGGTCTAGGGACGAGACTATACTAGGTGACTAGTAGGGTGATATTATGCGAATAACTGCTAATCATAAGTATACTATCAGTACTCTAGCTGATCGAGACAACTTTTATACTTGCAAGCATATTATTATTTTACTCGCAGTATGCTTGCAGTCTGTAAAACTTGTGGACAAGAGTTTAAGACTGGAGAGTGGGGGTGGCCATGGAGTAAAACTAAAAAGGAAGGACTTAACTGCCCGGAGTAAGTACAATGCATGCATTATTATATAGCTAATTGTAATAAGAATGTGCATAGTTATATCAATAATTTTGGCATGTAACTGACTTTACAGTCATTTATAATTTGGCATGCACTTTGTACAATACAATAAGGTGTGCTAAAGCTATTCAGGATGCAAATGATGCAGCATTCATCGATGTATCATATCAAACTGACATGGGAAACTTTGAATACAAAGGACCAGCAAGTAAATTTCCTATTCCTGGAGGATATGATAACTTTCAAAAACGTATACTTCAGCAGCAGTTGCACCAGCAGACCAGTGCAAATGGGGGTACTGGTACACAAACATTCACTCCAGGCTCAAGTGACCCGCGGCCACAGCATAAAGCTAAACCAACACAAACCAGAGCAACAAGTGGGCGTGCACATGAAGCATTCACTCATGACTTAGCTGACACGCAGCATATACCGCCACAGCAAAAGCAGACCAGGGCCCCAAATGGGGGTCCACAAGCATTCACTAGAGATACACAACAAATACCTCCACAGCAGAAGCAGACCAGGGCCCCAAATGGGGGTCCACAAGCATTCACTAGAGATACACAACAGATACCACCACAGCAGAAGCAGACCAGGGCCCCAAATGGGGGCCCACAAGCATTCACTGGAGATACACAACATATTATACCACCACAGAAAAAGCAGACCAGGGCCCCAAATGGGCATGCACAAGCATTCACTCGAGATACACAACATAATATACCACCACAGCAAAAGCAGACCACCGGCAGGGCCCCAAATGGGAGTGCACATGTACAAGCACAATGTCACACATTCACTTCAGGTGATCAGCAACAATACAGTGAACACATGCATGAAGCTAAACTACCAGAACAGCAGAAAAACAGGGCCAAAAGGGGAAATACAGTATTTATTCCAGACTCTGCTGAGTCAGGCAATTGCAATCCACAACAGCAGCAACAATATGCTCCACATGCAAAGCACTTCCAGCAGGATAAATTGCAAGGGCATATATAGCCACATATATATATGACAATTAGAAGCTCATTATAATAAGAAAAACTATATTGCTTTATACGAAGGATGATTTAGTTTTAATTTTGCATAATTATTTGTACTAATTTTTGTAAAGTTATGATCTATATTTAATATATTATAGCTATATTATCATCATAATAATGTTTGCAAAAACTATACTATAATTATTTTTAATCAATGTTATTGCATGATTATTGCTATAATATGTAATTATAATAAATAAAATTACTGCACTATATTAAATTTTACAGTTATGAATTGTCGGCAAAAACAGCAATCAAATCGTTATCTGGTTTTCACAGCTCAGTCTCGCAGAGTAGCATTTTAGCTCGAGGTCGCATTACTTCCGGTAAACTTCCGTGACACACCATAATACTACGTATATAATATATATCTATGCATGGACATGCATGCAAATTGGTAATTGGAAACATATCAATGAATAATATTATGCTATAGTATAAGCCACTACCTATTATAAAGCCTAGGAATGTTTAATTCTTGAATAATTTGTACATGCCAAAAGTTCATTAATTGTAACAGCTCTAGTATTAATAGTGCAGCATCTATATTATACAGTGACCGACCTAAATCATCACCAGCTGCAAAGAAATAATTATATTATTTCAGGCAGAGTAAGGTAATAAAATATATAAGTAACTGACTGTGCAGGCAGAATATAATTTATTATTCAGACTATAATATTGTAAAAAAATTGTACAATCATGTAAGTTACTAATAATTAACTAATTTTTATTAGCTCTTCATGAACAGGAGATTAATAAAATTGAAGTATATAGGATAAAACATGCGTGCAAAATGCCAAACATGTGGGGTAGAGTTTGAAATTAAAGAATGGGGAATGCCATGGAACAGCAAAGAAGGGCAAAATTGCCCAAAGTAAGATTTCTATGATTGTTGTCATGTATTTAATGATAGTGCATGGCCTAAAATTTAGTTACGTTTCTATAATACAGGTGTGCTAAAACAATCCAGGAAAGCAATGCAGCACATTTCAGTTTTGATTTGAAAACGGAAAAGGGAACTATTAAATACAGTGGACCTGTCGGAGGATTAGCAAATCCAGCAATACAGAATGTTTTTGCTATTAAGGACAAATAATATTACCTTAGTCAACTGCAGATATCGTGTTTCTTATTATTTACTTTACACAACATTGTAATTACACATGCATGATTATTATAATATATCTTGCCATAATAATATTAATAATATAATCTTTAAGGGTGGCCAGACATAGCAACACACGAATTGCGTAGACAATTATTTTTGCAAAATAACAATGCCCTTTTCATGCAGAAATTAATGGGAATTGCAGAGTATTGCAGGAAGTCATACTTTGACTATGCATAATTTACACAGATTGCTATAACTTGATATTTCAAATATCTTAATAATTGATATTTCAAATATCATAATATTTCAATCTTCTCTTCTTATCACAGCTGTGGCAGTGAAAGATTGGACTTCCACGACTCTTTTTCTAGGCATTTCCAGGGTGTGCTAAGCACATCCATACAGCCGTGTTCAGTCATGGCACCGGCAGGGGCGTAGCCAGGATTTTAGAAAAGGAGCTATAAAATAATGCGCGCGAAGCGCGCCAGAAAATATATGCGATCAAAAACCACACCCACTTAATTAGCTAATTTAAACCCGCCCATCGAGCAGTGCAACGCGCTCACTAGATCGAACGCTCTCTAAAGCTTAGTCTGGCCAGCCAGACTACTCTAAAGCCTTGTAGCAGCAAATAGAAAGCTTCTAATAGTTGTTTTGGATTGAATTCTGGCCAAAGATGACTGCTTTACGTGTTGCTACTAAGTAAGTGCACAAAAAATTATTACAAATTAAAAAATAGCGCATTATAAAACCTACGCGTAAATTTCGCGAGACAAAAAAGCACCCCCCCTGGCTACGCCACTGGCACGGCTAGATTCTGAACTTCAGCTGCTCGAGCTCACAGCTGGATGGTCATGCACTTCGACTTCGCCGCGTGACTAGCATGTGGATCGTGAATGGATCCATGGCATAATTATGAGTGTACGTACATGGAATTTAGCGTATACGCGTATTACGCGTACAAGAGAGAGGTATTTTGTAGCTTTTTACAGTATCGACTCACACCAAATTTATTTCAAACATGTATTAAACAGAGCAACCTTGTTTGTCGTCCCTTTAGGCTTTACCCAACAAAACAGTTATAATTATATATATACTCCTGCACTGCACAAAATTGATATATAGTCAGACACGTTAATTAGCCCCTGCAGCGTGCAAGCAGTTAATTTATTATTAAATGTCCTCCATTATTTAACATGTAGAGATGCATATAATGCGACATGCAATTGCATTAGTGCATGGGATTTAAAGCACATGCACTGTGGGAAGAAGAAAACTCTTCCAGGAAATGTGCTAAAACTAATTTGGGTCACTAAAAAAGCTCACTTTTCCACATGGTGAACAGAATGTGTATAATAATATTATTATACACGTCCAATAAATAAATAATAATTTGTTCTGAGGTTGAATAATTGCCAATTATAGTATAATTATAATACTGTAATAATTCAAATTACAGACATTGTATTATTATAATATCATCCATTGATAATAATAGTATAATAATTGACACATTAATTATTATAATATCGTTCAGGTCAGTCTATACCTAATTTTCAATGCTAGAATTTGCTTCTACAATTGGCAAAATTGGCCCTTTGAATATATTTTGAAAGTCATTTGCTGTTGCTCCATCAATCTTGACTCCACGAGTACCATCAGGTTTCATTACTGCCTCAACACTTATTCTTACAGCTTTTTTAGCCTCAATCTACAACTGCATTTTTTGATTTTCCAGGCGTTATCTTCCAGAGCAACCTTTGCATTGAAGCAACTTTGTTTATTAGACTCATCTATTCGTCGTGCACTGTAACTATATAAAATTAATATTAATTATCTATACCTCAAAGAAAATACTAACTTCTATTATAAATGAAAGCACCAACGGTGCATAAGCCTCGGCACACTCAACTAGCATGCACAACTAAATACCGTCGTATACATACTGAAAAAAGACCATCAGTACTGAGACTTCCGCAGTCAGTATGCACAGAGCAAGCCGTTCCGCACTGCCTGAGTCACAGCACTGAGCCTGAACCTGTAGCACGGTTTGAAATCAAGCTGCTGCAGTCAAGGATGTGCTGAGCTAGTTATAATAACCTCTGTTAAGAAACTCACTGGATCAGTAGTCAGTACACTGAATTAAGGCCATGCAGTCAGGCACTGATACAAAACACACAACTAACCTATTTCAACAAAACTATTATCAGAGTCTAACTATATTCAACTTGCAATCATTGAGTTACTTACCTGTCCAAGCAGCCAAGCCAGCTAGCCAAGCTCAAGTCCATTTTATGAGGCCATGATCCAAGTTCTACAGTATTTCTACATAACGCACACTATATACGGGGTGTGATCAATGGGTGCGGTTTCGAAGCCTAAGCGTACAGAGAAGCACCAAAACCTCAGATCTCAGAAACTACAGCGTTTTGCAAGATTCTACACGTCAAATTTCAAGATGATATCGATTCATGAATGTAAGTACCTTCCATTTTGACTCTGGAGCTGCTGCTCTTCAGATAATTTAGTAACAGACAGACACACAAACACACAAAACGACTACCGTAACCCTCTGCACGTGCTACGCACGCGCCGAGGCTTAATAATAACTTACTCTTTGCAACGAATCGCCTTTTTTCGGCAACATGAAAACAGGCTACACTTTGAATCAATGTTATCACCACAAATATTGCAAACTCCCTCCGGCATTCTGGTTCTATAGATATGATTATAACAACGAGGCTAGCTGTTCCGAGGTTAACTGATGTTGTACTGAATTTATAGTCACCCTAAAGTAAATAATTTTTGTTTATTAATAATGCTATTGTTACAGTTATGGTAGGATGACTCTGTGGTATCCAAAAACAATGTTGCAGCATCATGGTACCATTATTTTGACCATATTTGGTTAAATTTAACTATAATTATAGAAAGGGACTATTAAACAAATAGGAAGAGAAGTTTAAATGTGATACACACTAACATAATATTATTTCCTATGGGAAAACATGTTTTTTCATCAGCCAAAACCAACGTCCTTCCAAAGATGCGTGACTCAAGTTCGAATTTTCTAGGTAAACATTCTAAAAAGGGAAAATGGCTATTCATTGTTATTTTGGTGTTGTTGTTTTTGGTGTAGTTCTTTTTTTCCTTTTGGATTAATTTACCACTAATTTTCCAAGTTGATTTGGATCTTGGCTTGTAAAAAGTTGATCTAGACAGAAATGAGCTTGTGCATGGAAGGTTACACTCATAAGAGTTGTTGGAGTCGAGTCAGTCGACCTGAGGCTTGTGAAAATTTCTCTCATTTGCTGCCTGCACCCTAATAAGTATGTGGGATTTGCCAATGTTTAACACACGTGACCGAAATTATAAAACCTGTCAAAATACAGATAATTAAATTTTAGTATGGAAATTGTTCCTTATACATTATTGTTCTAGATACTATTGAAAAGTTCTATTTAAAAGTTGTAGTGTGCTATAGCTATTAGACTGTATTATAATCCATAAATTGTGCATGAAATTATTTCATATCTGCATGCATAAAAAATATCATTTGTTATTTTTGAATCTTGTCAAAAATCATCTCCAAATATTTCTCCAGCTCCTTTGGGCTCTCACAAGACAGCAGCCACTCATCCTCACACATTGGCACGGTACCTTCACCATCGGGGCAGTTGAACTGCACGACACCACCAGCATTCTTTACATGATCGACAAGATTATGAGCACACGTCACTTTCTTTCCACAAAGAACTTCAGGTGCACACATAAATGCCCAAAGCGAGTGACAGATAGTGGCACAAAGCTTCTTGGCTTTGGCTAGCGTACGAATGAGGTTGACAACAGGGCTGGCATTAGGTGTGTCTTTAATAGGAGAGGATTGGTAGTAGAGTCGGTCCATGCAATAAGAGCCGACGAAAAAGTAGCAATCATATTCGTCAATGTTCGATATTGCTTCGATATCCTTGTAGACACGAATTGGATCGTGACACTCGTTGCCCTGGAATTCGAGATATTTTTGCCCCCAGAGAGTTGAAACATATTCGTATTCAACTCCACGTTCTTTGCATTTCTTTTCAATAAGAACGGTTTCATTTTCGTCAAAGTGAGACTCAAGCACGACTGCAAGTTTTCCATTCGAGCTCACAGGCAAAGATGGAGGTAATGGAGCCACTTTGATCAGTGGCTGAAAGGTGACTTTAACGGTAGCTGTTGCACCTCCAAGATTAGCGGGAAGATCAACTTTCACTCCAAACTTTTTGTTCAGCTTCACAACCAGAGGTTTTTGAATACCTTTCGCGATAACTTCAGCAAAAGAGTTATCCAAGTCGATAGAATTTGCTGGAAGGAAATCAGGCGATACAGAAATGTGCAGAGATCCATCGGCAGGAATTGTGGGAGCAAAATAGAGTGTGAAGGGACCGGGATTGTTATACATGAGCGTGTAGATATGAGCGAGATAGCACAGCTCGAAAATGTGGTAGCCAGACTTCGCATGACCTCCTTTGTCACCATACATTCCAGTCAGAACGGGAACCCCGATGTCAGTCACACGAAAGTGCACACCACCTCGGTCCAGATCGAGAAAAAAGGCACAGTAGAAAGCTGACATTGCTGCTGCAAGCTCTCGGAATTTCTCGTGCTCGATCCTATCTCCCATGCAGGTGCCCATTTGGATGAGATAGGCGAGAATCCCTTGCTCCTGTTGCCAGAAATCCTTTGTGCTCATCCAGGTGAACATCAGATCAAAGCCATTGGTGGGATTCCTCTCAAGAGCATCAACACAACCTCCGCGAAATTTATCTATCCCTCCGATGTCGTCCATTGCAATGGCCAGCTTGCGAGCAAGTGCAAGGCATTTCTCTCTCAGATCGGTCTTCTTGGTGTCTTCCAGGAAGAACGCAACTCAATTCAGATTCCAGGCGATCTTGAGATTGTGTCCGACAATCCCTCGATCTTGTTGCCAGCTGTATTTCAAATCAGGCGTCCAGTCGTGAAAAAAATCGTTCAAAAACCAACTCACTGCTGTCGGTAGGTGGAAAATGATTGATAATGTCTTCCACGATAAAGATCAACATCTTTCGAAGACGTTTCCTCTCTGAATCGTACTCTGGTTTTCCCGTGAGAGCACAAATGAGATTGATGAGATAAGCAGGAACATGATCACCGACGGAGTTCCAATTCTTTCGTGCCTGATTTTTCCCAAGTTCAGCACCGACCGGCGATAGCGTGTCCGGATCAAGATGGGAATAGTAGTTTCCGTGAGTCGACTTATCGAGGAAATACTTGTTGAAAGTCTCGACAGTTGAGAGGATATCGTGCAGTGAGTTTTCGTCACCCGTGATTCGATAGTGCATCGTCAGACCGGCTAGTGAGTAGATTTGCTCGTAGAGTGGAATAGTACCAGCATCGTCACCATTGTTGGAAGGGAGAGAGAGCTTCGTACCATCGTAGTAGGATGCCCAAAACACTGACTTTCCATCAGGTAGGACAACTTTGAAGGTATCGCGTTGGTATTGGACACCAGCATTCAAAGCATCGAGATATTTCATCCGACCGGTTAGCTGATAGGTGACAGCAAATCCGTAAAGAAGTCGCGATAGAGTGGCAACTTCTTGCATTTCGCTCTTCGGTTGATAGAGGATGTTGAGCTCTGTGCGATAGCGAGTGAAATCGATCGTCCCATCAGCGAAAAACGTCTCAAACCAGCGATTTCCTTTAGCACTGATGAGATCCAGCCACCACCGATCCTCTTCAAACATGTACGGACCCATTTGGTCTGAAATGAGCTTGCCATCTTGGCTGTAGAGCAGGTAGAGTGTCCTCACTTCAATCCTTCTTTTCATGTGATCGCGATGGTAGATTCCTTCAACCATTACGAGTGCATCCAGAGCCAAGTACTTTTCCAACTTGCCTTTGGGACTGTCATCAAAATCTTTCGGAGTGCCGTAACGATCGTAGCTCGCTTGAAGGTGAGGGAGAATGCGAAACCAAGTTTCAGTGTTGGTGTACGAGTAGAATTCGTCACCACTGCGAGCTTTGAGTTTAAAGCAAAGCTCTTCTGCATGGAGCTCAGTGACTCGTCCAAGCACTGTGGTTTGCTGGAAAAACTGTCTAGCCATAATCAGCTTAAGATCTCTCTTTTTTTTTAAAAAAAAATCTTAACTTGACACAAGCTGAAAATTCCTGAAACTATATATAACTTGACAATGTATAGAAATGCTTTCTTATTTTCTGTCACAAAGAGCTGGTGTATACAATAATTATTGCATACAACTGTCAACTGCTGTTCTTGTCAGCTATAGCTAGTGCGGGAGTTTTATAGAAACTACGGTGGCTCAATAGGGCCTTGCACAATGATCCTTTTTCCATTGTACATTGCTCATTGTTTGATGCACGTTTTCTGTTGCACATTGTACATTGCTCATTGTTTTTTTTTTTTGTTTTTTTATTTTTTATTTATAATAATTTAGCAAAAAAGCTAGGACACATGGGCCTTTGAATAGCAATACACTTGCTAACAAAACTATGTACCCAGTTAAAACAACAAACTTAAACGGTTCAAAACTGTGAAATTAGGACAAAAACTATTATTATAGTAAGAAAATTCTAGTTAGTAGTGCAGGGAACGAATGCAGTGTTTGAAAGAAGGGAGGGTCTCACAATCGTACATAGTACTAGGGAGTTGGCTCCACAATGAAATAACATCAGGAAAGAAGGAGAATCTATGAGCATTCGAGTGCACCTGGGGTTGAACGAGAAGATGAGGGCTTGAATTTCTTAGGTGCAATGTCGAACGTCTCTCTAGAGGGGCATTAGGGAAGCATAGGTGACCATTTAGAACCTGAAACAGGGTGAAAAGTTTCAGCTGCTTCCTTCTGTCAGAGAGTGTAGGCAGGCTCCAGGTGTCAAAATGTTGTACTCCCGGTTTTTTGAACACATTCTTAGCGCCATCTTTTGAGACAGTTAATTAGTCCAGCTTGATGAGGGTCCCAAACTATAGCTCCGTATTCCAGATGAGGTCTGATGCACGTTGTCTGTTGCACATTGTACATTGCTCATTGTTTGATGCACGTTGTCTGTTGCACATTGTACATTGCTCATTGTTTGATGCACGCGTTGTCTGTTGCACATTGTACATTGCTCATTGTTTCAATTTGTTTGATGCACGTTGTCTGTTGCACATTGTACATTGCTCATTGTTTGATGCACGTTGTCTGTTGCACATTGTACATTGCTCATTGTTTGATGCACGTTGTCTGTTGCAGTGTTGTTTTAGTTAACTATAACTAAAACTAAAACCCTTTTAGTTTTAGCAAAAATAGCCTTTTTTTAACTAACTAAAACTAAATCATAAAGTGTTGGCCAAAATAGCAACTAAACTAAATCAAAAAATGCCCAAAATACCTAGTTTTAGTTAGTTAACTAAAACTAAAACCCTTTTAGTTAGGCCATTTTTACTTTTAGTTAACTAAACTAAAACTAACTAAAATTTTTCTTGAAGTTTTAATTAGTAACTAATCAATAACTAACTAAAAGTTTTGAGGGTTAACTAAAACAACAGTGGTCTGTTGCACATTGTACATTGCTCATTGTTTCAATTTGTTTGATGCACGTTGTCTGTTGCACATTGTACATTGCTCATTGTTTGATGCACATTATCTATCAATATTTATGATCAATTGCAAGCACACACAGGCAAGGAGGATGGCAAGCGAAGCGAGCCATCCTCCTTGTAATACATTATGCATACATGTACATTACTAGACTAAGTGGGACATGCATGGCCATGGGTGTCAGGTATGAAGCGGTATTGCCGCCATTATAATATTACCAGTTTATGATTATAACTTTTTTATTATAATACTATTATGGAACAAAATTAACGATGATATAATTTTCAGCATGCACAATGCAGTATATATGAATGCATGAGCTATAGACGTCGACCTAGAGCTATATAATATTATACATGTTTGTGTGTGTCACCGAGACCAGCATTCAATGATATATCATGATTGNGTATAAGAGACAAGTACGCTTGCATGCTGCGCTGCCACTGCAGCAAGCCAACAGGCAACTACTCTTGCTGCTAAGCTCTTATCTGGACCAAAAAGCATAATTGTTATACCTGAAGTTAGATTCTAAGAATTATTAAGAATCCAGATTCGGAATTTATCTGCAGACTATAATTGAGATTATGTTAGTACTTAGTAGTGTACAATCAAATCCAATGATGCACCTATAGCTAAGCTTGATCCACTCACATATTTCTGGGACTGTCACTGAGATAATGTAATAACGGTTGCATGCTTGCTCCAGTTGATATAAAGCTCAACCAAACACCACCGTAAAGTATTATAATATGCATGCAGGTAACCTTGCTAGTTATAGTAATCCTAGGCCTCAAACCCTTAATTATAGGTTAGATTGCAAGACATGGGCATAAAAATGCTTATTTTTATGAAATTTTTACTATTATTATAGTACTTGTTCATTCATGCACTTTTTTCAACCCTATAATTGCTTTATTATAGCTATAACATTCATGCTGCATGGCTATGTGAGACTATACCCTAAGGCCTAATCTGTGTCAAATTGACATGATATTGCATTTATATGTCAGGGTAATCACTGCCCAAAGTGCTACACAGGCATACAGTATAGGCTCCAGATGGGCAGTAGAACTGTAACACTTTAATAAAGTAAGTATAATTGTGTGAAAATTATTGAAACAGTCGGTTGTTACATAATGGCCCTTCTATATGCTTTCATAGTTAGGCCGAGATAAATGCTTCAAGTTTTCCTGCCGGCCTATTTTTCTTTTATCTTGTTCCTGAAAGAACACCTATTTTTCTTTCCCAAACTCTACTGATCATTGCTTCAATTATCAGTGCAGGTATGCTCCATGTGCAAAGAGGCTGTTTATTTAGTGGTTTCATTGTGGTTGTAGCGCATGGCTTCTGTGAATCTGTAATTGCATTCCAGCTTTTGCAAGACTCGTTCCTTTCCTTTTTTCTCCTCCCCCTTCCTGTCCCGCCTACCAGGTCAGCAAAGGCGCACTTGTGTCCGCACCTAGCTTCTCTCATGTGGAGTAGTCTGGTGCCCAGACCCTTTCCAATTATTAGGCAAGTCTGTTAATTACATTCCGATCATGTGACCGCAATACTTCACAATGAGAGTTGATCACGTGCACCCGATTGCCAGCTCAGCAAAGGCGCACTTGTGTCGCACCTCATCTGACTCCACATGTACTTCACTTACTAAATTTTCCCATCTCAAATTAAACGTTGCAAAAAAATTAAACAGTTGCACATTGAGTGCTCTGATCTATACCAGTTCAAATAATGAACATACCGCTGGCCAAGACTACAGTATTAACATAAAGAATATAACTTAGAAAACAACTAAACTGGGACATAATGCACATTTGACAACATTTGTCCTATTTGGAATTCCATAGAGTTAGTTGCATGGGGTGTTACTCATAATATTTTAAGAGAGCAATTAACTTTGTGACTGGTCTATTCAATGTAAGTTGTACCATCTTGAGTCGGACAACCGTTGACGGACAACACCATCAGCTCCAGGCTTGATTATGATTCTGGCGATTGGCCATTGTGTCGGTACAACATTGTCTTCCTTTTAAATTAGCACTACAACATCACCAACGATGATAAAGTTTCGGGTTAGATGCTTCCACTTGGTGTGCTTCTGTAACATAATGCTTCCTCCATTGATCCCAGAAGTGTCTCGAAATTAAGAGCTTCACACAGGTACCATCTGCACAGGGTTGACAGCTACCAGTAGGATTCAGGATGGTCAGAGATGGCTGTGAGAGGACGTTCAGGGAAGAAGTGTCCTGTGGTCAACGTTTCAATGCCATCATCATTATTAGGAGAAACCACTCCAAGAGGAGGTGAGAGAGAAAGGTGCAGTCAAAGTCGAGCTTGGAGCATCAGTAAGTTTTACAAGACATGCTAGTATCACTGCGTGACATTCAGTAGTTGTAGTTGTGGTGCAAATGAATATCACTATAGTACTTCAGAACTCGAATACAAAGTTTGAACTCAAAAATAAAGCTATAGCTACATCGATCAAAGAAACTATAGAAAAACCGAGAAAAACTTAGTCTACTTGGTGTTACAAAGCGCCCAGTAAACTTCTGGTACTTTCGTAATGAAAAAATATCTTTCTTGTTTACCAAAACTTTCACATGACTTGCTATCTTCACTGATGTCCCAGCTTAGTTGGCACACAAAATAGTTACGTCTTACACCATTCCAAACCTTGAACCATGGATATTTATAGAGCCGCATAGGCCTATAAATATCCATGCTTGAACTGTGCTGATTTTAATTTTAACCAATCAACACAAAAATTACACCCATAGGGGTGTAAGTCCAAAGTGGATTTACACCCCAGTACCAACAGTTTACTCCCCAGTTTAACAGTGCATATGTTTACTGAATGCTCTGTGCTCTGTTCTCTATTGGTTAATGGTTATGTATAATATTCTCCCTAATTTGGTCCTCATTTGTCCAGCATTAATTATGACAATGCTGAGATGCAGTTTCTCAGTTGGCGTTTTATACGATGTGCTCATTTTAACTTTGTCAGTGTATACACTAATTTTAACTGACTTGGAAGATGATAGTCAGTATATATACTGCTTGTATATATTATAGTTGCTTTAATCTATTCCTTATTACTCTATCAGTATGTAAAGTTTATTAAAATTATGTTTTCATGCCTTCTTTCTCCTCATTTTGGAGTACTAAAATTCGCAATTATGTAATTATGATGATTATATTCTATCCATGTTCTATTGCAGGTTGAACCAGTGCCAGTGGTGCAATCTTGACACTGCCCCCTGTTGTGAGTTCATGACATTACCATGTATAATACACTTTAACACAATCTGTCATTCTCAATAAGATCTATGGAAAATTCTCAGTTCGATTTTAAATTATGTGAATGCAATCATTGTATAGCTGAAAACAGAGTGTTACAGATTCTAAGAATTATTAAGAATCTAGACTCTGACTTTATCTGCAGATCTATAATTGAGATTATGAGTTGAGTTGCATAAATGAGTTGTGCTTATGTCATCACGTGACATAAGCACAACTCCTAGATCCTACTGAAAGCTAAAGCTTCCGTGTCTCAGATCAAGTGACGTGCATGATGCCCGCTAAAAAAGCGACCAAGAACCAAGTGGACAGTTGAACGCCTACGAACTCGGCTAAGGAAAGCTGGAGTAAAGCTGACATATAATGGTAAGACTGTTTATAATCTATAAGTTATAATCTATTCCTTATTACTCTATCAGTATGTAGTTTATTAAATACTGTTTTAATGCCTTCTTTCTCCTCGTTTTGGAGTACTAAAATTCACAATTATGTAATTATGATGATTATATTCTATTCATGTCTATTGCAGGTTGAACCAGTGCCAGTGGCACCTACTACACCATTGACACCACTCCCTGTTGTGAGTTCATGACATTACCATGTATAATACACTTTTAACACTATCTGTCATTCTCAATAAGATCTGTGGAAAATTCTCAGTCCAATTTATGTCAATGCAATCTTTTCCATATCCAAAAACAGAGTGATTAGATTCTAAGAATTATTAAGAATATATATATTTTTTGAAATTTTTACTACTTGTTGTACTACAAAAACTATACCCGGAACATATTTACAATCTGGTTTACAATATCATGCATCTGTAAGCATATCCCTACCTATCTTGCTTTTCTTTTTTGCTCAATTTTGAACTCTAAGCCTTTTGTTTGCCTATTTTACTCAATTAATTAGACTTAGTTATATTAATGGAGCCTCTTAATTATTGTATGTAACAAAAATTATCTGATTAAATATTTTTAGTGAGTGGAGAAAATTTGTTCAAAGTTTACTGATGCAGTCATGCAGTCTTATACCATGAGTGTGGAAGTGTATATCCTGCCTATATATTTCACTTTTTGAGTAAATTTGATTACTTATATTTTGCTAACAAATGGCTTAATATTATTTTCATTATCTACCGTATAGCGGGAAAGTTTCGCGGGGTTTAACTTTTGCAGTTTTCACAGATCACGATCCATCCGTGAAAGTTTTTATCCGCAAAAATTTTCGAAATGTATTATACGTATGGGCTTGCGCACAGCTCATCCGCGAAAGTTAAACTGCAAAAATGTTTGACTAGAGACTTCCGCGAAAGTTTGACACTGTGAAACTTTCCCGCTATACGGTATTCTGCTCAAAATTCTAGTGAAATTCTGTCAAAACCTATCTGATTCAATGAAGAATGCATATTAATTATTGACTTGCGTTTATTATCCATAGGTATCTTGCTGTGCCCGAGACTCTTCCATGCAGGTCGGACTAATAATAATGCAATGGTGCATTGGTTATATAATGACACTAACTGAATATTGTATATAATTGCAAATTACCCCTTGACATGATTCTGAAAAATTATGATTGTCTTCTGCTTTTATTACTAATTTTTGCTATTAATTTTTTAATAATTATTGCATGTTGTTTTAATTGTAAATTTCCCTTGACATACTTTCTGACAAATTATGTACATTCAGGCTACTGTTTATTAGAAATTAATTCTTGCTATTAAATTTTAATAAAATTTATTATTGTTATTGTACCGGTTTTGTTATGTATTGGAACAGCAAGCTTGTATGCATGACTGTGTAGCACTCTGATCATGAGATATATGTATACATGTATGCAAGTCTTATAGCATGCAGTCAGAGTCTTCAGATCGAATGCATGCATCTTATGATGCCATGCCCAGCTGTGACAGTGGCACTGCAGACTTCATTATAATATTTGACACAATGGCTGGCTGGCATACTGCAGCACTTTGCAGGTTGGTTGTCAGGCACATGCAGTCATTCACACTTAATTTTACAGACTAGAAGCCAATGTTGCAACCACAGAATGACATATACTTGCATAACAACCACACTATAGAGTCTTAATTTTATATATAAACACCTCACACTACTTAGCTGCATGCACTTAGCTTTGTATTTCATAGTTTAATCACACATACATGTATTTCCTGGTGGCTCGTGCACTCTAAAAAGATATGGCGAATCAGTCTGTATGTAGATAAGGATATTTTGAGCATTCTCTCGATCGGGCCTGGGTTCAAGTTTGAAGACAAGTAAGGTATGAGGAACACAAAGCAGCTTAAATAGTATTGCAAGTAGACAGTCCGGTTATGCCACAAAATAAATTAAACTGAAGTTATGCCAAGCTGGGCTTGCATAAACTAAACTTGCAAAAACCTGCACACTAATGATAACCAAAAGAATGGTGATGAAACCACTGTGAGACACAAAGTTCAAAGTACTAAAATTAATGATAAACACAAACCACAAAAAGTCAACAAAATAATACATGCATGCACAAATACTGGAAAGTCACACAGTTCACGTTATAAAGCAAACCAACAAAAGTGGATTATATCATGACAACAGTGAGTAAATCCTCCAATTCCTATTGCTTTAATAGGGCCACAGCAGAGGTCACAGAGTGGACGGTTGTATTTAGACATCTTAGAGACTTGTTGAAGTAGAGTTGCATTGTAGAATAATCTCCTTAGATCCTGCTTACTATGATTCTTCAAGCAGACATTGAAATGGCTCGAGACCTCTGGACACTGGCTACGATGATTTCTCAATGTCATGTCTTTTCTTCTGATCTCTTTTTGCCACACTTGTTGGGACACATGCATCAAAGGAAACTTGAGACATATAATAAAAATTATACCCAATAGTGAGCAATTGGGTTGGAATTTAAGACCATACTCATCAGGCACATGCACTACCAGTAATGTTCCTATAGGTGTCTTTGTGTCGACAGTACGTATTGGTATATGGCCAATTGTATATAACAGTTTTTCTTAAAGTCTTTTCGTTTAACTATGATAATTCGCTGCTATTAAACCCTCCTCTACTTACTCTTATTGAGATTATTTAACTTTTCAATGATTATTCTCATAAATAATATTAATGATCTATAAATTTTTAATCAGTTAACATAATTATTTTAATTTTGCATAGATATTAAAAAGACTACTCTATAATAGTCATGGTCAGTCAACAGAATTTCTGAAGCTATATAGCTATATAAAACTTTTTTTTTTAAGTAACAACTGATCAGCATAGTACAGTACAATACAGTACGAGTGCCTGCACCTGTACATCTCTAGTCACCTGACTTCAACGGTTAATCATGTGATCTCTGCTATGATCAACACCTTCAAACACTGACAAACAGTGCAGAAGACCTACAAACTCGAGCTCTCTGTTCAAACACCACGTACTTTCTGTAGAGAGAGAGAGAGAGAGAGAGAGAGAGAGAGAGAGAGAGAGAGAGAGAGAGAGAGAGANGAGAAATATTTGGAGATCATTTTTAACAAGATCCAAAAGTAGTGATGATAAGACCAGCCAATTAATCACTACCACAATGTATACTAAAAGTGTACAGAAACTTCAAAGTATATATAGGTGTGAGCATTGCATCAAAGTAAATAATTGTGTTTTGTAGTTTGTCAATAATATAATATACATTGGTAAAGATCGTTACACCAAAATAACAGCGCGCCGCGCGCCGCGCCGCGCCTTGGGCCTTGCGCATTGCAGATCTGCAGATCAGAGTCGCATGCGATCTATATAATCTGAATCACTTCGGGATCAAGATTAAACGTTAAAGCTTATAAAGATGGGCAGAGGAAGATGTGTAAAATGTAACAGGAGCTTTAAAACAAAGCAATTGGGCTTGCCATTTTGGTGACAGGATGGATACAAATGTGACGAGTGAGTATGCTAATGTACAAGAAAATTACCTATTTATAATATTATTACTGTTTTACAATAAATACTATGCTGATGAATTTTAGGTGCTGTTCTGAAGAAATAAGAATGGGAAGATGCTTATAAGCAAATGCAGCTGGAAGAAGAGGCTAAAGAAAGAGAAAGCGGCAACACAAGCAAATGCTGCTGGAAGAAGAGGCTAAAGAAAAAGAAAGGCAACACCAGTTGGCATTGGAACAGGAGCGTTCTGAACGCGCTCTTCACAAAGCAGGCAAGTTCACTTTAGAAGTAACAAGACCAGATGGATACAAGGTGACGGTAAAAGGAGTACCAGTGGAACAAGCAGAAAATTGGCAACAGGCAATCATTTATGCAGGAACTGGCCAGAGACCTAGAGCACTCAAATATAAGTACTAAAAGAAAAAAAAAAAGATAATCATTGTTCAATTTATTTTTTTGCTGCTATTACTGTAACAGTAATTTTACTGACTGCTAAGTATATATGCATGCATACATAATCAATTACATCCACAATTAACTTGCTTTTAATTGTAATGTGAGTCTATATAGGCTTAGTATAATCATAATGAACATGCTAGTTAGACTTAATATCATTGATTAATATCATATTGTTTATTGCTACAATAATGTATAGATAAGTTTGCACATTTAACGTGTGTAAAATTAGCTAATTCAACAAAGTTATTCACTTTTTCAAGTATAATGCATTGATATAATATATATATGAATCAGAAGTACATGAACAACAAAACCCTATGGGTCATGAAATATATACTCNATTGATAAACACCTGCCTGTAGGAAGTAAAATTGACAAAATTCAATATTGAGCTATACGAACGGTCTATTTTGCACAACGTCATAGAACAGAAATATAGCACGTGCACATGCGCAGTAGTCAGGTGGGCAGAGAAAGAACACCTCAGTATCTCTTGGACATTGCATTTAATTACCTTTTCTCTGTGGTGGCAGTCCTGATGGAGTAGATGAAGCCGCTGCACGGAGGATAGCCTGGTGGAGCTTCTACACAAGCAACTACATCGAAGACAAAATTGGTGTAGGCAATGAACGTTCCTTTCTTCATCATCCCCAGCTCGTTTCCTCTGACAACTAACGTAGCCATTGTAGATCGATCTCAGTAAGTACGAGTGCGAGAGCCACTGTGAGAACACTTGTTGCAGAAGAATTCAATCCACCGAACACAGTTGTAACAGTTTATCCTTGCAATTGAAAATCCACGGTGCAGTCAGTCACGCCTTCTGTGACGCTTACGCTGGGCGGTGCTTTATATAGACCTGGCGGCGCGGCATAGCAATTTTGGCGGGGAATTTGATTGTGAAATTTGCACCGTGACGTACAAAAATACGTCACTGGCAGGCTGGTCGGCCGGCCGGCCGGCTATAGCGCTAGGCTGCGCTGCGCTTGGGCCATTCGAATTTAGGCGCGCGAATTTACTTTACCACATGCACGTGATTTTTGCTTGTTTGAATTCGAACTTCGCGATTCCAAGTCAAGGACTGAAGACCGTTTTAAGAATCATCTCGTCGAACTTGACTGTATCTCTTTAACTGCACGGTGACAATCAGTATCTATAGCTCTCTCTCCGGAACTCTGACTGAGAAGGGGAATGTCAAAGAGAGGCAGGAAATCGCGCCTTGCCAGCCAGCTAGACTCTATAGCTGCTGAAATGTCAGCTATCAAATATGGAATGCTATTTGTTTCAAAATTCACGTCCAAATATTGGCGCTAATTTATTGTTGACAGTGGCGCTAAATATAGAAATAGTGGCGCTAATGTTGATAACAGTGGCGCTAAATAAAATAGGGGCGCTAAATTATTGATGACAACAGCGCTAATTTTAGTGGGGCAAAAATAAAAACTGTGGGCATAATAATAGTGGTGCTAGCGCTAAACAGCATTGGGGCGCTAGGGCCTACAAGTGGCGCTGAATGCTGAATGCGCTAAATGCTCAAAGGTTCCCGTTTATAGGTATATACAGGCCGAATGCTGCTAAGGTCAAAGGTCGGTACACACGTGCAGGCAATGTTTTTCGCGCGAGAATCGTGAGTGCTTAATTATAGTTAAATTGAATAGCACCGAGTTGCATTTTGATCAGATCAACGTATTAAGCTTATTATAATAATGTTACCAAGACTCAACTTATTAAGTTTTATAAGGGGGTCAATTTCAATCTGGTTTCTGAACCCTCCCCCAGATTTGTCTTTCTTGGTGAAAACCTATATACCCTTAAGTAAGTCGGTTGTTCATCTTGGTCACATTCTCTCTTTTAACCTTTCTGATAATGATGATATTCAAGCCATCTCCAGGGATCTGTGCCGTAAGGCTAATTGTCTCCTTCAAACATTTTCATGTTGTGACCCAATTGTGAAGACTCATCTCTTCTCAAGTTTTTGTATGTCACTCTATGGTGCCTCTCTTTGGAGACTGTCATCCCCTCAGCTCAGTGCTCTTGAAGTTTCCTTCAATAACATCTTAAGAAAGATTTGGTTACTTCCTCGAAATTACCACACCTCTATCTCCATTCGGTTGCTTGTCTTCCCAGCATTTACAATATTGTCTATCTTCGTTCCAGTAAGCTTATATCGTGCGCCATGAAGTCCAATTCCCATCTCATGTCAGACATCTACCTCTCGTCATCCTCATGATCATGTGCATACACTTCTTTTGGATACAATCTGTTATATGGGGACAAGCACATTAAGCATTATCTGATCTCTGCTCGTTTGTGTGGTGACTTTGTTCGAACTGCGAGATGCCATCCTGATGACAATCACCATCTGGAAGCTGACATTCATGACATGTGTACCCTTTGACTCTTTAGTATTGTTTAGTATTGGTGTAAACTTTAACATTATTATAATTACATTACTTTACTACGTTACTTTATGTGTTTTGTTTGTATGTCTATGGCTCCTCTTGTTGGAGTTTCCAATATTACAATTACAATTACAATTACAATAACAGCTGTTATTAAATTTTATTATTATTATAAAATTTGTTATTGTGCATGATGTGCACACCAAATACATTAATTTAATTCAAGGCTAGTCTAGCTTTATATTTTTTTCCTCTTTAGTAGAACACATAAAATTATTGTTCTGTTTCTTGCTCAAGTTTAGTATTATGTGTCATGTTATGTAATAATTTATCAGTTATGTAATATTATTAATAATAGGATTCACACTCTTGTATAGTATGCTATTTTTGAATTCTTGCTATCTTCTAGTTCAGTTCTTGACACGTTCTATAGTAACATGTCAACACAATAATCAATGCTAGTTAATATTAACGTATATTTAGCTACGTAATATATGTGACTTGTCAAGCGAAAACCTGACGTTTGGGAAATTATTGTTTTTCGAGTAAAATGCGGTTTTAGTTTAATTCGCGTTTTTGCGCGAAAATTTTTTTACTGCACGGATGGGTTGCGCTACATTTCAGCATGCTCCACGCAAAATTTGAGGGGTGGAGCTGCTTCAGTTGCAGAGATATAGATGGTAATACCAGCCTAGTTCTTTTCTATTTAGTTGCTAACACGGAGAACAGTTGCTATGCTGTGCAACAGACCGTAGCGAATATTAATGAGATAGGCAGCTGCCGTTAAAAATGAATTATTGTTCAGTGTTATTTCTGCTTTATAGGCTTTAGTTCACAGAATTTTGGTACAGCACATGCACAGAGAGATCAGCTAAAGCTTCTGATATGCTTGCCTAATTCAAGCGCCCACATAGAACAGCTTTCTGCTCGTGGGTGCTGCCTCACCCTGTACGCGATCGCATACAGGTTATTCTAAGGCTTATCTTAGTTCCTAGAACTTACTCTACCTAAAATCTAGCACTTTACAAGCAAGCGCTTACCTCCACGAGTCCACTATAGCCTTCTCCTGGGTCTTCTTTCCTAGCTACTCGCTTCTCACTAAACAATTAAACTGGCCACGTGGCTGTTTGTGGTAATATTCAGCATGTACTGTACATGATCTAATTATGATACGGAGAGTATACGGACCGCCCATAGTTTACCTAGCAACAACTTTACAACCGTTTTTCTAGGAAGCCACGAGTGGAGGCAGGGCTGCTTGCAAGAGCTATATCTGGAAAACTACTATAGCTATGCGCATCAAATTTTGATATGCGCTTCCTGAGAAGGCCTAGATATACGTGGAATAGCTAACTCAAAATTCGCGGAAATTCCCAAACGTCAGGTTTTCGCTTGACAGGTCACATATTACAGTCTCATGGATGCAGCGCAGTCAACTCAAAATCTTTACACAGTGATGAATGTTTAAGTGCAGCGCACGCGCAGCACGATAACGTGCACGTGACCTATAACCTTTGACCTTTGCAGCATTCGGCCTGTACCTAACAGGAACCTTATTTAATTTAGCGCCACGATTAACTGCTATGGCGCCACTATTATTGGCGCCCCTATTTTTAACGCCACTACCTATATTTTTGCCCCACTAAATTTAGCGCTGTTGTCATCAATAATTTAGCGCCACTATTATCAATAATTTAGCGCCCCTATTTTATTTAGCGCCACCGTCATCAACATTAGCGCCCCTATTTCTATACTTAGCGCCACAGTCAACAATAAATTAGCGCCAATATTTGGGCGTGAATTTTGAAACAAATAGTATGCCATAATCAAAGGCCATGGCGATTCTGGAGATAGAGAGCGGGGTATGACTAATGACGGAGCTTGCTCGCCACCTCGTAAACGTGTCAGAACACTGGCTAACTGTCAACACCGTGGCTGCGAACAGACAAACAGTTCCACACTGGAAGAATTGGCTACTTCTCTCACACTACCTTCATTTCTTGTGTTGTACCAAGCGTGCAAATTTGTTCCTTTCTCATTCCTCAAGGGACGAGAGGCGATCATCACAAATATCGTGAAGGCCTCAAACATTGACCTGTCCGAATCACAACTGGCGTGTGCAATCGAAGCCATTGACAGTTACGAGGGAAATTTGGCAGTTGGTGCTCCTCCTAGTGATATCTTGTGGCAAGCAACCAACAGTACTGGGATGCCACATCTGCGTTTTCTAGGCCCACCTTCTGTGTTCTGCTACCATTGTCACTCACCTCTCTCTGCTAACAACTCACCAACATCTATTGTCCTGTACACTGAGGATGGCCCGATTCCAGCTACGAAAATCATCCTACGCTGTAAGAGCTGCAACGTTCACTACCACCCTGAAGTGTTCGGAAATAGTGTGGATGGATATCAGTACTATGACGAAATCCAGCCTGTGGTGAAATGCACTCAACAAGCCTACATTGAAAGACGGCTTTGTTCAATGGTTGCATCAGCAGGGTATGTTTTACTGCTAAGTAAAAGTATAATGTTACTGATAATTATGATACTTTTTTTTCGTCTTTATATTTGGTTCATTCAGCCATCATGCTTGGACTTCATTTGAGTCATGGGCTGAGGTGTACAATGAAGTCCATCAGGAATCTTTGGTTAGTAAGCAGACAATGGACTTTTTCCGGAGATATCCGCTAAAGGATTTAGCAGGTGAGTTTGCATGATCAGGAGAGAGATTATTAGAATGTGATGTAACTTTTTTTTTTAAATTTCAGAAGGCACAGCTATTCATTGTACTGGAGAGCTAACCCGCAAACATGTAGCCGAGGCATTTTGGAATGCAGAAGTTGAACATGAACTGAGAACGGGTGATGTAAAGTTCACATTTACTAGGAAGGCTGACAGAGAGGCGTTCATGGATGCAGTAGACAAGGGTCGAGCAAACAATCCTTACGTGCATACCAACTGCTCAGAAGAGTGTAGGAAAAGAGGTAACCTATATTGATGATCTTATGTTCTGTAAAACCGTTTATAGCTTGGAGTTGATGCAAATCGTCCTTGCAGGTTGTGGAACACTTTGGTCACTTGATGGCAATTGGAAGCTAACATACCCAATTTGTATGTACCAAATGGCCAAGAGTGTTAATTCCCTTCGGTGGGACACTGCAGTATGTGAATTCTTGCCCCAAACAACCGGTACCAAGCATGGCGTTTTGTGCAGAACACTGTGAGATGGCCAAGAAGCAGCAGATTCCTACAGAGCTCCACGACTATCTGAAGTACGCCAAGACAGTCCCTACACCAACAACTCATCAACGCCAAACCAATGATAGTCACCAAGAGACTGCTGCTGATTGCCAGGGTATGCTAAGTTAACGAAAGCAATAATTTCCATTCTCATTACCCATACAATTATATGTGTACAAAATAGGTATCTCCACACTCTTGAACACCCACCCAAACCTTCCAGCTGCAGTAGACTACACAGATGAAGAAGAGAGCACCAAAACAACGTGCAACAAGGACACAGGAACACGAAAGTTGTTGCAGAAATGGACAAGAGGCCATCTTTTCGTTGTTCGTGGTGGTGGCCACATTGAGACCTGGCAGCCCTTGTACCAGTAAGTCTTGTTGTCTCACTGTTAGTAAATAGGCGACAAGAAGAAAAATATACCTAATCACATTTTTAATTCTAGGTCAGAAGGACCAGCACAGGTCTTCCTGATCGTATTAGTGTGGATGCTAGCAGCATTTTCCCGGCTGAGCAGAGAAGAGAGACGGAAGAAAATCTTGTCTTATGACAATATGTGTCATGTAGACAATTTGAAGGTGGCAAAAAAACCATTGCCATTGCCTGGAGATTGGTCGAATTTGTGGTTGGATATTACTAAAATTATTGACAGCCTGCACATTGCCAACCACAAGGACAGAAGGTGCCGTGAGTCCTACAGCCCAGAACAATTAAAAAAAGACCATCCACACATGAACACTATGTGCTGCGAGCAAACTTTTGCTTGGCTGTCGAGATACAAAAGGATATTGAGCTCGATGCCAAAGACCCATCACCACTTCTACCTGCACCGGATGGTGAAGAGAAGAAACGCATACATTGAAAGATGTTACATGCAAGGAAAGCGTCCAGTGGTGCCGAATGTGAAGGCTGCACAACCCCAGTGACTATTTCAGTATAATATTATAGTTAAAGTTAGTCTGAGTCATGTTATTGAATAATATTCATAAAATTAATGTCAATGTCAGCTCAGATCGCCGACCGACTTGGCGCGTACCGCGTGTGGTTGTGTGAAGATCGCGCACGCTAAAATCATAAAGTTGTCTATTCATGATTTAGTTTACAAATTTACAAATAGCTACCCATAAAATCATAAATTTGAGTAAGTTGTCTATTCAAAGTTTACAAATAGCTACCCAGAAAAAGTAGAGTCGTGAGAACCACGATAACCACGAGAACCAGTTATCAACGGTAGTAATTCAATGTTTCAACCTTATATCATGCCACTACTGTAGCCTCAAGCAGCTACACTTAGTCTATCTATCAATGAATACGTGACAGTCAATATCAAGTATGGAGGGAATCAGGAATGGAGTTCGGAATTGGTGGAAGGTGGTCACGATGATGGTTCAAGTAGTCGTGATCGACATTAGGAACTGTCACTGGAAATTCGGTCCGGGTGAATTTGGTCCGGGGGGACAAAATTCCCCGATAAATCTTCTGGGGAAAAAGGTTCGGGGGACCAAATTTCCTGGGGAAAGTTGTCCTGTCGTGGAGAATTTGGTCCGGTGGTATTATTTAAACTTTGCTCATTTTTTAAGTACCACAGAGCTATATTTTTAATCTATGATTCAAGCAGCACTGATATTACATGCATGCAGAATAAGATTGTGATCCAGTAGACTCACGGGCCAGCCACTCCCTCTCAATCTCTTCCTGGTGAGGGAGTGGCTGGCCTGCGAGACTAATGCTCACCTAGACCGTGGATATAGCTTACAAGGCAGAGACTTACAATTTATGATAGACTTACAATAATACAATTGCATGTGCATGCGATGCAGCGTGCATGTATTATAATTATAATACAAGGAAACAAATGATTTTTATCTCGAACAAGTAGATGTCTAAAGTAGTACGTGACAAAGACTGGAGTTTAACATATCAAGGATGCTAGCAAGGTTTAGATTAACTCTTGCTCTTATGGTTGGTTCGTATGGTTCATAATCTTTGAGTTGCCGGTTTGGTCACACCAAATTCGCGGCCACTGTCACTGAGACGGGGAACAAACTTCAACTGATCTGATCATCATGAAGACTAGTCACAAATCTGGATGCAAGCTAAGGTTAGCTCAGCTAGTCCTGCGCTTGAAAATACTCCTGCTGTATCCATATCATAAGCTAAACACGAAGCAAACTAAACCGGACCGAATTCCCCAGACACGGACCAAATTCCGCAACTACTTCCACGGGGAATATGGTCCGGGGGACTTAATTCCCCGGGGAATTTTGTCCCCCGGACCAAATTCCCTGGCGGACAATATTCCCCGTGACAGAACAATTGCACACGCCACCATCTTTTCAGCGTCCATTAGCAGTTGGTTCATTGCATCCAAATGATGTGACAGATCAGGCACTGGGACAGTCAGTTGTTTCCACTGGCACCACTGCTGATACTGAGGGGAATTCATGTCCGATTTCAGAACCGGGTTGTATCATACGTACGGTAGTACGTATAGTAGGAATGGGCCGCCTGTCCCATAGACACAATACAAAATGTTGGCCACCATAAAAATCTAGTCACACAAAATTAAACCTTCAAAGTTGCTCAGAGGCTCTCANAGCCTCGATTGTCACAAGTTCCCAGACCCAATAGCGGGACAAGGCTAAAAGAACCGCTACAGCCTACCTGAGGATGAGGATGACATGACAGTACAACAGGGTCACTAACTGTAAGTCAAAAATGTAGTTACATAGATACAATCAACTTTAACCAATAAAAATTTCACAATTTTTTACTACAGAAATAGCCAAGCACTGGCTTGGCTTATAGGCTAATTATTTGAATGATTACTAATTACTGAGCCATTAATNTTATAGGCTAATTATTTGAATGATTACTAATTACTGAGCCATTAATAGCTCAAAATTTAGTTATGTCCAAAGACAGAATCAAATTTTACCGAAAAAATGATCACAAACAAGTATAAAAAACATTAAAAATGTAATGAGACACAGGAATGACCAAATCGTAAAAAGAAAGCAAACAAGATGGAATGGCTGCTAGCTAACCTTACACGGTGAAGAATTAATTCCTGTGTGCTGCATGGCAAAATTTTGGTAAATACCATATATATAGATAAAGAGAAATGAGAATGAAATCATATATGCATGGGTTGTGGCTAGATAGTCGGCTCTGTAAACTTCAGTTTATTGCATTGTAGTCAATGCTGCCAAATTAAAATAAGAATTTTTATCACATTCCATTGCTATTTTCGACGAAAATATTATTCAAGTAATCAAGTTTTTTTTAATCTTTATTGTAGTACAAACGTTATCTTACCAACCATACATGCCATTGCAGCACACAGGAATTAATTCTTCACCGTGTAAGGTTAGCTAGCAGCCATTCCATCTTGTTTGCTTTCTTTTTACGATTTGGTCATTCCTGTGTCTCATTAATGTTTTTATACTTGTTAAAGTACAATCAAGACAAATTTTAAAGCATTATTAATATTGCCTTTCATTCTTCGACTTGACCCATCATTTTCTTCCTCCTCATCAGAGTCTGCTGACTGGGAAGATGTGTCTAGATCGAACACTTTACTAGCCATGTTTGGAACTTTCAGAGTTTCACCGTGCCAGGCAGTCACCACTTTCTATACTCTGCACAAGCTCAGCTGATCAACTTTCCACTATGACCAAATAAGGTGCTATGCCTGGTATGTACAGACTGCGCGTGCTCATTCTAGTGCACG
The DNA here is from genome assembly GCA_964030475.1 of Tethya wilhelma. Classification (NCBI taxonomy): domain Eukaryota; kingdom Metazoa; phylum Porifera; class Demospongiae; order Tethyida; family Tethyidae; genus Tethya; species Tethya wilhelma. The sequence goes on along the minus strand of CAXIPT010000004.1, from coordinate 1,128,627 downwards.
TGCATATGCACGTAGCCACGTCACAGAGAATACTGGCATAATGGCTTACTAATATAATGCTATAGACGTCGACCTAGAGATATTATTATACATGTTTGTGTGTGTCACCGAGACCAAGATTGTCGGTATTCAATGATATATCATGATTGTATGCATTACTGCTAATTGTAGGACTCATGACATTATTGTACAACATGTACAGTATTCATAATAATTCTCTTTATATTGTTGACTACAATAATGACACTGTAGTAATAATTAAAAAAATAATCTCAAGATGACAATAGTTGGTTTGCTGAAGTGAGTGTTTGTGCATATAGATCACACCCCAGATGGGACTTGGAGCCATTCGAAGTAGCTGCTGCACTTGTAGTTCATCTTGTGTAAGGCTATCATACTCACCATCACTTTCAGACTGAACACTCTCCTCTTCAGAGTCAGTGAAAGTGCTAAACACCTCTTGTACTGACATATAGTTAGAATCACCATTCAAGAACATACCAGTGATCCAGAGCTAGATAGGAGTATGGCTACTTGCGGAGGATAGTGAATGGTTGTTCCATGCATCCTTGAAGAAGATGAAGTGTTGTGCAACAGTCTCAGCTCTGTTGTTCAATGAACAGTGAAGATAGAGTATTACTCTACTATAGCCGTCTACTACTCCGTGGATATAGAACCCCCATCTATTCAATGACAGATTGCTGTCAATGTGCCAGAGCGCATTAGGGTGTGGCACACTGTACACCCTTCGATGAATACAGCGGTGCCAACTTCAACATTCTGCTGTACCTTGAGGATCAACTCTCAGCATTGAAGCCCTGACTCTGGCTTCTTTGGATAACAATACCCAATGATCTTAAGTGGGCAATCATCATTCGGTACCCAGCATTAGGGTATCGATGAACCATAGTTGAAATGCCCAACATGTGTGCCATTTGATATGTGCTGATAGATTGAGATGAAGTAGGAAACACAGCTGACTGGTCGTGATGTTGAATGCTGGTTGCCCAGGCCTCCCTGTTATAGTAACACACAATAATTAAGCTACAGTTGTTGGCCACAACTAATACATTAATATTTATTAATTTATTATAATACATATATATCTATTAGGTATTTATCAAAATGACACAATAAAATTTAACTGTAACATGTCCATGCAAAGTTGAATACAACTTGACTTAAGCCAGTGTATCTCCTGGGTGTGCTGTAGCTATTCACCCGTTCATTATTAGGTACTCACCCTGCAGTGAGTGTAGTCCTCAGTTAGGCCATGTAAAGTATGGGATATCCTCAGGTTGATGTTGGTGATTGCTGCCTCAACTCTAGCCATGTATGATGGAATATCGGAACAGCCAACAGTACCATCACCAAATTGTCTTTCTATCTCAGCAACAAGATCTTCAACTACTTGAAGAACCTAGTCCACTAAGTTAAAACCTCTCCTTCTCAAACCGAGTCTCAAACTCATCCTTTCTTGTCAACAAAGGTCAAAGGACGCTCTGAACATGTATCTGCAACTACCCCTTACCCGATACTGAAGCTATTTCGTCTGATCTGGCTGGTTAGCGCCGGTTCCAGGAGCCAGGAAAGGGTCTGGTTCAGTCGTTGTCTCGACTATTGGACTGCCTAACTTTGTGGCTCAGCAAATGAACAGGCCCAGTTATTGCACTGGTTATTGTTCCAGCACAACGAGTCTGGTTCAGTTTTTGCCTATGCTATTCCCTAGACAAAAGTAGGCAAAATAATGGCGGCAATACCGCTTCATACCTGACACCCATGGCCCACTAGTAATGTACATGCATAATGTATTACAAGGAGGATGGCTCGCCTCGCTTGCCATCCTCCTTGCCTGTGTGTGCTTGATCATAAATATTGATAGATAATGTGCATCAAACAATGAGCAATGTACAATGTGCAACAGACAACGTGCATCAAACAAATTGAAACAATGAGCAATGTACAATGTGCAACAGACAACGTGCATCAAACAAATTGAAACAATAAGCAATGTACAATGTGCAACAGACAACGTGCATCAAATAATGAGCAATGTACAATGTGCAACAGACAACGTGCATCAAACAATCAGCAATGTACAATGCAACGTGCATCAAACAAATTTGAAACAATGAGCAATATTAATGTACAATGTGCAACAGACAACGTGCATCAAACAATGAGCAATGTACAATGTGCAACAGACAACGTGCATCAAACAACATCTGGAATACGGAGCTATAGTTTGGGACCCTCATCTGCAAGCTGGACTAATTAACTGTCTCAAAAGATGGCGCTAAGAATGTGTTCAAAAAACTGGAACCAGGAGTACAACATTTTGCTAGACGCCTGGAGCCTGCCTACACTCTCTGACAGAAGGAAGCAGCTGAAACTTTTCACCCTGTTTCAGGTTCTAAATGGTCACCTATGCTTCCCTAATGCCCCTCTAGCTAGAGAGACGTTCGACCGTTGCACCTAAGAAATTCAAGCCCTCATCTTCTCATTCAACCCCAGGTGCACTCGAATGCTGATAGATTCTCCTTCTTTCCTGATGTTATTTCATTGTGGAACCAACTCCCTAGTACTATGTACGATTGTGAGACCCTCCCTTCTTTCAAACACTGAATTCGTTCCCTGCACTACTAACTAGAATTTTTTACAGTAACTATAATAGTTTTTGTCCTATAGTTTCACAGTTTTGAGTTGTTGTTTCAACTGGGTACATAGTTTTGTTAGCAAGTGTATTGCTATTCAAAGGCCCATGTGCATGCATGTCCTAGCTTTTTTGCTAAATTATTATAAATAAAAAAAAAAAGAAACAAAAACAATGAGCAATGTACAATGTGCAACACACAACGTGCATCAAACAATGAGCAATGTACAATATGCAACAGACAACGTGCATCAAACAATGAGCAATGTACAATGGAAAAAGGATCATTGTGCAAGGCCCTATTGAGCCACCGTACACAAAAGAAACACTTTTGTGAATAGTTACTTTTTTCAACACTTGGAACATTATCTTGAGGTGAAAAACATTGCTTATTCCCAGTACGGTAGTACTGGGTACACAGGAATGGCACGGATGGCCCATTAGCGCAATACAAATATTCACGCAAATAACTCTGCAAAAACTGAGCGCTTAGCACTAAAAGGCTTCNGATCACCGACGGAGTTCCAATTCTTTCGTGCCTGATTTTTCCCAAGTTCAGCCCCGACGGGCGAAAGTGTGTCTGGATCAAGATGCGAGTAGTAGTTTCCATGAGTCGACTTATCGAGGAAATACTTGTCGAAAGTCTCGATGGTTGAGAGGATATCATGCAGTGAGTTTTCATCACCCGTGATTCGATAGTGCATCGTGAGACCGGCAAGAGAATAGATCTGCTCGTAGAGTGGAATGGTACCAGCATCGTCACCATTGTTGGAAGGAAGAGAGAGCTTCGTGCCATCGTAGTAGGATGCCCAAAACACTGACTTTCCATCAGGTAAGACAACTTTGAAGGTATCACGTTGGTACTGGACGCCAGCATTCAGAGCATCAAGATATTTTGTACGACCGGTTAGCTGATAGGTGACTGCAAATCCGTAAAGAAGACGCGAAAGAGTAGCAACTTCTTGCATTTCGCTCTTCGGTTGATAGAGGATGTTGAGCTCTGTGCGATAGCGAGTGAAATCGATCGTCCCATCAGCGAAAAAAGTCTCAAACCAGCGATTTCCTTTAGCACTGATGAGATCCAGCCACCATCGATCTTCCTCAAACATGTACGGACCTGTTTGGTCTGAAATGAGCTTGCCATCTTGGCTGTAGAGCAGGTAGAGTGTCCTCACTTCAATCCTTCTCTTCATGTGATCACGATGGTAGATTCCTTCAATCATTACAAGTGCGTCCAGAGCCAAGTACTTTTCCAACTTGCCTTTGGGACTGTCGTCAAAATCTTTCGGAGTGCCGTAACGATCGTAGCTCGCTTGAAGGTGAGGGAGAATGCGAAACCAAGTTTCAGTGTTGGTGTACGAGTAGAATTCGTCACCACTGCGAGCTTTGAGTTTAAAGCAAAGCTCTTCTGCATGGAGCTCAGTGACTCGTCCAAGCACTGTGGTTTGCTGGAAAAACTGTCTTGCCATAATCAGCTCAAAATCACTCTTTTTTAAAAAAAAAAATCTTAACTTGACACAAGCTGAAAATTCCTGAAACTATAAATAACTTGACAATGTATAGAAATGCTTTCTTATCTCTGCCACAAAGAGCTGGTGTATACAATAATTATTGCATACAACTGTCAAGCTGTTCTGTCAGCTATAGCTAGTGCGGGAGTTTTATTAGTCTCGTACCCAGGCTCCGGGGAGGGGAAAAAGGCTAGAGTTTTATAGAAACTGTCCACAACATGCAGGAAGTACGATGTAGAATTCAGTACTCGATAGTATACTTTGAAATTACTAGCAAACTCAGAGTGAAGCAATGCTTGTTGGAAGCTTTACTATGCTACTACTGACATTCAGTTGTACGGTATAGGTACTTCTATGATTGAGCTAGGGCAAACAGTTCTTCCATTATCAACAATTCTTAGGACAAAAGTTCAATGGTGAAGCACTACAATAAGGTGTCAATCCATGTTCTTTGTCATCAGGTACTGCTGAAATAACAACCAAAGTCATACTATGGGGAACTTAACAGCACATGCATGGAGTTAAAGAGCATTAGATACAATCATGACATGCTTACAAAGAGTTCAAAAGTATCAAGAATTTCTTTCAAAGTATACATATGCATGGCAAAACAGGGTATAATAAGGGTATGAAACTTAAAAGCTCAAATCAAATATCAGTGGGAATGAATGCATGATTGGTGTACAATGCTACACCTTTCACAATCACTAGTAACTTCTTTGTTTGAGAGAAACAGCTATAGGCCATTATATAAGCTATTGGACATAAAATTTATAAAATTGATCATGCATGCATGCACTGCCGACGCAGTGTGTGCAAGAAATCATACTGATATTAATTTTGTGGATGCATACAATACCCGATGCTAACTTCATATCGTGGGCTAAAGAAAATTATTGTGCTACTAGAATGAGATACACATCCACATTTAAATCACCATATGCAGTTTCAGCTGCTTATAATTGTTTTGAGTAGAATACTTCACTGGATTGTACGTTTTCTAGCATATGTTTTACCACCACCATACTCCATTTGTCCCCCACAAGAAGTGTTTGTGGGCGAGTTGAACCTTTGGCCTTCTGATTTATCAGATACTATCTCATCTGACGATTGCCTAAGGGGTGTTTCAACAGTACGAACTCCCAACACTGCATGGAAATTAGCGTCACCAGTTTTAACACTATCACTGACAACCTGTACATAAGTACATGTAAAAATGAGAGGAGATAAAAGTTTTTGAGTACCGTATAGCTAGAAATTTTCGATGAATAAAATTTTTGCGGAAAGGCGATCACCAACCTTTTCACGATTTAATTTTCGAGGATCGAGCAGCCCCATGCACCAATATATTGCAATGCGATCCCGAAATTTTTGCGGGTAAAAATTTTCGCCGCTCGAAAACAGCGAAATTTATACTCCTCGAAAATTTCTAGCTATACGGTATACTCTTACTATAGCTAGAGCATTATTATCACGGTAGAATGATAGATATTTATACATTCAACACCATTGAGTTAATGCAAAGACTGAGACATTACGGTAAGTCACAAACTGTCTTGTATCACAACATTCTATACCCAGACACTACACCTGTGACCCCAGAATCATTGTATGTCCAAGGAATCCACACTGACTTGGAAGCAATGCAACTGAGTCAATGAGTTAAGAAGCTGCATGCAGTTTCCATGGTGATGTAGAAATGGGATACTATAGCACATGTGTATATATATATCAACACTCAACATGATCACTCATAATTATAATGTAGTACCAGGCTTTAAGATTAGGGTATATATAACCTGATTGGTTAGGTGTCAACACCATACCCAAAGTAGTCCCAAGACACTCAGTAACACATAATGTAGCTATGCACAAATTGGTATAATTATAACACTGATAAAACACATATCTCCTATTTGCCGGGTTATTTCAAGGTGATATATGAGCCATATCATACTTCCTTTAGAGGGCAAAAGGATGATATGGCTCATATCATACTTCCCCCAGGCAATGGTTTCAGCCAATGAGAATGAAAGATTGTCAAATTTTGATGAATATTGTTCCCTAATTTGCATGTTGTTCCTTCATTAATTTTAAATTAGTGCATGAAGCTGTAGTGTTTTTTAGCAGTGGAGCAGTCACAGAGAATTCACTAAAATCAATTCTGCCAGAATCACGCATTTTCTGGTAAAGGCTGGTGCTCAACCTGTTCAGGATTCTATTTAGCATTCACCAACCAGTTTCTTGAGCTAGCTATATAGCAAAGCGAAACTATGTAAAGACTAGCGACATGTCAGTACTGTAGAAATGACAAAGAAACTGAGCTATTCTGAGCTTCCCTTTAAATTTTTGACTGAACAAAAACTGGTTTCTATATATATATGCTGGAGAAGCGTAAGTAATAATAGTAAATGGGGACCAATCAGATTTGGTACATAAATTTAACCAATGAAAAGCAACTTTGGTTCTGAGATATAACACTTATCTACTGGTTTCCAAGGATTTATGGCAGTAAATTAACTGCCTGAGCCTGAGGGTGCAGCCTGAAGGCAAAGGCTGTTTACGTAACCATGAAAAACGGTAGATAACTATTTATACTTACAAACAAGAAATGCCGGGGGTTGGTACAATTTGATAAATCAGTTACCTACCTGGTTTAGTACTCTCATAACAAATACTCAACACCTGACCGTGCAACTCTGAGGATATTACACTGTTGCCTTCGCTTAGCTTCCATCATTGATTGGCTATACCCCCGGTGGTGGAGAATTTCTCGGAAAAGTATAAATGATAAAAGCACCAACAGACGTACTGGCACTTCTTATGTCTAACACTAATCCATTTAGCCATGAAATGATGTACACAATTTCCTGCTTTTTCCAAGTACCATTGTTGGTATAAAGCTTGTGGTCCCTTGTCTTTCAGAGACACATTTTTTTTACATATGCACCACTTCGTATGACCATGCTCCAATTATTTGTCCTGGTAAAGGTCGTCACTCATTTAATTTGCGTTCCCGTTCCGGCCGATCCCAGGAGGTACGACACGAGTGCGCGTTTGCTGAGCTGGCAAGTCTGTTAATTACATTCCGATCATGTGACCGCAATACTTCACAATGAGAGTTGATCACGTGCACCCCGTTTGCCAGCTCAGCAAATAATAATGATGATATGGCCTGCTAAATTATGATATTTCAAGATAGAAAAATCGAAACTTCAGTGATGAGTAACTGAAACAATGTAGTTTCAATATGATCCATGTTTATAGCCCTAGCTTATTCCTACAAGAGAGAATTTTGGTGTGAATAAGTAATTAGCTAGCGCGCATAGCTCAACATTCTCATTTCCGGGTGAAATTAAATTTGTATGGACACTATTGGACTTCCGAAATCCTGGCGGCACCACTGCGATCCGGTTTCATCGTTTTCCAGTTGCCCAGTTTTCCAGTTGCCCGTTGACAGACTACTAGAAATTAGCCTCGTTCCCAGGCCCAAAAGAGAGGGCTATTGCTATCACTACTCAGTCTACTGCTATCAATCAATCTTCTCAATACTTTTACGATGTGAGTTCAAGGTGCACTAATCGAATAATGACGTCAAAATATACCGACGTTACACGATAGTATGCAAAATTATCAGAAATTGGATACTTATGCGCATGCGCAAACAGTGTGTACCAGGCCTTCTCTTTTGGCCGGGCCTGGGGACGAGGCTAACTAGAAATATGACCGGAATACACTCGGAGACACAGACACACAATTCCACAAATAATAATTGCTACCGTAGCTAAAAGAACACTGAAATGTTAGCTACTCACTTATTTATCTCGTGTGCCAGTAGATCAGTGCTGGATCTTGAGACAAGAGCTCGCGGGAAATCCCGACTGCCTGAGGAACGACTCAAAGCAGACACTTCGGAACATCAAGAAAAACTGCTTGAAACTGGTCACCGAACTGGTTATATGGTTTGCTGGAATACTCTAATCATATGCGCATGCGCTACACGCAGGCCACGTGGCCGCGCCGCGCCGGCGCGGCATCGCATGCGCATACAAGCTTTATGTCTTTGACGACCTTTACAGAGACCACGTAGAGTTCGTATAAACAATACAGAAATTTATATGTATTCTTGTTCATAGCCTTTCAGTTTTTTGCTCTCTCCAGTTATGTAGCAAGTAAGTATCAAGGAATATACTATAATTCTGTTCAAAACAGTCACAAGTAAAGTTATTTAGTTTTTCATTTTCAAGTATATAAGTCAATTAGGAAGCACGTTAGAAGAACAAATTTGCACCGGTCAGTATGGCTTCTAAACAAGCGACTCCTACGAGTGCTCTACCGTAAGTATGATAATACCAACTACAATAATAGTGTTATAGTAGTAGCACATACAATTGAGCTAGGCAAACAGTTCTTCCATTATCAACAATAACCTAATGATAAAGAACTAGCTTGGATTGACACCTTGGTATAGTGCTTCTCCTGTTCTCCATTAAACTTTTGTCTTATAAGAATTGGATTGACACCTTGTTATAGTGCTTCTCCTGTTCTCCATTAAACTTTTGAATTGGATTGACACCTTGTTATAGTGCTTCTCCTGTTCTCCATTAAACTTTTGACACCTTGTTATAGTGCTTCTCCATTAAACTTTTGTCCTAAGAATAATAACAAGGTGTCAATCCATGTTCTTTGTCATTAGGTACTGCCAAAATAACATCCAAAGTATATGTAATATGGCCTCTAACTTAACAGCTCATGCATTAAAAAAAACATACTGTATAGCGGGAAAGTTTCGCAGTGTTAATCAAACATTTATGCAGTTTAACTTTTGTGGATGAGCTATGCGAGCCCACATTATGGAGAATTTTGTGGACAAAAACTTTTACAGATCGATGGATTGTGATCCATGAATTGAGTTTAATAGTTTTTTTTGCATATACCAGCAAAACAGCTAGGTATAAAAGATGAAAATTAAGACAGATCAAATCAATTATCAGTGGGAATGAATAAAAAAATCGTGATTGGCCTCGTACAATGCTATCACTTCTACAATATACATTACCATATAGGTTAAAGAAGTTTTTTTTTCTATGGGAAAAACAGGCTATTATAAGCTAGTGGGTACAAAAATTATAAGACAAATAAAAATCGATCGTGCATGCAATTTGTGAATGTGCATACAATACACAATATTAACTTAACAATCCGACATGGGCTAAAGAAGATTACTGTGCTACTAGAAGACACATACACACATTTAAATCACTATCAATCAATCAGTGTTTTAACTAGAATACTTCATTGCTGAATTGTACGTTTTCTAGCATACGTTTTACCACCACCATACTCCATTTGTCCCCCACAAGAAGCATTTGTGGGCGAGTTGAACCTTTGACCTTCGGGTTTATCTGATACTGTCTCGTCCGATAATTGCCTGAGGGGTGTTTCAACAGGTAAGAACTCCCAACGCTGGAAATTAGCGTCACCAGTTTTCACGTTATCAGTGACAACATATTCACCTGCACATATAGTATATGAGAAATAAGAGAATACATAACTAGAATATACGTAGAATTATAGATATTCACCACCATTGTGTTAACTGTTAACCTATTATGTATGTGCATGCAGAAATGAGAGAATACATGCATGCCCATAAAAGTTGTGAGTATACTGTAGCTAGAATAATATGTAAAAAGATAGATTTTCATCACCGTTGAGTAATTAAAAATGTAAAGAAGACTGTAAGCCACAAACTGTCATGTATCACAACATTTCTATAGCCGGTAGCTACACCAGTGACCTGGGTTCATCGTATGTTGAAGGAATCACTGACTAGGAAGCAAAGGAACTGAGTCAATGAGTTAAGAAGCTGCAGTTTCCATGGTGATATGGAAATGGGATGCTTGCACATGCAACACACGAGATGAGCACTATTATAGTGTCACCATGAGTGTCAGGCTTTAAGATTAGGGTATATAACCTAATTGGTTAGGTGTCAATACCATACCCAAAGTAGTACCAAAACACATAATGAAGCAATGCACAAATTGATTAAAAAAACACTTTACAAGCAAGAAATGAGTCAGGTATTGATAAATTCACACACGTACATACCTGGTTTAGTACTCTCATAACGAATGCTCAACACCTGACCGTGCAACTGAGACGATATAACACTGTTGCCTTCGCTTAGCTTCCATCGTTGATTGGCTATAGAATTGGGTGGAGAATTTCTCGGAAAAGTAATAATATATGCACCAACAGACCAACTGGCACTTTTAATGTCTAACACTAGTCCATTTAGCCGTGAAATGATGTACACAAACCCATCCCCAGCTTTTTCCAAGTACCAGTGTTGATATAAAGCTTGTAGTCCCTTGTTTTCGGAGACAGTGATGTAAGAACCGGTTCCATGAGCTCCTTTCTGTATTTCGAGAACGTGGTTGGGTTTTAACTTGCTTCTGATGTAGTAGAACTCAGTTATAGGCTCGTAAATAGTGACTAGTTGTGAGGCCATCGTTCTATTCAAAGCACACCTTGATTTACCGTGTTCTGGCGACCATTTCCATATGCATGGTCGAGCATGCACCCATATCATAGACGACGTAAACTGCGCAGATTCATGAAGTGGTCAGGATCATGCTATGCACGCAATTTAGAGTAGGGATGATAGCATCTGGCTACACAAATTTTCATACTGACATCAAAGTTTAACCAAATTATCAGTCTATAATAATAGACTACCTATAGCTATATAGATGATTACTGAGTACTTGTCAATCTCAGACAGCAATTCACGACATTTATACACAGTAGCTACCATTCCTGATTTGTGCATGCATCCAACTTGTGTCTAGTTTGGAATCAATGCCCAGCGTGCATTAGGTTGTCCAACTGGTTCCTGAACATACATATTAGTATCATTTTCATAATTACTCGCAAGCGCTTTATTGAACTGTCCGTCAATCAAGAAATACGTTGTACTCCCATAAGGATCTGTGAACACCACCATACGCCACATAGCATTCTTTTGTCCAGCACTTATATCTTGATGATATGCACGGCCATCGTCTGATGCTACGATGTACTTGTTGTGATCAGTATCTCGGATATTGTAGAAGCCAGAATTAGTGCTCACAGGTTCCAGAATCCATTTAGCATTGGGTCGATCAACTGGTGGTACGTGAAACAGTTTTCCATTATAATGGTTTGCCCCACAAACACTTCTTCCATGTTTTGCATCAGTTATATAGTAAGACTGCGAATTCGAGCTGCCTGCATGAATTCAAATACTAAGATACATGACATAATAATATATTTTTGACATTAATTTCATAAACGTAGCTAGTTTCAGCCAACACGCACTTGTATCAATCTGCTGCTTCCCCTGACTCTCAGGCTGCTGGTTCTCTCTTTGGCTTTGTCGCCGGTTTTCTCTCATAAACGTATTTCCCATGATTTGAAGTTGCTTAGTACTGTCCTGGTTCTCTGGTCCAGTTTGCTAAAAATCCAGACCACACACCCGCGTCTACGCATGCGTATACGTACGTATACGTCGACCATAATGCGCAGATAAAACGCAATTAGTGTTATTATCTAAACATTCAGCGATGGGAAATCTGTTGCGGAGAAGACGTCAAAGCAGGCAAGAACGCCAAATTGAAGGCCAGAGTGTACAACAGTCCCAGTCAAGTAAGTATGTCGCAAAAATTTATGATCATTTAATATACTCATGCAGTTTAAATTTATTACTATAATAATATTGTTATAGCTACAGTCAACTCAGACCTAGACCCAACTACCTATTACATTATTGATGCCAAATATGGGTTGGGCATTTGCTCAGGAGACAGTGATGATGGAAATCTCTGGCACGCCGACCCCAACGACCGTTCTAATGCCAAATGGGTACTGGAATCAGTCGGTTCTTCTCATCTCGGGTACTATTATCTCAAAGAAACCAAATTCAATAAATGTATAGTTGCTGCAGATAATGGTGATGGTCATTTGTACCACCAAGATGCTGATAACCGATTGAATGCTATGTGGAAAATGGTATTATTCACCAATGCTTTAGGGAGTGAAACATTTAACTTGATGGATGCAAAATTTAACAAAGCTATAGTCTCTGGTGAAACGGTACACGACAACTTATTGTACCATCAAGATCCTCAGGGGCGATCCACTGCACGGTGGGCATTGATTTCAAATAGTTTTGAAACTCCATAGCCGTGTTATATGCTCTGTATGTGTAATAATCCTTTTGAACTCCTTAGAAGTCTTGAGTAGGCCCAGATAAATAATGCTTTTTTTTTGCCTATATTTCCTTTCTACAATGCTAGCAAACTTTGCCTATAATGCTTTCAAAATGTACCTATAATTCCATTTATTTCACATCATCTCTTATTAAATTCTGAAATATTATTTTGAAAGATACAACACTCACTAACAGCACACACATTACAGTACAATTCATATCCTTAGTGACCCATACTCAGTGGTCTGCCATGTAATACCACAAACATGGCTATGGAGATTATAGCTTACGTAATCTAGATCTTATAATTATAGGAAGTGGTCTGCAATTGCAAATAAAGTGCCTATAATTCTCAAATTTTGCTCAATGCTTTTAGGCACCTATAATGCTCAAAAAAATGCCAGCATTATTTATCTGGGCTTAGTCTTGAGCCACAGTAATAGTTATTATATATTACTTTCTATTTTAGAATTAACTTAAAGATAATATGATTTCTAAATTCTAACCCTTATAATTAATTGTTGCATGGGTGAAAATAATGAACTCTTAATCTAAAGAACAGCAAGTCTAACCTGAAAAAAATATGGACTTAAGGATAAAGTACTGGCCAGTGTTTATCACACTATATGCGGCAATATCATGCAGTCTGTGCGCATAATCTTCAATATTGGGAGATTATAATTATTATTACACATTTTGCCATAGTCTCACTCACACAAAATAGTCAACAGACTTTGCAGCATGCACATGACATTGCAATACGATTTTCATTCTCTTAACTCGAGTTGCTATGCACATGTATACCGTGCACGTGGCTCTGGTTGCTTTATCTGCCACTTTCAGTATTTATATGACACCCATGCATCCAATACGACCAAAGTATCATGCATGCATGGTTATATTCTGCAACCGTTGCTCCATGCATTAATTCCGTGGTCTTAAGAAATTAAGATCTTTCATTTAAATATAATATTATATTATACAAATTTAATATACTATAGATTATTATAATAATTATGCTAGTGGGTGAAACTTATAATTCAGATAATTATTTGCAATCATTATGTAAGACAATAAAACTTTCACACAATGTTATTACAGTCAGCAGATGCTACAGCATCCACGTGCACAGCACCTATAGCTAGTAGAATGATTTTCAGTCTCTCTTAGGCTTAGCTCAAGTTGTTCACGGTCAGGCTGTTCATGTGGCTGTGGCACTGAGGCTAAGTCTGAACTCAACTTTACTTTATCTGCACTTTTAGTCAGTAGCTTTGCTTTACCATCACCCAGTACGACCAGAGAATCACGGTTATTCTCCAAGATGCCATATATTGTGGGAATATAATAAGCAAGATTCATCATTTTTGTATAAACTCCTTTAGCTTGAAGAACAGCTTCATCTACTGTTTTTCCATCAAGTAGTAGTAGATCGATGGCACAATCTGGCTCAATAGTCATCCTCTGAAATCCAGGAAAAGTACTAGTAATTATTTTCACCACCTGGTTGTAGCCAATGAATGCTGTTGCTCCATTTTTAATCATTTCTGGCCCAAGCTCATTTGCAGTATTGCAGGAAAATAAGTGAAATATCTTTCCTTCTACACGTACTGGATTTACTGCAACATCTAGTGCTGTCAAAATTGGTGGGTATGGTCCAAAATTGTCATCCGAATATCCTAACACACTATTGGATTTACCATGGCCTGCTACAGAAACATATTTTATACTCGGATCTGCAAGCTTGGGTTGAAATATTCCCTTTACGGCTTCATCTTTCCCCACTAACTTCAGATAGTTTTTTCGAAATTCACCAGACTGAACAGCTGCGTAGAGGTATTGCTTTCGGACACTATATGATACTTGTGTAGTAACATCGGCACCATCGGCATCAACTAGAAGAAGAGTACCTAAACCAGATGGTGTTGGTACCACAGCTTCACACACCGAACTTACAGCCTGCTTGATGTCAGCAAGATCATTTTGAACAGCTTTGCATGCATTATACCATAAAATTACATTACCAACTATAGTCTGTCCAACAGCTGCTACGGCTAGAGGGAGAATAGGGAGAGCTCCAAGTTTGGGATACTCCAGATCTTCTTCGTTTCCAGTATCAACATGTTGCATGTTGGCAATATTTGTGAAGCCAGCATAGGCAATCTCTTCCCAATTTGATCCAAGGACCTTGTCTGAAGAAAGAGCTGCTTCCATTGTAGGGTACGGATCCTTCGTAGGTACTGTCTGGAACTGAAAATATACTGGTGTGTTGGTCATTGCTTGGATTGTGATCTTCCACTGACCAACAGTTGGATTTTGAACGCATAGCTTTTGTAGGCTCTGACCATCTGGTGTCATCTCAATGTACAAATCGTCTGTATCCGTATTGCTGTTGTACTGTTTTGTGCTACCAGAAGAATCTGTACTTTCAATAGAGAGCTTGACGCCTTCTGGTACACCAAAGTAGGCATCGTAGGAATTGAAGAGACTGGCATAGAGATATGTTGTCCCTTTACAAATTGTGATCTGCTTGGTGAAATTTTTGGGCGCTGGTGAAACAGTGTCGTCTTGCGGGGTCTTGACTTGATAGAAGATGTAGTTGTTGTCTCCACCTGCAAAGATCTCCTCGCCACCAGGAGGTGTGACACTGTCTATCGTCCAGGTTGTACAATCTGCGCTGTCGACAAAATACTTGCTGATAACAGTAGAACCTTGAGTAGCAACAAACGACTCTCCGAGGAAACAGTTCTCTATACAATATCCAGTTTCACCAGCAATCCAAATGTCAACATGTATCAGACTACCACTTTGATCAATCGACCATATATCGACATAAGTCTTGAGATTATTGATCAACTCCACATCTCTCAAATGTTGTTTGTCAGCGGATGATGGTACAAACATGCTTGCAGGGAACGATGTAATATTCCAAGTTGTGCACCCTGGATAGGCTGCATAGCTTGAGCATACTAATTTTCGAGATTTTGGATCAGTGGGTTTTGATGGAAGGGCCTTCCAAATCTGGGGTGTAAAGTCAGGTGTTTCAACAACATTTGAACTAGCAGAAATATCTGTCACATACACAAAGTTACCACTAGCCGATTGTGACTCCTTTTTGTAGATGAAGACAGTTTCTGAGAGACTGTTATGTATTGTGAAATCTGAGAGCCCTGCTGATGATTTAACTTGCATTCGGCTTGTTGCTAGCTGAGCTTCTGAAGGCTCGAACGACACTTTCTGATGTTGATGTTTCTCTTCATCGCTTGGAGAAAAGCTCTCATAGATACGGGCGTATCCCATCATGGTAAGACGCACTAGTTCATCGCCGAGTGCGGAAGTGGGGTCGTTAACAGCTGCTATTGCTTTCTCCTTGGTTACGAAGCATTCACTGTCGGCAATGTCAACCCACAGTCCGTGATTCCAAGAGTCGATAGTTAGCTTTCGTTTTTGCTCATCCGAGAGCTTGTCGATTGGAATGACTTCACTTAGACGGGATTTTACTTCTGTGAAGTTTAACTGGACTCCAGTGTCAGCAGCGAAGCCACAGGGCATGGTCATTGTTAGCTCTTTGCGGTTTGCCATTTTTATAGCTTTTTGACAATTTTGTCCGAGATATAGGTAAATTCTTTTCCCGCGAGATATAGAGATTTGTGTTAGATGATGAAAATGATCTCACGACTATCTATGTCCCGATCTGCCAGTTAGACTATATTAAGTATTGCTTGCATTTTTTTTTTTTTTTATATAGAAAGGCTAGGGTGTGGCAGCGCGCATATTATTTACGTACGTAGCTTTCTTCTGAGCTGCGCATGCGTACAATTCCACTAAACAGGGCCGGCCTAGCCTAGGGGAGGGAACTACATAATAGAATCGGCGGCTCTGAAAATTGCATAGCAACAGCATTGAGTATATAAAACTATGCATAATTGATTAATTGATGATTGATGACACGCACATAATAGCACACAAGTATAACTTAAAATAATACTGATTAATACTGTTACAATAATGGTTTACTGTGACCTTCACGTTGAATCGATTTACGTAAACAACCACCAGATTCTGAAATCGGACCTGAATTCCCCTCAGTATTAGCAGTGGTGCCAGTGAAAACAACTGACTGTCCTTGTGCCTGATCTGTCACATCATTTGGTCGCAATGAACCAACTGCTAATGGGGAATCAACAGATGGCATGTACAATTGTTCCTGATGTCTATTCAAACTATCATCATGGCCACCTTCAACCAACTCCAAATTCCATACCTGAAACTGATTCCCTCCATACTTGGTGTCGACTGTCACGTATTCATTGATAGATGGTGTAGCTACTCGAGGCTGGAAGAACCTTTGAAAGTCGGTCATGGTTCTTATACTCAACACTTGTCCATTCTGTTGTGAGGTGATAAACCCTTCTCTATCCATCTTCCATCTTTGACAAGACAGAGAACTAGGAGGTGAATTTCTTTCTTGGTTCACGACAAACGTATGGGGGGAAAGTGGACGTTTTTGCTCTACATGTAAAAAAAAAACAAGTCCATTCTTTCGCGAGATGATGTAAACGTAGCCAGCATCAGGTGAACTTTCAAAATACCAATGTTGGTGAAAGTGTGTTGATGAAATATTGGCAGAAGTTCCGCATCTTTCTTACCAACAGTTACATAGCACCCAAGCTGTGTAGTGTCAGGAGGCTGAACTTGAAGAACAAAGTTTGGTTGTGTCCTGCTTCTGATGAAGTAAAATTTGGTCACAGGTTCATAGACGTAAAAATTACCAGCATTTCAGTGAAGCCATCTTCTCTTGTCTAGAAGCTAGATGCTTTGCTCTTAATAAATTTAACCCAATGTTCTCCTTTGACCCTTTGACCATGTTCAAAGGGTTAACAAATTTTGTTGATTAGCCTTAGTTTATAGCTCTAATGATTCATATTAGGGAGAGATCAAGATCAAAAAGATAATAATAATAATATTATAATTATTATTAATTATGTATAAGATTGAAGGGTGGAAAATATTATTGGCAAAATGATGAGAATGCAAGTGGGGTATAACACTGAATAAGGGTATTGGTGGCATTCATGAATTCTATTTGAAATTCCTAAGACACTAGAACAGTTTGACCTTCTCGTTGAATTGTTTCACAATCAATACTCTCGGTAGTGGATTGTGAATTCGAACCATCACCTTTCTCATCAGTAGTACCACTGCCACCAGCATTGCCCTGGGCAACCAACTGTTGCTGATCATCCGCATAATTTGTCTGTTTTGGTACTCGACTGCAATTCACCTGATGGTGAACCACCACAGGACAAAGAAGATGCTTGGGAGTGTACATAATGTTCCTCACTGCTACTCTTCAGTAAATCTTCACTAAAACTGCCTCCTTCTTGACACACCGGTTCCAAAATCCACTGCTGAAACTTGTTACAGTGTTTCGTGTCGGTAATCTCTGGTCAAATCAAACCGAAATGGGTTCCTAACCGAATTTAACACGCTCAGTACCTGCTCGTTTATTTGAGACGTAATATATCCATCTTTTTCTACCTTCCAACGTTGGCCGGAGAGAGATTTGGGAGGTGAATTTCTTGGATGGTCTACGACATACCTGTAGTACTCTAAACCTATTGATGTCAGTTCTGAACGTGTTTTGGCATGAAGAAAGTATCCATTTTCTCGCGAGATGACGTGAACATATCCTGCATCGGGAGATTTCTCAAAGTACCAATGTTGACGTTTTGAAGTAGACCTCTTTCCAAGAGCTATGTAGTTTCCTGCTCGTGGTAGCTCCAGAACCATGTTTGGCTGTGCCTCGTTTTTCAGTTTGATGAAGTAAAATTTGCTCACAGGTTCATAGACGTAAAATTCAGCTGTATTTGAAGACATCTTTTGATAAATATAATATTTTGAAAACAGAACTTAGTACACAGGTCGAGGTTCAGCCACGTTGGTCGGTAAAGGTCGTCACCACTCAGCTGATTTTGCATAAAATTTAATAATTATGAAAAATAATTATAAAACATTGTCACAAGAGTTTATTAAAACTCTTGGTTATAAGTCTATATGAGGGGGAGAATAATGAACTGTAATTTGCCCAAATTTCATTTGAAATTCTATGAAACTAGAGTAGTGTGGCCTTCACGTGGAATGGTTTTATAATCCAAAGTAGATTCCAAATCTTTCTCATCAGTAGCACCACTACCACCAGTATTGCCTGGAGCAACCAAAATTTGTTGATCATCATTGTCCACATTGACATTTGATTGCAATTCACCTGATGACAAACCATCCTGAGCGGATAACTGCGCCTGGGAGTATACAATATCACGTTCCTGTCTGCTGCTCTTCAGTACATCGTCACTAGTACCGGCACCTTCTTGACACACTGGCTCCAAAACCCACTGCTGAAACTTGCTACCATATTTCGTGTCGGTTATAATGTAATCTGAGTTCAAATCGGGCCTGAAGCGGTTCGGAGTAATCTTCAGCACGCTTAGTACCTGTCCATTCATCTGCGATGTAATGAATCCCTCTTTCTCTATCTTCCAACGCTGACCAGTGAGAGATTTTGGCGGTGAATTTCTTGCATGGTCCACAACGTACCGATAATGATCTAGACCTAACGATATTGTCAGTTGTGAATGTGTTTTGGCGTGCAAAAAGTGTCCGTTATCTCGTGAGACAATATGTATGTAACCAGTAATAGAAGAGCTTTCGAAGTACCAGTGTTGATGAACGTGTGTTGATGAAACAGCGTTAGATTTGTCCTTTTTGCCTAAAGTTATGTAACCACTCCCAGTCTTTGGTACCTGGAGGACTAGATTTGTTTTTTCCTCATTCTGCTTCAGTCTGATGAAGTAATACTTGGTCACAGGTTGGTAGATGTAAAAGTCAACCATATTTGAAGCCATTATCTTGATATGTAGACACACGAGCCATAATTTGTGAGCTTTGACCCACAAATGGTGCAAGAATGTAAATTTTAATTAACTCTTTTTTCAAGGAGCACAGGACTCCATGAACAGATCAAGCATAGCTACATGTTGGCACTACTCAGTCCTCTGCATGAATATGAACAGTTATCCTGAAATGATATCTATAAGGGGAGAATTATGTACATATTGAACCGCAATTCTGCACTGATGAACATCTATGACACAGGGATGGTATGGCCTTCACGTGGAATTGTTTTACAATCAATACTCTCAGAAGCGGATTCCGAATTCGAACCATCATCTTTCTCATCAGTAGTACCACTACCACCAGTGTTGTCGGGGGCAACCAATGGTCGCTGATCATTGTCCATATTGGCACTTGATTGCAATTCACATGATGGCGAACCTCCGCGAGATGATGAAACTTGAACTGAGTGTACGTTTTCTTGACCCAAAGACCGAAAATCCTCGCTAGTATTCTCACCTTCTTGACATACAGGTTCCAAAACCCACTGTTGAAACTTGTTCCTGTATTTGGTATCCACTATGATGTAATACGTGTTCATATCTAGTTTAAACGGGTTGTTCGTTGCCGAGTTAAGTACACTCAACACCTGCCCATTCATTTGAGACGTAATGAATCCATCCTTTTCGATCTTCCAATGCTGACCTGACAGTGATCGGGGAGGTGAATTTCTTGGGTGGTCTATGACGTACCGGTGGTGGGTTAAACCCGCTATCGATGTCAATTCTGTAAGTGTTTTGGCGTGCAAAACGTGGCCATTATCTCGCGAGATGATGTTAAAGTATCCAGGGTCTGAGGAGCTTTCAAAGTACCAGTGCTGGTGAACGTGTGTTGATGAAACAGCGTTGGATTTGTCTTTAATGGTTATGGTGATGTAACTACTCCCAGTCTTTGGTGTCTGGAGAACTAAGCTGGGTTGTGCCTTGCTTTTTTTCAGTCTGATAAAGTAGAACTTGGTGACAGGTTCGTAGGCGTAAAATTCAACCGTGTTCGAAGCCATTCTCTTGGTCTGTAGACACACAATAGATCGGCTGTGAGTCCTTGAACCACTGTGAGCCTGTGAGCCTTGACCCCACGAATGGTTAACCCATTTTGTACAGGAAGTCTTGTAAACAAATGGTGCGCAGCATAGCTTTCAACCACTGAGGGACTTTCCCAGGGGAATTCCCTACATATAGCCTGACTGATAACGCAATTCATGAAGAAACACAAGTACGTGGGGAGTTTCTCATCGAACATGATGAAAGTGGTTAATCAAAATTAAACAGAGGGAGACTGCAGCAACATGGAGATGGACTCATCGTCCAAACAGTACTACACCACCACCTTCTACGTGACGTTCACGCCCAAAGAAGTCCTGCTTATGAGGGAGGCATTTGGTAGAGATCTCTTTGGAAAAGGTTAATTTCGCGCACAGCGCTAAAATTCTAGAGAATTTCATCGTAGCCAAAGTGTAGGGACTAGTTTGATTAAATTTACAGTGTTTGTATGGTTGTCCAGAGCATTATCTATGTTATAGTAAGAAATCAGATGGCCCATGTCTTGTTTTCAACAGTTAGTGCCCATGGTCATGCATACCATATGTCACTTCAGTGACCACTGAGTCTGTTGCATTTATTGATATTCCTTGGATTAAGTCTTTTCTAACTTGATTTTATTTTGTAAACATTTTAATATGTGTTTGTTTGTTTGTTGTTTCCAGGTACAACTGAGTACAAAGAGCGTGAGCTAACTCCAGATCAAGTTCGTCGTATCCTCTCTCGCTGTAAGCCCTTCATGAAACGATGGCTGAGTACAGTCGATCTTCTCCCCCACATGAAGAGAGCACCAGTGCTGACAGAATCTGAGATCCAACTTCTGACAAACAATGGCTTGCCACCTGAAGACCAGGTAGTTATATGGATAAATGAGCCTTGATTGTGTTGAATTTGGTGAAATTCCCTGACTATAAGCTGATATAATTATAGCCTTTCCTTTTTTATTTTTATAAAATTTTTTACTGATTTTTCTCCCAGGCTGTGAGACTAGTGGAACTACTGATGGGTAAGGGGACATGGGGGATAATCTCCTTCTTCCTGGCGTTGAATGATTCCTCTGACTCCCTACCAACCCACTACCAGCTGCTGGGAGAGGTCAAGGAAATAAGTACGAACCACAAAAATTTAGTTTGGTTACTCTTTCATATAATCGTGGCTGGATAATAGAGTGATTTATTTAATGATAACAAATCAGCATTAAAAATTTTTAATGTCACTTTTGTGCCTACACAGTTCAGTCTGAGTATTATGTTCCCGATGAAACTGTAGGGGTTGCCATGACAACACAAGCAGACCAGCAAGGTAGAGTCTATCGATTATATCATCACCTCCTTTACAATAATAATCATGCCCCTATTGTTATGAACAATTATGTTAACTGCACCTTACTTTCCTTGATTTACCTTTTGTTTCTCACTCCTTGTAGCTGTTCAGGCTGCCGTCAGAAGACTTCGTGGAGTGGTTCTTTCTTTCGAAACAGCTCAGCAGTTTGTCACCAATCTCTCTCTCAATCCCGATGACTTTCACATTGTCACTGCTAATATAACCCTCGAGAGGGTGTGTCAGTTTTGGCGTAGGAAGAGAAAAACTTGTTTTCTCGATGAACTTGTAGAAGCTCTGGTCGTGACTGTTGGTCTTGGTCGACATACAAGTTCTCTTTGTGGCATAAAAGGCAAGAGAATAGAATAGATATAATGAACTCCAGATATAGTCAATGTTGACCACACTTTTACCACAGTGTCATGCACCCTATCAGTACTGTATGTTATGCATTCTTACATTTTTGTGCTTGTTTATGTAGCTTTCAAAGTTAGACTACTATTTTCCTTGGCAAATTTTATCTGTATAGCAGGCAGTTGTAATAATGGTTCCCTATACGTAGCTAACATAATATATAATTACTGCCAATATTTTAAACAGCTAAATCTAATTATTCACTTGAATTTTCTGTACTGCCTTTTCAATTCAGCTCCCTCCACTTCACCAGCACTTCGAAATTTCTTTCTCTCTTTAAATGGAAATTGGCAAAAAGTTGCCAGTTACCTTGGTTACAGCGAAGAAGAGGTTGAAACCATCAGTGAACAACACCAGGACCAAACAGACAAACAGGTGAAGAAACAGCTACTAATACTTGTACACATTTGGAAGACTATCTCCTATATAGTAGCTGTAGAATTAGTTACAGTATATACCATAACTGAAATTAGCAAACCTTGAAATCTTGGGTTAAGTTTCTATGAATTGAACTCCAACAATGCATAGTTAGTATAATTATTGGAAAGAAACAAAGCTAAATGACTATTATTTATGCACACAAAGCAATAGCTGTGGATGTTAAGTTCAATTCTATTCTCTTGTCTCTTTACAAAAGGTCTCCCATTTCTTGAGAGTGTGGAGGCTGCCTGACCTGGGCCAGAGGACACAGCCATTGCTGCACAGACTGAAGTCACTGGCTGGGATTGTCGAGAAGAGAACTAGTGGAAAGAGAAGGCGGCAGAGATCAGGTATGGGAGTGTGAGGGTGTGAGGGTGTGAGGGTGTGAGGGTATGAGGGTGTGAGCTTGTATACACGTGTTCATTACAGTAGTTGCTATAGCAATTTGTGTACGATGTGTGAGAGCATTATGTTATCATGATCACATTCCACCAGTTTGACCCCATTATTATGGGTACAATGCACCCTCATTTTGAGTACATATGTACATTGACTCATTAGCTGACTCATGGAACTAAAATCTATAGATCTGGGCACATGAATATTGTTCCATGTACTGCAATAAACAACATAATTATGTCTGACTCACGATTATGATTTTATAAGTATATTCATAGGGCATTCCTGGAAGCTGTTGATAAGTTATAATAATTTTTTGCTACTAATGAATCTCATCAGTTTCCATAACACCAATTGAGTCCATTTTATATGTAGGCTCAAAGTCACTAATATTAACTGACATGTTTCTTCTCTATTTTTTGTCAGTTAGTGTTAGCAGCTGTGTAGCCATTCCTATGGGTGTATTATACATGTACAGTACCTGTTTTTTGTGTTTCAAAAGCACGAGCTACGTATGTACTTTGTAAACTGAATGAACGCTCATAATATTTTAGTGATCGAACTATAACTATAGTTCATCTGACATCACTATTAGATTATATGAACTTCACAAACAATTTGATACTATCCCCTCCCTGTCATGCACTATAATTGATGTCAAACATTATTGAAACACACACGTTGCTGATATTCAGATGTGGAGTATATGCACAAACACTTGAAGACTGATGCCACAGGGATGCCTCATCGAAGCCTCGACGCCTACCAATCACCTCACAGTTTATCCCCTTCGCTACGACGTCATCACGATCACACACTAGAAGACCACACCCCCATGGCACCGCAAAGCTCCACCCACAAACACTTTACTGAAAATCACACCCATAGCCCGACCCAGTCGCAACAACATTCGCCACAATATCAAAGTTCCACTCAATCGACTTCGGCTCACACTTACAACGGAACAACAACCACCGCAAATGGTAACTATGGTTACGGACAAATGGGAAGCTCCACCCACTCATCACAAACTCCACCCACAAGATCCCATAGTGGACCACATTCGACGGGTACCCAGTCACCCGGTGAGCAGACCAATGGCTTTGAGCCTGGGACCTACTTGTTGGGAAGTGCTGGTGGGAGTGGCCAAGGAACAGTGAGTGCACAAGCCATGTGTTTGCTTCATATGCTATTAAGTTATTTGTCATGCATGATTGCATCCATACTATAGTTTTCCTGTTTCTCCTTTAGTGGCCGGCATGGGAAGGAAAATGCTAATTGACATAGATTGATTCTTGTGCATTTGGGATTTGACATTTTTAAATTTATATATTTGTGTTCTCTGACATTGCCTATCAGTAATAATTATTATCTTTCTTAATAATCTATGCATACTCAATTTCATTTCTCTCTTAATTGATTTCCGTGACGTGATGTAAATAACAACATTATTGTTCTTTGTTTTTCTTCCAGAACATGATGTTTCTGCTCTATGTTCGGCCTTACTCCGGGTCTCAAGAGGGTCACATGACTGGAGTCACTGGACAATGTCATCCGTACGTCCACGAACCAGATGATCCCATCATAGAAGAGGTATATGATTATTACTTTAAATCTCAGCACATTAATGTTGCACTACTATAGGCATGAAGAGTGTTAAAAACATAGCAAGAATTAGTGGTACATAATGCGTGTCCTGCATTTCTCAAAATTTAGAAGCACATAGACATTTGCATGATTCAGAAGTTGTGGAAATCTTGCAAAATGAAAGACAGTTTTATGCTAGTCTTGTATTATAAAGAAAAGAAAGTTTTATATGATACTTTTGTTGTAAACTCTTACAAAAATATGTCATCTTGGTTGTCCATCTTCTCCTCCAGCTAC
Organism: Tethya wilhelma; assembly: GCA_964030475.1. Taxonomy (NCBI): domain Eukaryota; kingdom Metazoa; phylum Porifera; class Demospongiae; order Tethyida; family Tethyidae; genus Tethya; species Tethya wilhelma. Next base: position 1,103,781 of record CAXIPT010000004.1, on the reverse strand, counting down.
CTGATGATGAACCAGTCCCTACCTCTAGACCAGCTCTCACCAACTACGAAATAAACTCCTTTGACGATATCGAAGAAGAAGAACCAACTGACAGCCACAAACCAACGACACAAACAGTCAACAACCTCTTTGGAAATGAGATATTCACTGAACCATCTAGTACCACTACTGCTTCTGAATCAGGGGTGTCTGATCATAGAGAAACTGTAGCTAGCAGCCAACCAGCATCAAGTGCACCAGGTTATGGGAATGAACCTTTGGTACACGATGAGAGTAGCATTCGGGAACAGACTTCCAGTCTGTTTGGGAATGAGATTATAGTGGATGGGTCCCATTCCGGAACCAATGTTCAGGAAGATACTGATATGGATGATGATTTTGATGATGACCAGCTGAATCAGTTTGACGATGAAGATGAAGAATTTACTCAACAAGTTGATTCAAACACTCAATCCATTCGCAAAACTGAAACTGTCGAACAAGCTGTACCTGAACCTGATGTAGAAAAGAACACAAGTGGTAACTATGGTGAGGGACAATCTGTAAGCTCCACCCCCTTGGCTCAAACTCCACCCATAAGCAATGATTTAGAACAAGTAGGTCAGTCTACGCCTGTAACTGTTGATTTAGGACTTGGTGGACACACAGAGGAAAGAAATGTTTCAAGTGATAAACAGCCTAATGTTTCAGAAACTCTAGATCAGCCTACACCTATCACTGTTGGTTTAGAACATGGTGGACAAACAGAAGGTGGTGCGGCATCAAATGAAGATCAAACAGAAGATGGTTTTGCATCTAATAACAACCAAACTGATGAAGTTCCAGGAACTTTTCATTCACAACTTCACGAGACTCTTCAAGTGGACAAGAATCAACCTCAAAGAGGTCCAACTCTTTCTCTTCCATCGCAATTTTCAGCCAACTTTGAAACACCTCCAACACTGAGTGCAGCTGGTAATTTTAGCCCACGACCCAGTGGTGAAACAGTACTGAGCAGCCTTCCTCCATTTGCACCTCCTAAGATAGTACCAAGCACTATGAGCCATCCACCTTCAGGCCTTGAATCATCAGTGACTAGACTAGATGTGGTAAGGACAAATTTGGTCTCGAAAAATTCAGCATTAGAAGCGAGTAATGTTGCCAACAATGGAACAGTAGAAGAAAATACATTATCAAAACCTGAAACAACTGAAACAGATTTAACCCCATCTTTGAAAGATGAAGGTAGCTTGGTAGATCCTGTTCCTGGTAGGAAGCCAGATTTGACTGAATTTGTGCCGACAGATACTCCTGGAAATGATCTTAGCCTTGATGACGATGCTCAAGAAAGCGAAGATGAATTTAACAGGTTTTCTGACTCGTCTTTGGATTCAGAAATCGAAGACCAAGAATTAATAAACATCCCCCCACATGCACAAACTACCAATGGCCCACATTTAGTATCATCTGGCCACTCATTTACTGACAGAGGTGCACAAAATACTTCAGAAGGTCAAGCCACAACATCCACTTCTCCAGATAATGGTGTTGAATTTGTTCAAATGCAGTCCAAGACTTTTGGGACACAAAATGAATTTAGTAGAACTCGTGAAAGCAGCTCAAGTAGCAATAATACAAGCAGCGACAGTCGTGATATGAGTCCTGAGGGCAATGGTCAGTATGAACCAGCTCAGAGTGAAATTCTTGAAGAAGAAGTAGAAGAAGAAGAGGATGAAGGTCCTCCACCATTCTTGAGGGACATAACCCCTCCCCGCTTGCCCTCCCCAACTGACTTCCCACACGGACGATCACAGGTGTATTCAATACCTCCACCATTCACTTCACACACATCTCCAGCAACAGCACTCGTTGCAAATGTAAGTGACAATGGATCGCAAGCCTCAGAGAGACAGCACAAAGAAGAGGAAACTGAAACTAAAACTAAGTCCAAACCACCACTGTTGCAGGAAAACCAGCAACAGGAAATGAATAGTCTAGAAGAAACTGGACAGGAAGTGTTTGAGCAACCCAAACCACAAATTGAAGCTGAAACTCAACAAGAAGAAGTGATAGTTCTTGGACATCAGCAACCACGTCTACAAGTGGATCAAGATCAAACTGTCCCCACACCAAAGTCGATTGTTCCAAGTGAACTACTTCAAGTCCACCTACAAGATGACCAAGAAGAAATGGACATTCAAAATGACTTTGACGAAGAAGCAAAAACACCAACATTACCAGATAATGACGACCAAACCCAAATTCATCTTAAACCAGCTGCAGGATTAGTAAATCTTGGACAAGAGCACCATTATGCAGAGCCTCATTCACCATCAACACCTGTACCAGTTAAACCAGATGAACAAGTTTTACGTCTCCATGGAAATGAAGTCAGTGTACCGTCATTAGCTTCAAACTTACTAGATGGTGATTCTGAGGAGTTGCTGCAAGTTAAACCGATTGGATTTGAACCCAATGACCTTTCTGTCGAAGCTACGTCATCAGTGAGCCATCTATCTGATGTGGAGTCGGTTCAGCATGACGTCAGTGTGTACAATAACCTCTCTGATATGGAGTCAGTACAAGATGCCATGTCAGAGGTTGGTTTTTGTGAGAGCTAGTATTACTTTTTTCTATCTTTATTAGGCTGAGTTAGATGTAAGCTAGAGAGAGAGAGAGAGAGAGAGAGAGAGAGAGAGAGAGAGAGAGAGAGAGAGAGAATGGAGCATGCAGTCTAGTTTAGATAATAACTTCATTCCTTCACACTATTTGAATTAAGGTTCAGAGCAAAATATATTACAAGAAAGGAGAGTCAAATTGAAGACATTTACATTTTGTTTTTACAGTATGCTCCTGGTCCATCTCTCTCATCTCTGCAGGCCTCCTATCAACGTGAAGCACATCAAAGAGAGGATCTTGTTGAAAGGGACGGCACCTTGCGAGGAAAGCAGACCAGCAATGATGATGGCCGGAGTAGAGCTGAACAAGATGGGGATGGTGGGGGTACTACTGATACCCAGGTGGCTGGTAACCATGGTGATAGTACTAATGATAGGGGTCAACCCCTTCATTCTGTCAGTGGAAGTGCTTCGAATGATCTAAGTGGACAACAGACGCAAGAAGTAAAATATAGTTAAATTTTTATCGATAAGTTTGATTCTCTCTCTCTCTCTCTCTCTCTCTCTCTCTCTCTCTCTCTAGTTTCTTAGTCAAGATGTTGTCAATGCCATTGAAGAGGACGGTGAAGATATGCTTACAGCTCTTTTGGAGAGCGGAGCCAACATCAGCGTCCCTACTGAGGTAAGCTTGAAGATTGTACTTGCATAATGTGCGATGTTGGAAATTTCTTCCTTGTAATGGTTCTGTGAGAGAGTGTGTGCAAGCTAAGCCATGTACCTTGTTATGTTCTGCATCATGCATAATTATAGCTACTTTTGTTCAAATCCTCTAGGATACTGGTACCTATGCTGTTCATCTTGCTGCTAGTTCTGGCCACCACAATCAGATGTTGTTGCTATTGAACAAGAATGCTGACCCAAATGTTCAAAGAAAGGTAATAGTTTTAAGTTTTGGAGGACGAGACTTGTATATATTCGATCACCAAAACCCGCTCTCATGTATACTCACTCACACACACACACACACACACACACACACACACACACATACACACTTAATAGTATGACAGTGCTACACCATTACATCTTGCTTGTGCTGAGAGTGATTTTCAAATGGTCCAAATGTTGGTGGAAAAGGGTGCCAACGTGAATCTTCAAGACGACAATGGACTAACCCCTCTGCACTTGCATGAGACACTGGAATCGTATGAAATCTCAAGTTACCTCATCCATCACAAAGCTCAAGTTGACATCCCCACAAAGGTGAATTCTAATGTCACAGTGATAGCTGTTTTTTGAAAGTTTAAAAGATAGCTATTATCAAGTTTTGAAAGATATACGTATGTTTATAAGAAAGCTGTGTTTGAAAGATACCTGCATGTTTAAAGTCAAAAGATAAGTCTGAAAGATAGCCGTGTTTGAAAATATGTTTGAAAGATATAATATTATGTTTGAAAGATAGCTGTATTTGAAAGATAACTATGTTTGAAAGATAGGTATGTTTAAAAGATATGTTTGATAGATCTGTTTGAAAGATCTGTTTAAAATAAAAGCTATAAAATAAAAGCTATAATATTATGTCATCCATGTCTATGTGTGCTCATTCACTATGTACTTCGAGATCTCTCTGTATCATTATTATTAGAATGATTACTTGACCCCACTGCTGGTCTGTTGTCACCTTGGAAACGACTCATTTCAGTCAGCCTGCCTCTTAGTAACATCAGGAGCAGCTGTGGATGGACACCCAATGGTATGTTACTATACAGTGGGGAAGTTTTGCGGTGGTTTAACTTTCACAGATGTCTCTCATCAAAAAGTATAAATTTTTTTCAAGAACAGATCGTGATCTGTGAAAAATGCAAAAGTTAAACCCTGCATGCATAGCTTTCCTGCTATGCGGTATTATCGCTAGCTTTATATTGATTCCTTTTCTCTAGCATTGAAATTAATTTTGTTATTAGCAATGAAAGCAATAGTCTATTGATGTAGACCCTATTTTCTACCCCTTCAGATCAGATTAGGAGAGTCTAGCTCAATAGACTAAAACTACTATCACGTTTGTTATAACTATCTTTCTTTGTTCTGTGAATCTTTTATTATAGGCTCCCAGTAAGCCACTGATCACTGCTAGCTCTGAAGGTTGGGAGCCTTTTGTTGAACTTCTACTGCAACATCGAGCCAACATTAATATCACTGATCAGGTATAGTACAGTGCATGGAGTTGTAGTTTGTGTGTGTACATATAACGTATGCTACATCTACACTCAAGTTATAACTTATGTATGAATTTAACACACTCAGTTATAACTCATGTATGAACTTACACACTCAGCTATAACTCATAGAACGAACACACAGAGTTATAACACAAGCATGAGCATGCGCACAGAGTTATAATGTACATTTTGTTCCTATCATTCAACTTGTAGGCAAATTATTTCTTAAATTATGATTATCCACTTATTTTGGTTTTTCCTACTTTAGAATGGTAACACAGCTCTCGTGATGGCCTGTATGAATGGTCATGTGCCAGTTGCCCAGCAACTGTGCAAAAAGAACAGCAATGTTGATGTCAATTTGCCGAATAAGGTATATTAATACACCAGGTTCAAATACCACTGCCTAACAACTGTATCTCTTCAAATTAAAACGTATTCCTTCACATGCATCACAGTACTATTTGATTTCTGTTTGAATATTGTCCTACAGGACGGACTGTGTCCACTGGTAGCGGCTGTGAAGGCTGCTAAAGCTGACCTGGTGGAGATCGTCTTGAAGAGTGGGGCAAATGTCAACGTTTCCATGGTAAAGAACTCTAGCTCACAAGCATCATAGCGAAATACTAGCTGCTAAAGTCCATCTGGTTTGAGAATGCCACCGGAAGTGAAATAATGAGATTCATACTATTTCTATGGGACAAAATAGCTAACTTTTGACTGGTAAGGTGCAGGAAGCCAAAAAAAACAACCAAAAGAACAGGGAGAACGAGCGCTTTCCAATGGTGCTTGAAATTTTGAAATTGGTTGGATAATAAGAAAGTTACTCAATTTTTTCTACCGGCATTCTCAAACCAGATGGGCTTTAGCAGTTGCAGCTAATATAGTCTGTTGAGTTGTTAGTATAGAACTTTATCGTTCATTCTCTTATCTCTGTTTTTGCTGTTCAGATGTCCATGCAAACATTGGTTGGTGGGAGGAAGGAGGTGGTGGAAATGACTCCGCTGGCTGAAGCAGCTGTAGCAGGAAATGTGGATGTCATTGAGACACTGGTGGACTACAGAGCAGAAGTGAATGCAATAAGACAGGTACAGATGAAATTGCATGGGTATATTGTGTTTTTACTTGTGCAGTAGCTGTTGAAATTCAAGCTGCTTCAATACACACATGCGTGCACACACACACACACACACACACACACACACACACACACTCGCTCTCTCTCTCTCTCTCTATCTATCTAGATGAAGTATGCTCCCATCTCCTTTGCTTGTATCCATGGTCATGAAAAAGTGGTGGAATTTCTACTCAAACTGAACGATTTTGATTGCTCTATAAATGGAGTAAGTTTGTCAAAATGTGTATATGATAGGATTCAAGTTAACATTAAATTTTTTCCCCCTCCTATAGGTGTCTCAGCCATTCAAGTTGGCAGTTCAGTCCAACCACTATCAATGTGCAGAACTAGTGGCTGACAGATTTATTGGAGGATTGGTAAGATTTAACCCTTTGTGCACCTTATTAATGTAGGAATATTAACCCTTTCTTCTCCCTGTCTCTGTATAGGATGGCCTCCTTCAAACAGCTATGGATCGTAACATGCCAGAACTAATACAATGCATTGAGCAATTTAAACAGGGGCCACCCCCTCCAAACCCTCTCCCAGCAACCCCTCAACAACAACAGCCGACCCCTCAACAACAATTGCCAACCCCTCAACAATTTCCACCCCCTCTATCCTTTGAGCAATTCTTAGCTGCTATAAGATCACAGGAAACGTCACCTGAATCATTGCCTACCTTCGGTCAACCTCTATCTGTGAACCCACCTCATGTAGTACCTCAGCTTCAAGTGACTGCTCCTTCAAATGATCCCATTTCTACCTCGCAACAAGGTGGCGGAGGACAAGCACAGGCTGCAGTAGGACCTGTTTCACAAACCAGTATGACAGGTTCTCTTGAAGATTACGAAATGAATCGATTCGATTCCGATTCCAACGAAGAAGAAGACCAAGATAAAGAAGTTGATCAAGAAAGCACCTCGAGATCTTTTGCATCGAGTTCTCACGTACGAGCGGCAGACAATCCTGATATTGGTTTCGGACAATCTGTTCTACCCGACGCAAGCACCACCCCACAAGATTCACCATCACAGACTCACAGCCTGAATAGCGTACCAATTGGTGGCCAACATCAAGGTAGTGCTAGTCTGGGTCATGACAGTCAAATTGCCAGCGATTCTGAAACCTCTACCCCCAGTTCCCATCCCCCCTTGAGTCAGACTATGGGGGTTGCCGAGCATCGTGAAAATGTAACTCTTGTTCAACCCCCTCATGGTCGAGAAGTGGTCGTGCTAAAATCGAGTGAAAGAACAGAAGAAGAACTAAATAATTTTGAAAGTGAAAGTAGTGCTAGTGAAGAGTTGCTGGAACGTTTACCTACAGATGATGGTTCGGTTGCAAGTTTTTCGCACTCCCAACAAACAAAACAATCTAGCTCTTCTTACTCAGAGCAGATGCAGCAAACATCTGAATCAGAAGTTGCTACAGTTGCTAGCTCTTTGCCTTCGCAACCAGGACAAGTTGTACCAAGGGTTTCTGTCAGTCCAAGTTCACTACCATCTTTATCAAATCCTTTTCCATCATCTCAAGCTAGTACTGCTCCTGTTGAGTCTATCCACTTGAGCTCACTGTCAAGACTAGGTGGGTATAGTTAATAATAATTATTTATTATAACTAGAAAAGGAATAGTAAATTTGTTATTTCCACATTTTCAGTCAATATAATAATTATTATGGTTGAAAGTTTGATATATTTTTAAGTTTAGTTATAGTTTAGTAACTCTTAATAATATGCTTTTAGTTAGTTAAATCAAGCCATTTTATTTCTGTAACTAAAGTGTCAGTTTTAAATGCTCTCTCTATATAATTTCAGTGCCACCATCTTCAAGCAGCTTCAAAGGACCTAGCTCTCTCCCTCCTAATGTCCTTAATTCTGGTGCCAGTCTACCTGAGCAGCCATCTTCCTTGGCTTCTTCACACCCATCAGATGGTGGTGGTCCACCACGTCGTGCTACAGCACCTGTTATGAGGACCATGTCTGGAGAAACCGATACTTCAGAGCCACAGGCAAACAATGATGTAAGTGTACTGTATCAGTATTGCAAATAATGTGCTGGTTTTGTCCCTATGAAGAAAGCTTTAAGTTAGTTTTATTTTTGTGGTTGTTATTCTCGTGTTAGTTACTTTAAACACAAGTACTGCTTTTCTGGTTTGTCCTTAGACAAAGACTTCAAGACTATCAACATAGTGTGGCTAAATTTTGTTTAATTTTTGTTTTGCAGAAGCCCAATAATGATCTCTTTCAACCCCGCCCTAAAACCCCACCCCCTGAGGTTGAGCCAGGACGCATGGAATCTCTCCTTCCATCTCAACTGACACCTTCGGTAAGAGGATAGTACTGGTCATACACACAGTTAGGATTGTAACTACCGTAAACGTAGAAATATTGGCGGTACGTTAAATTTGGCGGTCGGCGCAAAAACCACCAAATTAAATGCGTGTGAACTTTGCGCAAGGGAGGAAAACTACCAATATTTTTGTGGGAAGTGGTCTGAGCAAAATCGCCAAATTAATGCCCGCCAATATTTCCACGTTTACAGTAGTTATGCACACATGTAATCCACGGATATCAGCTCTCAATCAATGAAATTTATAATAATATTAACTTTTTTCAGAGCACTAAACAGAGAACTGGTAGCGTGCTTAACTGTGTAACTTATTGAAAGTATACATTATTGTCTCCGTTTGTTGGTCACAGCTCCAGTCCCCTCCTGTTGGTGATCTGGGACACGATATGGTGGAAGTTCTGAACGAGTTTGTCCAGATTTGCATCTCGGCTTCAATTCGAACAAGAAGTGTTAGTTTATTTATCAGTATTCTATCGATAATGAGCATTTGGATTTGTTTTGTGGAGATATCAGTTGCCTGCTAGCAAATATTTTGCAGCTTTAGACAATCTTTTTAGCTTCATTCTTGAGTTTTCTTTCGAATAATTATATTCTACAGCAAGAGACGTTGTTGGAAAAAGTTACCAGTGCTGGATACGACAATGTAGCAGCCTACTTCTTACAGTACTTCCACAACCCTGCTGTGAGTCAAGAACATACTCTACTCACACCTATAGTTAAATGTAACAATTTTGGTACCTTTTATGATTTTTTTCTTTTCTTTTTCTTGTTTGTTTCTTGGTTGCTAGGGACTGGCACAGGATGGTAAACTAGTGACAGACTTTCTTGGGGGAACCCCCTCTCCTATCCACTTCCTCATTACACAAGGCCTGCTGATACGAGTAAGATAATGAATAATGCATGACACAATAGTTTACCACGAATCATATCATAATAATAAAAATTATTATAGCAACCTACAGTATGTTAATGTATGTGTTTTGAAGCATTTTGTCTTTGTCAATCAAATTTTAGTCTGATTTTGATTGTGTGCTGCAAGAAATTGGCAAGAAGGACACCTTTCCAAATCAGTTGATGACTTCTTTACATCAGGTATGTGGAGACGAGTGTGAGAATGTATGTATGTATGTAAGTATTCAAGATTGAATAGTAGCTGCAACACACATACACTAGTGTTGTTTTAGTTAACCCTCAAAACCCTTAGTTAGTTATTGATTAGTTTCTAAGCTTCAAGAAAAAGTTTAGTTAGTTTTTAGTTTAGTTAACTAAGTGTAAAAAGGCCTAACTATAAGGGTTTTAGTTTAGTTAACTAACTAAAATTAGGTGTTTTGGGCATTTTTTGACTTAGTTTAGTTATTATTTTGACCAAGTCTTTATGAGTTAGTTAAAAAAAGGCCATTTTTGCTAAAACTAAAGGGTTTTTAGTTTTAGTTTTAGTTAACTAAAACAACACTAACATACACATGCGCACACACACACACACACACACACACACACACACACACACACCTCAGTTTCCTGGCAGCGAGCATCTTCCCTGGACTGGAGAAGGGATCTTAAGCGGTCTCTTCAATCGTCGCTTCACATTCAATTCAAATCACCTCATCCAAAACAACCCTGCTCAAAATGGCAACAGCTTGCAATCTTTGCTCGGAGAAGATAACAATAGTAGCAATGAAGGATTGACTGACAGCAGGAGGCGTGAGTTAATAGAGAAGCTCTTGGAACAGGCAAGACGTTCCCCTAGTCCCCCGGCTCCTAAGCCATTCTCGGGACCAGTCAAACAGGAAAAACACTCTTTCCCTGAAAGTGGAGGTAAAGAACTATTTGTGTAACAAAAACAATAATAGACATAAATTATTTGACTGTAATTTACAAGCTAGTCTTGTTTTATATTCTGCTTTGTTAGTATACAAAAGGTTTTGTTTTGCAATCTATTCTAGATGACCAATTCACCCATCCACCCATTCACCCGAATATTCACCCATTCACCCATTCACCCATTCACCCATTCATCCAGGTCATGTTCTAGGTACTGCTGATGACCCCACCACCACCAATTCCACACCGTCCCAGTTCACTAACAATCCACCACCCAATGGATCCCTCCCTCAACCTCAACCAACCACTACTACCACCAGAGAAGCTTCATCATCTGCTGGGAGTGCTGTTCCATCACCACCTATCCAGCGCTGGGATCGTTCAAGGGCAAATGCCTTCTTAGATCGACTTGAAAAGCAGCGAAAGCAGCAACAGGAACAGTTGACAAACAATTCTTTAAGTGTGTCGACAGCATCAAGTGTTGAGGCTCCTTCAAGGAGCAGTGCTGCTATTCCAAGAATGTCTCGATTGCTGTCACAGAGTAGCGCAGATGGAATTGCTACAAGTTCATCAAATGGTGTTTCATCTACAACACCCACCTTGTCGTCGAGTTTTGCAACATCACATGGCTCCTTTGCGGGTTCTTTGTCAAAAACTCATTCCTTAACCCCGTCCATTCAAGCCAAGCCTATGGGTATGTCTCCTATTACTACTGCATCTTCTAGCCGGCCCATTCCGTCCACACTGCAACCTGGTGGTTCGAAATTTTTGCCCACGAATGCGTCAAAATCTACCGAACCGTCAAGTCAGGACCCTGTACCTATTCCACAGAGTGGACTGACTTCATCTATACATAACCAAGAACTCTCCGTTCAAACTATCCCAGAAAAAGATGATCACGAGCCTTCTTCTTTGCCTCAAAGAGAAGGTTTAAAACATCAGACAGTTGCTTCCTCAAGTGGTGACAGTTTGCAACCTTCTTCTGTGACAATGAACTTCACTCTACCTCCTTCCAGCACCAACCCTGGCAGCTTTATGGAGTCACTGGCTAAAGAAGATGAAATGGTAGACAGGAATAATTTTGACGATGAGGAATCTGACAATGTTGAGGACAACTTAGAAGGTATGCATTTAATAAGTACTGTTTTTATTTCAAAGCAGACCCATAGCATGGTGGAGAAGCACTGCTGTTTGATTTGGCTTGGCTGATAAGTCGAACTGGTTTTGTAGACACCCAGTTGGTAAAGGGACACCATGATTAGCTTGCTACAATTAATGTACAAAATCTCTCATTCTCTCTCTCTCTCTCTCTCTCTCTCTCTCTCTCTCTCTCTCTCTCTCTCTCTCNCACACACACACACACACACACACACACACACACACACACACACACACACACACATCACATCACATCACATACAGACGCACTTTTATCTCCTGACCTGAGGTCTCCATCACCACCAGAACCCTCTAACACCACTTCTGTGGATCGTGAATCACTAGCAGAAAAGACGACTCAAAAAACATCATCTTCATCAATTCTAGACTCAGGCTTCCAAAGCATATCTCAATCCATAGCTGCCACTCAAGAGTCTACATCAATAGCATTATCGGCGGGAACGCTGAATCCAATCGGTGGGGGAATCACTCCAGAACTCAGCCTGGCTAGTCAAGTAATGCCGTCTACAACTACACCATTATTGATGGGTCCTCTTGATAGTATTGTTGGGGACTTTGCACAAACTAGCTGCTCAAATGGTCTACCATCTTCGGCTCAAAGTTTGACCGACTCTTCTTATCATCATAATGTCTTGTTGAGTACCGCAACTGATTCTAAAGCTCAAGCACACATAGAACCAGTTTACACAAAAAGAAGCGAAACATTTGAACCATCTTCTCTCACTCCCTCTCCAGAGCTGTTGAATCCCATCTCCTCAAGAAAACCTCTCACACTGAAGACACTCAGTGCCTCTCAAGCGTTGCAAAAGACCAAAAATGAATTGTCTTCAGGCTCAGAAACTGATGAAGAGTCTCGTCTTCAGTTGTCACCTTTAAATTTATCGATGCTCACCCCCCACAGTCAGGCCGTGTCAGATTCCGATACTGCAAGCTCAAAGAATGAAGATCTGGAACCAAACTTACCTTCACAAACTCAATGTGAGTAACAGCCATACGTGTAAACCATTATAATCCTTCAGTTATGGTAGTTTTACTGTAAACAATTATTGCTAGCCTCATGCCCAAGCTTCTCCTTCACAATGGTGGAGCCTGGGAAAGAGACTAATTCATTGCTATGTAGATCAATTGAAGTTTGATTTTATAGAACCTATACAATATGCATTTGATATTAAATTTGTGATGAAATTTTGATTATTGTGGTCTGTATTTATATGTAGCTAACATTTTAATATCTACAGCAGTACCCACGCCTCCCATCAGAGTAACACCCTCGCCTTCACCAAGCCTTCCCCGAAAGTCCAAGATTCCAATCCACGTGTCAAGGATAAGCGATTCTTCACTGAAATCACGAAGCAATTCACAAGAGAGTTTGAACACTTCAGGAAGTTCTTCAACTAACACGAAACTGAAACAAGAAGCTTCGCCAAAAGTAGCAAAAAAGAAAATCACAGGTAGAGCAGAGACTAAACCCAAACAGCAACCATCAAGTCACAAAGTTGTGCAGCCAACTTCTAATAAACCTCCACCTGCTGTTGCTGTGAAGAAACTAACAGCTAGAAGCACTCATTCTGCTAACCCTCCACCAATGGCTTCTGGAAAAGGACCAGCACAACACGTTAGAAAAGATGACCACAGCCAAGTGAAATTGAAACCCAAATCTATGTCATTTTCACATGATTCTTCTAGCAAAAGTCGATCGTCAACTTTAACCTCCAGACAAGCTCGTGACAGTACAGGTGGTAAAGAGACAGTATTGAGAGAAAAACAACTTGTAAGTGAAGATTCAGACTATTCTAGTCAATGCCCACCCACTGAACCGAGCACAGACGATCCTAGTGTCATAGAAACTACTTCTAAAGCATCACCAGTGGACAAATCAGCCAGTCCAAAAACTTTACGTTTTCCAAATATTGAGATATCTGAGGATTGTGTATCAGAACTGTTTGAAATGATAGCAGAAAAGGTCAAAAAATGGCAATTTCTTGGTCGTTACTTGAACCTTGAAGATGAGCTGCTTGAAACCATCAACAAGAATAACCACTTCAGGGGAGAAAAGTGCATGAAGATGTTATTGCAATGGAAGAAGGAGTTTCAATATCAAGCAACGTATGCTAGACTAGAAGAAGCACTAAAGAACATTCTTCATGAAGATTTGCTTGAGGAGCTTGAAAGCTTTGTCCCTGAATCAACAGCCCCTGCTGATATAAACATTGTTAGTGGTAGAGAGTACAACCTTCAACTCACTTATGATGGACTTCCAGAGACTGATTTGACAAGAATCAAAAAAAGTTTTCAAACTAGCAGAGATGGTGGTTTGAGCACAGCCAGGGTGACAATGTCATATTTGAGTAGTCAGCCTGAAGGTGAAAATGAAGATTCATCACATTCAGTACATAGTAACTGTTGTTATAGTTTTACTGTTGATTTGTGTGAAGACAGTTGTGTGTGTGTTATTGAGGATTTGTGTTTGTGTGCTGCCCGGTTGAAGTGTGCAAGTTCTGTCTCGTTTTCTGTTCAATATTGCTAGTAAAATTATATAAGAAGTTTATTTCTTTTTGTAATAATTAATTTTAAATTTGATATAATGATTTTGAAGCCGTATACAGAAAGGGGTGGAGGGAGTCTATAGGGACAAGTTCCAATTTGAGTGTCACAGAAACTACACGTATAAAGCATCACTAGTTGACAAATTAATCAGCTATAATATTATACTCCAATTAAGAACTGCATGCACGTTTTCCAGATATTGAGATATCTGAGAATTACTGTGTATACCAGAATTTTTCTATGTTAATTTGTGTGAAGGCAGTTTTGTGAGTATTATAGAAGATTTGTGTTCATATGCTGATGTACGTTATGAAGCATGCTAATTCTGTCTTGTTTTCTGTGCAATATTTGTTTATTTTGTGTGTGCATGCTGCATGTGTGTTAATCTATACTGACTTATAATTAAAATTAATATTGTGTTTATGCTTAGTCTCAGTTTTACTTGTTAACTAGTTATGGTTTCTGTTAGGTGTCTTGCCTTGTATGACTATAGTGTTAGACCTTTATTTTAAGTGATTCTGTAGTTCAGTTGTTCTTTGTATATTGTATTGTATTTTATGGGCATGTATATTTAACAGTACAGTAGTTGTCATTAAAGTTTTTGTTTATTGCCATGATTTTGAGACTGAATTACCTTCTTAGTGTATTATTCAGTGTTTCTTGTTTTGTAGTTTACTTGCCAGGCTGCATGGTTTTCAGTTAAAATTAAAGGTGCTATTGCACGGAAGTTGTACGCGTAGTAATTTACACCGCGTAGTGAAGCCATAATGTGCGTAGAACAATATGCGTGTATAAAAATGTGCGACCACGTGCAGTTTGAATTTGAACGCTTACAAAACATGATGAGTAGTAGAAGCACACCAAGAGAAGGAACGGGGAAGAAAGGAGCTAGATGAGTGTAAGTCTAAGCGTATAAGTATGTCAAATAGCTGAAACTTGCCACGTGGTCACAGAGAAAAATTATGCGTACGTTGGAGTCAACGCGAAAATAGGAGCGCAAATTGCATTCCAATGACGTATTTTCAACCAATGAAATTTCAGTATTGATTTTTGGGCCATTTTTTCAAAAAGTTGCCGCTTCCGTGCAATAGCACCTTTAATTCACATCATGCAGCATGTATGCATGTCTCATTCTGATTTCAGAGTGTCTCATTGATCCATGAATGCATTCTGGTTCTGGCCCCACCTACTTTCATGTGCACAAATTGGTGGACTCAAGTCGTAGGGCAACAGTTGAACTCGAGTTTCAAATCAGTCAGCTGCGGTGGGTTTATTTAAAGGTATATATACATTATATAACTGTATTAACTTGACTTGACTCTTGAATGATATTTTATCTGTCAATGCAGATATGGCTGTAGCCAGTTCACCTCTGGAACTTTCAGGGCAAATAGATCTGCCAGTGACTGACTGCAACCTTGATCAGACTCAAGTCAATTTAACTCAAGTACAACGAGGTTAATAATATTATTATTATGAATCTGTAAAGGAGATCACTATATTGCTGACTGAGTGACACTCATAATATGGGTCTATGTGACCCACACAGTTTAGTCTGTATACAATTCAGTGCCCCGGTGGATTTTGCTGTGTTTCCTGATTTCAGTATAATATTATGTATCTGGATTTACTAGCCAACTTATAGAAGTCAGTACATTAGTATAATATTATCTTGCACAGGCCTATACTAGTAACAGTGAAACTTTTGAAGAAAGGAAAACTTTGGAAGCAATATAAATTCAGCATGTTTACCTTTTGTAGAGAGGTTATCATGTCCTCTTCTCAGAGGTTTACACGTTTACAAGACTAAGGCAGGTTCACCATAATCAGGGCATTTTCCATTGTGTCATGTAAAAATATTCATGCTCAGATACATATACGCAAGAGTGCCAGTTTGCAACATAACAAGTATATACATTTGGACAATTTTCTAAATGTGTGTCAGTCTGTTACATTGCATCATGTCGCCAAATGTGATTACGTATAGACGCGACACATGCAGCACTGAATATTATGAACCTGCTTGTCTTTAGTACTATTATAATATTATGAGGAAAATACATCCACAAGTAAAAGTGTAGGGTGGTAAACAATAAACATGTGATTGTGAACAAGCTTAACGTTCAGACTGTGGTATTGACCATATCAAGTCGATATCGTTGCATGGTGCAGCCTAAATGTTTTTTTTTTTGCTAAAATTTCCAAAATGATTACCCAGAAAATAATAATAATTATTATGCTTGACCCAATTTTAAAACTGTATCAACGTAAATGGGAAGTGAATTCTAAGTGGTAGCAGTTAGGCCTTGGCAAATTATTATCAAAAGTTTGCCCATTAAATTATTCCATTCCCAAACTTTGAGCCCGGGCCCATTACCTTCAATGTATATATTGAACCTAAATTGAGACATGTATCCATGCCTTGTTTCATTATTTCTTTGATGTAGTGCTCCCAGAGTCAAAAGCTAAAAGGAAAAAACTGATTGACATAAAACACTTGCACTCTGTAGTTAAGCCTTGCAGCAGGCGTGGTCATGCACATAGAGTGGAGAAAAGTGATGTAGAGTTGTTAAAGCCATGGGTGCAGTTTAATTTTGACAAGTTCAATGAAGATGAGGTGAAATCAGGTATTAACAATAATATTAATATATAATAATTATGTGTGTATCATTATTATGTCACGGGCTCACTTAATTCGCTCACCATGTATATACGCTAATGTAATGTGCATAAACTCCATTTTTATAATTTTATTATATAATTATATAATATACAAGGAGTGTGACTCACTTTGTTCGCCATGCACACTCCTTACTTATGTATGAAGTATACTGATGTTTACTGCTAGATGCATGCCAGCCCAGGCATCTGCACAGTAATAGTAGTGAAAGGTAACCATGCATACATTCACTGCTCCTCTTTGCAATTTGGCCAGCTTATGCAGCAATTTACCTCACTGCACATCACAGACGACCCTTTTCCGACTTCCACCATTTTTGTAATCAACTGGCAAAGAAACTCCTTACCTGGCTAGGCTATAGTACCTGTGTTACATGCACAGGAACAGAGAAGTAGACTTCTAGATGTGAAATTTCTCCCCTTGCTACATACACTTCTTTTGTAAACGATTGGCTGCTCTATGAGCCTCTATCACGCTTCTTCGTCAGATACAGACGCCTATATGGTAGAAGCCTTGTCAGCCAATCTCAAAAACTTTAGTCAGCCATACTGACTTGTAGTGCCTATCATTCAAGATCTATCATAGGCTAGTACTATCTAAGCTTGCTCTCTAGGCACACTAACATGCCGCATGATGTGCAGTTCAGAGGAAAAGTAGCAGTTTAAAGTTCAAGGTCAAATCACTTAATTCCGGTTACCTTCCGTTACACACACACACACACACACACACACACACACACACACACACACATACACACATGGACACAACTTTGCATGATAATCAAAATTATTCTGTATCTTTTCATTTAGAAAACATGAGTTCAATTACAAGCCAAATGACCGAGCATCACCCTGTAAGCTATAATTGTGAGAATCCAATTGCAAATAGCTATATACATCTCGTTTACTTTTATAATCATTAATTATTACAGAATCAAGGTCTTCACAACAAGTATGTATCCAAATCACCATCTCCACGATACATTAGCCCTGATGGCACACTGTCTGAATTCTGTAGACCATTTCTATGCTTCAGTTCTAGTGACTGCACCGCCATGTATGCACCAATGAAACAAATTGATTCGCTATCAGTTCGAGCACCTTCATCTCTTGCACCTCTGTATCCAATGAGCAACAACGAACATGGGATTGCACTAATCATCAGCAATGATTCTCAGATTGAAACAGGAGATAGTGGTGATAAAATGGTTCAGAATTTGACTTCAACTTTTCGATTCCTCGGGTATTGTACTAAGCTGCTGTATATGCAAAATTTTACAAAGAAGGATATCGAAAATTTGTGTGACGATGTCTCCTCCTTGATCAAAGATGAAGACGATAGTTTTGTGTGCTGCATTCTTTCCAATGGAGCAAATCATTAAGCCTCGGCACGTGCGTAGCACCATAGATAATGTAGGGCTAATATGGTAGCACGTGCAGAGGGTTATGGTAGTCGTTTTGTGTGTGTGTGTGTGTGTCCGTCTGTTACTAAGTTATCTGAAGAACGGCAGCTGTAGAGTCCAAATGGAAGGTACTTACGTTCATGAATCAAAATTATCTTGAAATTTGTCGTGTAGGATCTTGCGAAATGCTGTAGTTTCTGAGATCTGAGGCTTTTGTGCATCTCTGAGCGCTTAGGCTTCGAAACCACGCCCATCGATCACGCCCCATGTGATGTGCGTTATCTAGAAATACAGTTGAGCTTGCATAGAAAATCAGATAGCTGCTTTGTCAGGTAAGTAACTCAAGTGAAATAACACTTTGTAGAACTGTGAATGTATGATCTAGTACTGTTCTTACTGTTGGCAGTGTTGCTTGGTCATACTGCAATGATGAGCAGATGAGGAGGCTGAAGTTCAGAACTGTGTCATAAATTATATGATCTAGTACTGAGCTTAGATGTGTTGTTTGTATCAGTGAGCTTCACTACATGCCTGACTGGCTACTAAGCTGAGGAGCCTGGGGACTATAGGCTAACTTGGGCCTCAGTACTATACTATGATAGGTAGATTAGTTTTGTTGATACACCTGGGCCATACATGTAGGTATAATACACTCTTTTACACAGTGTATGTGTATGTGTACTAGCCAGGGTGCCGAGGCTTGTGCGCCACACAGTGGTGCTTTCATTCCCTAGTGCGAGCAAAAAAGGATGGTTTTGACAGCCCATCCCTAACTACAACACTGTCTAAATGTACGAGTCTTTCTGGCAAGCCAAAGCTTTTCTTTTTATCAGGAAATTTTCCCGAACCAGATCTGCTTGACCTTGATCTTCCAGATTTTTCATTCAGCTATACTAAGCTCGATGGAACACCTTACATCGGCACTCTCTGTCAGATGCTCTGCAAGCATGCCCCACAATCTACACTTGACGAGATTCAACGATTGGTGGCAGACAAAGTTATGGTGTCTCCATATTCTGGTCGTCTTGGTGATGTTGTGGTCAACTTTTCACGACTAACGAAAAGTGTTTTCTTTTTCTATGATCTTTGTAAGGAAACAATTGAGGAAAAAACACTAACAGGTATGTGTATAATAAGAATAATGTTGTGATTATTACAAAAATTTGGCAGATTAATTAACATTCAGGGCAGATTTGGTAACTGTTAAAATTATTAATCTGCAAGACAGTCATCTTTGCACAGCACATACACAGAATATGTGTATTGCTGCATGCACTACCACCAAAATAAAATCCGCAAATTGTAATATCAATAGTACTGAATAGAACTCTTTTGTTTATTGTATGCATGAATAGTCTTTTGTGTATTGTTTTCTTTATACTTTGTACTTTATAGCTTTAGGTGCTAATGTTTGTTTGTATTTAGGTTATTAGCTAGTTAAGTGTTAATGTCTTTAAATGGTTGTACAATAGTCATTGTTGTGTTCTATAGATCCTTTGTTTTAGCTTTATTTCCTATAAGTGTTATATAGTTTTGTATTAATTTTAAGTAACTCTACTTTTATTCTCTATGTGATATAGCCTTTGGACAGTTTGGAGGCTATATATCTGGTCTGCTTGTACGTAAAGAGCCATGGATATATTATACTGCATGGAAAATTCGAAAGCCATGCATGCATGTCCTTAATCATGCACCAACATGCCCACAGCCAGTGTGGAATTATGAGCATTAATTTTGTAAATTTACATATTCTTTTGATCAATTAACCTATTCATAGGTGGACTCCAAAAACCACAGAGTCCAACAAATACGTCAAATGCCCCCACAACCACTATCTAGTCTGAATCCAAATCCTGGACCAGACTTACTATCTCAGGTAGAGTTTAAATAGTGTATAACAGTTGTTGTTTTTCAAGTATTAAAGTAGATTAAACTGACTGTGTGATTATTATAATATTATGCCCAATGTTTTGAAACAATTGCTCCACACACTTCATTGTGACCAATTGCATACACATGTTGCAGCCACCAATGCCTTTGGAGTATCGTAATACCGATTTCAGAAGAGCCACTCCTCTTACAATGTCAGGAATTGATACTTCCGCGTCCGCAATTTGGGGGCTGAGCAAAATCCATGGCAAATTGAATGGAGAAGGCATCGTAATTGCTATAATAGACAATGGTGTCAACTACAGTCACAAAGCATTCAAGACAGCCTTTTTCGAAAAAAGATTGCGAGGACGCAGATACCTTCCGAACGAGGGAGAGACTACTGCCCAATGGAGTGCACCGGAGACTAGCAGTGATGGAGCTAGCCACGGAACAATGGCTGCCTTTGTTGCCGTGGGAGAGCCATTTGGTAAAGTTAAGAGTGGAGGGGTTGCCCCTCAATCAACTCTCTGGATTTGTTCCGTTGGAATAAGTGTGTACAATAAGCTTGCCATTATTAATGCCCTCAAAGATTTGATCAGGAAGAAGACCATGCAAAAAGAATATCTTTGCACCTGATATCATCTCAATGTCATTTGGCTTTGAATACTCTCCTGATGATAGCAACCAACAGGAAATGGCCCGTCTCATAAAACGTCTCAGGGAACTAGGAGTTGTCATGGTTGCTGCTGCTGGGAACTTTGGAAAACTGCAAGGGGGCATTCAATTTCCAGCAAGTGAACCAGAAGTTATTTGCGTTGGAGCTCACAACCAAAGAGGTTACACGATGGACATCAATGCTCCGGAAGATATTAACTGTTTTGCACCGGGAGAAGCTGTGATCCACCCAGATTCTACGGGTATAATGAAACCTCAATTTGCAGTACAGGCACTTCGTGTTCTGCTCCAGCCATTGCTGGCCTGATAGCTCTCCTACTTCAGTTCTCAAAGAAGTACATCAAGAATGAAGTGAAGAGAAAGAAATTTCAAGAACTTAGTTTCTTGACAAGGTTTCTTAAAGAACATCGAAAGGGGGGTGACTCAGTTATGCTTAGTCCAATGGACTTTTTCGAGAAAGAAATTGCCGTTATAGAATGTGATCAATTGATAGAGAAGCTGAGCCTGGGCTGCTGAAACTGGAACATGAGTCTCGATTAAAATTTAAATGTTCTGAATCCGAAATCCTTTTTCCGTTATGATCTATAATTTCAGCTATATAGTGACTGTGTCAGACTCAAGCTGAGCTTGAGTTAATTAATTTGGATGCACATTTTGTTAGGTATATCCAACAATATTAATCAATGATAACTACGTACCTACATTGTGGAACTTGCACTGCCACAAAATATATTATTATGTTACCGGTCCCTCTTTCAGTAAATTTTGTGTGTATATGTCATTATATAGATAATAAGTTTACATTGCAAATACTGAGCGAGTTTGCATTGTTTAGTTTTACTGTTGATTTGTGTGAAAAGTTTAACCCTTTAGGGCCGATTGCCGCTTTTTCCGCATGCGCGTATTTAACGTTCGCGATTTTTTGCAACTTGTTGGCCATGGCGTTTGAGCTGTGGGCTCTTAGTCTGGAGTATCCAGACCCTTTACACGCGCGCTAAAACTACGACGTTTAGCGCGCGTGTAAAGGGTCTGGATACTCCAGACCAGACTACTATGCAATTAGGTAAGGTAGTGACTAGTAAAATAGCAAGTTTGACCCAGATCTAATTAGTGGGTGTGGCGATATACAAAGGTCAACTGTCGCGCGTTTGCGTCACGATCGAGACGGTCGGTTTTAAACTCACGTTTTTTTCCTAGTGCTTTGCAGGAGAAGCTTGACGCTAGTTATGGAGGTGCACGGAGGCTTAGGCTATACCTGCAACTAACCGCTTCTGTAGTCCTGCTTTGCTAGCTAGAAAAAAGCCAAAAGTTTGCTAGTAATTTGGCGAACTCTGACTGCTTCCGTTTTTGCAAGCGTTTGAAGTAAACAAATACTAACTTAAAAAATTGATACAGCTATGGCTTAGTCCAACCATAGCTAAGTAAAACTAGTGAAGAAAGAGTAGCTATGGCTATAGCAAGAACAAAAATATACAAAAGACAAAGCTAATTTAATATTCATAAAGTTTAATTAAGTAGGTCCTATGCATAAATAATCCGGGCCCTAAGGGACCGTGTATGCATTATAGAGGATTTGTGTTTGTATGCTGCACAGTTGAAATGTGCTATATGACTCTATTTTGCAATTGTTTTCTGTGAACTATTGCTAGATACACGGAGAGTTCACTGAATAGTGATAGCGGGTAAATTTGGCAAATTTTCTGCATATCATCAAATAAAAAATCGCGCACGCGCCTATTAAAATCGCCAATCAGGCTAAAATACGAATTTTAAGCCTGCCAATTAAATTTATCCGCTAGCACATTCATTATTCACGAATTGTTCAATTAGTAGTCTAGCATGCAAGCCTACACGTAAATCACTATCCAGAATCTGGATAGTAGAATCTGATTGGTCAATTGAAATTTCATTAAAATTTAATGTCACCTTTGCTAGACCCTCCCTCGTGCAACGTGACGGGGAGGAGGGTCTAGGCTCGCCAATTAGCTGCTCTAGGGGCACGCCCAAAAGATTCTTTCTCCACGAAACAAAAGTTTAGGCGAAGCTCTACGAGTACCGTCAACGGTGTTACCAGATTGTGAACAAAGTTCATCATTAGAGTTTGTGAATATTCTTCCTCGAGATCTGGTTGAGGATTTTTCATGAACATTGCAAAATCTGTGAATTCTATGAACATTAATTATTGGTGAGGATTGCGAACTTTATTGTAAACATTGTAAAGTGGTGATGGTTTTCTTCTCTGTCATGTCATTTTTTGCTGAGAAACTGATCCCAATATACTGCAACTATTGAAGTTTTGTTAGTAAAAAACGGTATCACCCGGGCCGCTAACTTAGGAGAAAAGATGAAATAAATTAGCGTAGTATTGCCAGGATAGTCTCGTGCACAGACGTACCCTTTTCCCCCCCCGCCCGATATAAAAGGGAAAAAATAGTCTGGGCATGAGACTAGGAGAGGGATTGGAAACGGGAGGTGTGGTCAGCCTCTTGCATGATACCCTAGCATTAATATTACTTTTCTATGGATACACATGACGGCGGAATTTTTCTTTGAAGTGCAGGCGCAATTTGCTTTTATAGCGCAATAGCACAACAACTCTTTCAACAAAAACGCAATTCTTGGGTAAAGCTGGGTTTTATATGGAACCGGATGTGGTCTGTACGTTAAGTTACCATCATGGGCCACTAGGAAATGGCGAAGGTAAGCGCTGTGTTGTAGCTAAACGTAAGAAATTCTGTAGAACTTGTTATTTATCCCTGTATCTCTGTTTAAAATGAGTCCTGTAGAGTTCTTGAAGTATTAGTGTGTATACTTCTCTCTAAATTATTGTATGATGCATAATTTGAAAGCTGGAGTCATGTTAATTTTGTCACAAAAATATTCATGTATTTTTCTTTGTTATGGCAACCACATAGCGTGAGCTATATAATCTATGTGGCAACCATTTATCCCTATGTAGCACAAACAGTTTGAAATGTTGATTCTAGAGTTTGTTGCAATATATGGGTGGGGCTGCTCGAGCCTCGAAAATTTAATCGCGAAAAGTTTGGCGATCACCTTTCCGCGAAAATTCGAAGCTCAAAAATTAAAAGGTCCCGTCACCTCAGAGGAGGTTCGACAGGGTCAAAAAGGTCAAGTAATTATTGCAAATTCCAATCACGTGCGCCATATAACTGTATGGAAGGAGCGATTTACCATCTTACCCCTTGCATTTGCAGTGGAAAACCATTTCTATCAATATCTAGTAAGATAAACAGTTGTTTAGTCCACTCCTACCCCTGGAATTATGGCTCTAAAGTGTACTTTTCCGCAAGACATCGTGACCTTTGACCTTGTCATTGCAGAAAGAGCACGAAACCACACTTGAAAGGCGTATTTCCAGGGGTAGGAGTGGACTAAACAGCTGTTTTTCTTACTAGAAATCGATAGAAACTGCTTTCTATCGCAAATGCACGGGGTAAGATGGTAAATCGATCCTTCCATACAGTTATATGGCGCACGTGATTGAAATTTGCAATAATTACTTGACCTTTTTGACCCTGTCGAACCTCCTCTGCCGTCACCCCACGTCACGCTTCTAACGTGACGTCACGTCACGCTTCTAATGTGACGTCACGTCATTTTCGAATCGAATATCGCCTACCGTATTCATTCTAATTATAGCACCAGAAAAAATAATTCAAATATGGAAATGGTTTCTCATTAATTTTAGAATGAAAAAAAAATCATTGACCCATGGCTTTGCGTGGCTTTGGTTTTGCAATCAGTAGTAAACTTCGTTCTTTTTGTAAGAACCACCCTAATTTAAGAACCATCATGCATCAATACAAAGCCAGCGTGGCTAAATCTCATTCCAATTAACTAAGCACCACAAAAAAATTTTGGAATGGTTCTTAATTAGAGCAAAAAAAATTTTGAAATCCAGAGTTGGCTCTTGTTGTAGAGTGGAGCTGTAAAAAAATAGTAGAATGAATACGGTATGCACTTAGTAGCGCAACAGGGCGCTCGTCTATGCTTCAGTCATGATGCTATCTTACGGTTTAACTTTTAGTGAGCAAGAGTCTGTTTTTGTGCAAGAGTAACAGCTAGAAGGCACCTATATACTAGAGAGAAACAGCTGATAATCATCAATAATTATTCAATAATTATGGCCTGGCTGTCAGGTTCACTACTGCTGGCACATGTCTGACAGCAGCCGTATGTGCGACATGTATTTCTCATTGACTGGCACAGTCTGCTAGCAGCTTAGCCTGTTACTTTGAGTACCTCAGCCTGATCAAGTGGTCTTCCGCTTTTCTAGCTCTGACTAAATACTAAATATAATGACAGGAGGTCTTTTGTGTCTGCATAGTTTACCTGGCCGCAATGACATGTATTATTACTATTATAGTTTGTACAAATCACTGAGTCAGTGATTCATGACACTATGATTGCTCACTGCATCATCATCCAAAGCTAGCGTGAGGCACCATTTTGCACAATATGTGACTCCTATAGTATTATGCTAAATGCATTGTTCCACCATGCATTGTATGCACTCATGTAATTTGAGTATGAGCAGCCATCTGAACAATTATCAATGTTTTGGACAGTTGTTACAAGCGGTTTCTGAACTGCATATCTTTACCAAATAAACAGTATGCTCTGCTATGCACTCATACTAGTCAGATAGAAACATCATTAGGCGAGCCTGAGCGAAGGCGGATCTTCCATTCACAGGACTATCAGTGCTATTACCAAGAGTTACTCTTGCTATTACAAAGTAGATATAGCATGATTATATCTACTCTTGTTATACTTATAGGCAAAATTGAAATGATTCTAGCCTATAGTCAAGTAGATCTACAACTCAGTCAAGGCCACAAGCAGGCCGGCTGCACACATGATCGCCTGGGAAGGAGTGAAGAAACAAGCTAAGCTTAGCTGACTGTGAGTGGCATTACTGTGAATGTCAGGCTGTGAGTGCCAGTACTGCCAGGCTTAGCCTCGTTCCCAGGCCCCCAAACTTGAAAGAGGGGGCTGGGGACGAGGCTATGCCAGGCTGACTCTGAACTCAAGTGACCTGTGAGTGGACTGTCAGGCTGCATGAGCTGACATGCTTAGCTGACGTGAATGGAAATACTGTCAGACTGAGCGGCTGACTGTGAGTGGCAGACTGCCAGTACTGTTAGACTAAACAAGCAACTAACTTGAGCATATGCTCAGCTTGAAGGACTTGTTCAGAGTCGATCTTTGCGCGCACGTCCAGCTCTAGCTCTTTCAATGTTCTTCGATTTTGTGTGCGCGCGTGTAAATAGAAATACCGTAAATAAATCTGAGGCCAGGTTGTTAAAATTTTTTCGCATAATTTGTGCATTGCTATTTCCAGTTTGGTCAACGCCGTTACAGTTGCCTCAATGTTTCACCGTTCCAATGTAGCTCACTCAGGCTCGCCCCAATAAATCACCATCTGCATTATGCATTATGTAATCCATAACGCGCCTCGTATTGACCACGGCCCCTATTTCCAATCCCTCTCCCATCTTTTATCTTTTCATAGTACAGGGGACTCGGTTCTTTACATAGGTACATGTTACCTTCTGTTCAACCCTTTTCTTACGAATAAAATCAGTTCAATTCAATTCAATTCAATTATCTATCTATCTATGTATTTTTTGTGTTTTCCCAATTTTATGAACATTTACTCCAAATTTACAAACAAAATAATTTCTTTTCATATAGACACTAGAAATCTTTTCTGGCAACGCTGACCATCAACTAGAACAAGGCAAAGTTGATTATCATGGCTGATGAAATAGGTATGACTATTATTATTTCATAAAATTTACAGCATAATGCCGCAGTGAGAGACAGCCGTTGATGTGCAATACTGATATAGGTTAGAGTTCAATCTCTGTTTAGTTGTCTCACTGCATTTTGGATACATTTGTTACAAGAGCATCACTGTTAAAAATGGTGTGTTCCCATGCACGTTAAATTTAACACACCTAAAGTGTGTAAATCATAAATGTGCATTTAAGCATGATAATGTAACTCAAAAGCTTCTCTAGATGTTGAAAACTAATATTTCAGTATTCAATCCCCAGAAAAGTTAATCCACATGAAAATATGCTTCTTTGAACTTAAACCACATCAAACGTTTCCATGGCAACAGAAAAAGGGTGTTGTTTAACACACTAGTGTGTAAAATCTAAGCAGTTATATATGTGGACACACTATTTTTAACAGTGTAGTCTAGTTCAGCTATAATTTATGCTACTCTAGGCTGAATTTGGTTGTTAACACAAGTTTAGCTAACCGAAGCGAAGAGCTCAAAATTTAGCAATTTTTTGACGTCAAATATCTGCAACAGTATGCTTAGTGGAGTGAATCAAGGCAGACATGCAGAAATACAACTGCAATTGTGAGGGTCTAGCGAAGAGTTTTTAAAAATCGCTTACTTGCTTGAGAAATATATTGAGGTTTGTTGATTCTCGACTCACGCTGAGGTCGGGTCTGCTCCGCACTGCATATAAGTAATGGTATGCGCATGTCAAAATGAGTAGTAAAGTATGCCCATAGAAATGCTAACAGCTTAGTTTTAATAGTTATGAAGGATAGTTAATGGATGGCAGAGCGTTCTTAGACAGATAATTCTATTAAAGTAATAGTAACGGGTGGAGCAAAGCCTTGACACGAGCCATGCAGTTTGCCTACTGAGGCAGAGCATGTACTGCCTCTAGAGAATACAACATAGTCGTATACATTGAAGTTATCAGGTGGTTCCTTCAGCCATTTTGTGTAATAATTATGAATATGTATTTCACACCAATACACGAGTGGAAACTTGATTTATGAAGAGCTATTAGCTTGTATATGTACTGTGCATCACATGTGTGTACATGATGATGACATTGTATAATAATAATCGTTTATTTCTTCATTGTATATAATTAGATATTGAGCCAAATCCAGAGGAGGTTTTCATGGAGAAATTAAAACAATGCAAACTTAATGAGAGAGATAGAAACACTTTGGAAGGTATACTATAATAATATTTATTAGAGCTCTATACCGTATAGCTATATAGAATTTTTCGAGGAATAAACTCTTCGCGGAAAGGCGATCGCCAAACATTTTGCGATTTACCATATAGCAGGAAATTTCGTGGGGAAAATTTTTGCGTTTTCGTCTTGAATAGAAATTCGCGGGGAAAATTTTCGTGGATTGCATCTTAATGTTACGTGACGACCACATACCTTACAAATTTCGTGGGGGAAATTTTCGCGGAAAGCTGCCAAACCGCGAAATTCGCAAAAAAATTTTCCCCCCACAAAGATTTCCCGCTATATGGTAATTTTCGAGGATAGATCAGCCCCACCCATATTATTGCAATACGATTTTGAATATTTCGTGAGTAAAATTTTTGCAGATTGCCGACGATCCGTGAAATTTAAACAGAGAAATTTATACTCCTCGAAAATTTCTAGCTATATACGGTAGTTACAGGTAACTGTTATTGTGATGATCGTATGTATTAATTTGTACCATTCAGGTGAAGGTATCACCAGTGATGAACTTTTGCTAATGTTGGATTCACAAGCTGTAGAAAATTTAAAGAAGAAGCTTACCATTGTTGGCGGACCACTATTGAAGAAATACTTGGACACACTTCATGCTCAAAGTCGATCTGTTGGTACGTTAAGTATGATTAACATGACTTGAATTAGTGTATTATAACAAATTATTTTGACATCATGTATACATATATAACAGCTTGTGGGCCAGACCTTAACCCTTTTAACAAAATTTAATAGAAGCAGTGAAGTTTCTAAAAAAATTTGTATCCTCGTATTTGCTTGATAGATGTGTCCATACAGTGTCATGTAATAAGTTGTGTGAGTTGATTGTGACGTTAATTGTTAATCACGCCAATTTGTTACTGATTTTTAGCTATAAATGTAACTATTAGTCTCACGATAAAATATGCCATCATGGGTTGGTAAAGGGTTAAATGCAATATTATATGCTATAAATCAGATTTCATTTTAAACAAAATACCGTTTATTCGGATACTGTAGATTTGGGATTGCCTGGTCCACCTGCAGCTCCTAACCCTCCCTCATTGCCTTTTCAAAAGGTACATCAATGCCATGTATATTATGTGTACACGCACAGATGCTATAGCTGCTGATATGTTTTACTACAATAATAATATTATTATCATGATAATTATTATAATTTTTTATTATTGGAATAAGAAATAATAAATTTAACAGTTCATTAATTTTGGATCACAACATATTTAATGTTATTTTTTTTGCTGCTGTTGTATTCAGGATCAATCAATACCACATCTCACCGATTTCAGAAGCGTTACTCCTCTTTCAATATCGGGATTGGATACTTCTGCTTACGGAATTTGGAGACTGAAAGACATCCACGACAGACTGAATGGAGAGGGCATAGTGATAGCTATAATAGACAATGGTGTCAACTATGCTCATGATGCATTCAAAGCAGCAGAGCCACTTTCTAAAGAAGAGTCTCAGAGACGATTAGGTGGAAAACGATACCTGCCAACAGGAGAGACTTCAAATAAATGGGGGGCTCCGAAGAGTGGTGACACAGCTAGTCATGGAACAATGGCTGCTTTTGTTGCTGGGGGAGTGCCATTTGGTGATGTTAAGACTGGAGGGGTTGCCCCTAAATCAACTCTATGGATTTGTTCAGTTGGGAAGGATTATGATGAAGATTCTATTATCAATGCCCTCGAAGATTTGATTAAAATAAAGAATTCAGAGAATCCAGAATGGAAGAAGTTTTCACCAGATATCGTTTCAATGTCATTTGGCTTGGAATACATCCCTGGTGATGTAAAGCAAAAGAAAATGGCAGAACATATCCAAACTCTGATAGCGAAAGGAGTAGTCTTTGTTGCTGCTGCAGGTAACTATGGAAGTTCTCAAGGAGGTTTGCAATTTCCCGCATGCGAGTCAGGAGTGATTCGTGTAGGAGCTCATGACGAAAAAGGAGTAAAGATGGACATTAATCCTCCGGAACACCTTCACTGTTACGCTCCGGGAAATGCTGTGCTACACCCTCACCATGCTAGTACTAAAGAATTATTGAGTAGTTCTGGTACTTCATGTGCTGCTCCTGCCATTGCTGGCCTAATAGCTCTCTTGCTTCAGTTCTCAAAGACATATGAGACAGATCAGACTAAAAAAGAAATGTATCGAAAATTTCGTAACTTGGAGCAATTTTTTGTACGACATGTAAAGCCACCGTCAAACATTGTACTTGATCCAGTCACCTTTTTGAAAAGCAAATTGGTTGAATATGACTACAAACAACTGAGAGGACAATTGAACAATTAAGGAATGTTGCCAATGTACACACCACAAAGTCCAACAGATGTGATCTTTGTAATAGTATATGGAGCATAATTTGTGTCAAAAATAGTAAAACTGTTGTGAATTCAATATTAATGTGATTTCGAATTTGATTCGATTCTTATGCGATGTTGGGTTTGAGTTTTAGAATTTGATTTGATTTCTGTGTGATTGGATTTGATATTTTATGTGATTTGGAATTTGATTCAATTTTTGTGTGATTACTTTTTTGATTTTGACTTTGATTTGATGTAGTACATATTATGCCAAAAAAGATTGAGAAACTAGCTGTGAATTTAATATCTGAATGTAATTTCAAACTTGTTTTGATTCCTATGCAATTTTAGACTGAGTTGGTAATAACCCCAAGTACAATGCTTAATTGTATGAAAATTAGCCTTCTTTCAGAAAATCCTTTTTAAGATACAGCAATCTCACACTATAATTTACAAAATCTAAAGTCAAGGGTATCCTTGACTACTTAACAACACATGGGAAAACAGAACAAACAATCAATAAAGTACAAAATTAATATTGTTGAAGTGTGTATACAGTAAGTTCTTCGTATACGTATAGACATGCATTGTGTGAAAAATATTGTAGCCGTGTAGTGACAAACTGAATTGCACAATGGTCATACATATACATCATATCAGTATATAGCCAATACTCTTTGAATAATTATTTATCTATAATTAATTATCCAGAACTGTTCACTCTTTTCGATTAAAATTAAGATGATTATATGTTTTGTGTTTCTAGATCTAATGTTTTACCTGTATAATGAGGTTATGGTTATTATACATTCATTACATTAATAATAAATCAAATCCAAAATCGCACAGAAATCGAATCAAATTCCAAATCACATAAAAAATCTAATCCAAAATCGCACAGAAATCAAATCAAATTCCAAATCACATAAAAAATCAAATCAAAAATCACACAGAAATCGAATCAAATTTCAAATTGCATAAAAATATCAAATCCAAAATCACACAGAAATCGAATCAAATTCTAAATCACATAAAAATCAAATCCAAAATCACACAGAAATCAAATCAAATTCCAAATCACATAAAAAATCAAATCCAAAATCAAACCCAACATCAATCAAATTCGAAATCACATTAATATTGAATTCACAACAGTTTTACTATTTTTGACACAAATTATGCTCCATAATAGTAATTTATTTTGTGTGTGTGTGTGTGTGTGTGTGTGTGTGTGAGTGTGTGAGTGTGTGTGTGCACCAGGCAGCTGTGCATTATATATGTACGTACAAAAGAAAAAAATTTTAGCTTCTTTTCCACTCCTGATGCAACCAACTGGTTTCATTATACCCTATGTAACTACAACAATACAGTGTTACTAATTACTTTTAAAACTGTCTTATTATTATTATTTTTTTTATTGTATTATTTTACTTATTTACTTATTTATTATTTTTGTCACATAGGCTGCACTTGACCTGATGCATTCCATTAAAGTATCTATATATCTATCTATTTATTATAATAATTTTGTATGATTATAATTGTTGCATTTTTTTTAAAGACATGACCATAAAATTAATTAATGCTGTAAGAGGCCGGAAATAAACTTGACCTGTAAATGCGGGTTCATAGTGCGGTAATTGAATTAAGGGACTTCCCCTGGGGAATGCCATGGAATTCGAAGTTTACTGAAAGTTCAACTTCAGGGGACACCGCCTTCGGCGGTTGATATGCCCTTTTTAGTCACTTTACTCTATATACCGGTTTCGATCTGTGTGCATGGTGAACTTGATCCGTATCAAATTTCCTAACGATGGATGGTACTGGTGTTGATCCTGGAGAGAAACCCAAGTTAAAAAAACCCTTTGATCGCCCAGTAACGTGTAGTCAACTATCCTTCAGTATACCTGATGTTGTTACAAAGGAGAAAAGTCATGAATGGGATGAGTTCCGTCGACTTGAGCTGCCTTCATTAGCTGTCAGTGATTCTGGTAAGTTTTTTTAAAAGGTGGCACATAGCTATGAACTCTCTACAGAGTGAATCTTTCTACAAATTATGTCATGTTTACAGGTTCAACTGGACAAGAACCAGTGCAGGTCCAAATTATGAAAAAAATGGCTGTACACTTAAGGCACACTTGTGTTAAAAGCTTAGCAACCCTTTTGATGGACAGAGACATTCTATCTCCAAGAGAACGTGAAATGTACTTACAAGCAGACAGGGAGTGGATGTCTGGGATGTCAAAGCAAGATCATTTACATATTACTCTGATTGAGCGAGCAAAGCTACCTGTTACTGCTAAGAAATGTTTCGAAGCACTTTACCTGACCTTAAGAGATTCCTATGAAGAAGCATCAAGTGTCACAACTAACAATCATTATGTTATTGCTCAGTTGCTTCTTAAAGAAGGTTAGAGTGTTACAAATAGGTGAATTATTTTGATTTTATTGTATTTTTCTCTTTTATATTCAGTTGCAGCTACCAAGAAGTGGACAAGCTCTGATAGTAATAGTAAGCACAAACGCTCAATATCATTATAAAAATAATATTATAGTACGGTTAATCATATTAGTTATGAACTGTCTGTACAAACTGTGCAATTATTTTTGTAATTGCACTTGGATTTTTAATGGAGTATTCTATACCAAGAGTGCTCTTGTCTATACGTAGTGTGATTTTGATCATTATTACAAATGTACTCATGTCTTATAGGTCCAGAGTCTGAATTAAGCACTGCCCTTGAATCTATTCCAGAAGTCGAATCTGACTTTGAGCTATCCAAAGCAACACGTTTGTTGGAAAACCTCAGCCTACAAAGCTCTGCACAAACCTTTACAAGCTACAGACAGATCTGTCATCACTGGTTGGACATTGGTGGTGCCAAGTGTACCATAGGACAGCTGGTCTTGGCTCTGGTGAAGAGTGGTTTGGGGAAACTATCTTCAGGGTTGTATCCTGTCTGTAAGTGTATTCATAGCTTATAAACAACTGTGTGGTTTAGAGGGGGATGCTATCAGAGTATACTCAGTGTTGATGCATGTGTGCATGCACACACACACACACAACACCATAGTCAGCCAATTTTTATTCCCTACAGACAGAAGCAATTCTCCACGCTTCCAAAATTATGTGATGAATTTACCATCTGCTGGTCGGACTTGGAAGTCATTGGCCTATTTCTTAGGCTACAAAGACACAGACCCAGAGATCTACTATGTTGAGAATTCCTCTCCAATGTCAACTCTTCAACCGAGAATGTTCCTTCGAGTGTTTCGTCTTCCCGATTGTGATGAAGAAATGGGTTCCGTTGTCTCAGAGATCGCCAGTGGTGTTTTCAACCAAGGAAAAATTACAAGTAAGTATACCTGTATAATTATTATGTGAGAATACTATACAAGGAGTGTGGCTCGCTTTGCTCGCTATGCTCCTTGCTTGTGTATGAAGTATACCGATGTTTACTGCTAGATGCATAGTAATAACTGGGCAGTGAAAGGCAACCATGCATGTATGCACTGCTCCTCTTTGCAATTTGGCCAGCTCAGCAATTTACCTCACTACGTGATGTCTCAACAAGCTTTTCGGACTTCCACCATTTTTGTGTCAGTTGACAAAGAAACTCGTTATCTGGCTAGCTGTTTTTCGTGTACAGCGACAGAAAAGCAGACTTCTAGAAGCAAAAGCTCTCCCCTTGCTACGCTTCTTTTGTGAAAGATTTGCTACTCTATCATGCTTCTTTGTCGGATACGGATGCCACTGGTAAGCCTTGTCAGCGATCTCAAAAACAGTCAGCCATACTTATAGCACCAGTAATTTTATCCTAGGCTAGCATTATCTAAGCTAGCTCTCTAGGCACATTTTCATAGCTTTGCATTCTCCACAATCTAGAGAAGAAATGGCATTTTATTAGCTTTGTTCCCAGTTTCTCACCTTTGACCTTACACTCACGGTAAGGAAGGTGAGTGTAAAGTCAAAGGTGAGAGCCTGGGAACGAGGCTAGCATTATATAACTTGAGGTCGCTTGACTACAAGTGAACTCCTGTGACACACATACACACACATGGACAGACACACAAAACTTTGCTTATAACCTGATATACGCTGAATATTTATTTAGAAAATGTAAGCAATTCGACTGTTCCAATCTATGGTCACCTAAAAAAGAAATCAACTTCAATAAAGCAGCCTAACTTAGTGGCAAGGTAATCAATTATTAGTTTTATGTCTCTCATATAATTATACATGTTTGACACCACCATTTTATAATAGCACTGCTTCAAATGCCACTAACCCATGGAATAAGGAACAAAAGATAATCACTAACATTGGTGATCAGTATGATCTAGCTGCAGATGGTACTCACCAAAAGAAGAAGATACCAGACCCGGCAAACAAAGATTATCCCAACCAAAAATCCCAAATTGACGAAAAAGCCCAGAAGGTCAATTCCCCTCAAAAGAAGATGGATACTTCTAAAGATGAAAATGAAGAAGATGTGTCTGGAACTAGACCTGCTCTTGATCATGAAGTTCTGATACCACGTCCAAAAGACAATAAACAAAAGGTACGTCACACGTTTTACATTGTAAGTCGAGTAACTTAAAACTCAACCTTTTTTTCACTGTCAGCAGTTACAATCTGTAGCAACAGGACAAGAAACTACATCTAAGATGCAAAAAGGGTAAGTTAGCCAAATTCTAAGTTTGTGTGGACTTCTTTTGTTTTCATAATCTAGGAAGCCAGAGCCAAAGTCCAAATCTGAAGCCAGCAAACAGCCAAAACAGCCACAGCTGTCACAAAATCAATCTGAGGCTACTGCAGTACAACCAGTGATAGTACTCAAACCACCAGTAAGTTCTAATACATTTTGCTTGTGTGCTTCATTCAATGATGTTTGTTCTTGTAGAGTTATGATGATCAAGTTGCTCTACTTGATACATGTATTGTGGGAAATTGGCCACTTGTGGACAGTTGTCTAGATTCGATGCAGATACTGGGTGAAGAGCTTGAGAGCTATGTAAGTCAATACCATAATATATGCCTCTATGCCCATGAGCCTGGGTTTAAGTCTTAATGTACTTACCTATTGATACTGGGAAAGATATTGAACCATGAATATCTTATTCAAGGCTGGAAAGATTATTATTAAAATTAAATTAAGCCAGTTTGTGATAAGATTCCCACAATATGATATTCATGAAATATATTGTGGATGACCTTCTGTAGTATTGTGCTTATTCCAGGAAGGGAAGACAGCCTTCCATTATGTGTGCAGACATGGAGACATCAGTAGAGTGAGAAGAATGATAGCCAAAGGTGCAAAGGTCACTCACATTGATAAGGTATTCATCAATTCAGTACTTGTGTACATGTTTATCACACACACACACACACACACACACACACGCACACGCACACACACACGCACACGCACACACACACGCACACGCACACACGCACACACACACACACACACACACACACACACACACACACACACACACACACACACACACACACACAGAGTGGCCAATGTGTTCTTCACTACAATGCTGCTTTAACAAATGAGCAACTACTGAAAATGCTTCTGATTGACTTCAGAAATAAAAAGGTTTCTGTGGATGTACAAATCAAGGTAATCTTGATGACATTTCAGTCTAGGAGGAATAGAAGAAATAGCTAATAATAAGAAATCATTACATATTGTGACATTTTTTGTATATATATTTGTGGGCCAGATCTGCACGTTGCATACTTGCTCTGTGCATTTGTTACTGCTCACATAATAGCAACTATAGCCCCATTTACATGCATCATTAAAGGAACTGTGTCACTATATAAGTGCTGTTTTGTTACTAAAATAAAATCCGTGACCTTTTATGACATTCGATGACCTTTTATGACATTTTTTGTTTTCCTTCTAGCGCAGTCTGGGTACCGCATCCGAATAATAGCTCCATGTACGTACGTGTTTTTTTAGAGTGTTTGTCAACAAAAATGTCACAAAACGTCACGCATTTAATTTTTGGTAACAAAACAGCGCTTATATATATATAGAGAGAGAGAGAGACACAGTTCCTTTAAACCCAGTGCGAATATAGTCTGTAAATTCTCCCAATATCATATGTACGGTAGTACGTATAGTAGGAATGGGCCGACTGTCCCATAGACAAAATGTTGCTCACTATAAAAATCTATTCAAACAAAATTAAGCCTTCAGAGGCTCTCACTGACAGATTACCAACTGCATGCAAGGCCTAAAGCTCACAAAAACTTTCCCTTAACACTCTACTGTAGAGACTAACCAGTCTCTTGATAGTCTACGCACTGTAGTGTTGAAAAAAGTGGATGAATAAGTTAGTGAAAATTTCAAAAAAAAAAGTAGTGTAGGAATGGCGGTGTGTTAAAAAGTATTGGAACAAGGCTCGGGTTTATTCAATATTACCTCGTGTATTATGCCCTGGTAGGAATGTTCTAACATAATACATTAAAGGGGGGACTGTTATTACAACTGTAGTAGCTGGGTTAAGGTTTCTGGTGATGTTTGAAACTTCTTATCTACTGTATGGTGACACAGTTCCTTATTTTACGATTAATTTTAGGGGAGTTATCTGACTCCACTGATGGCAGTCTGCAACATAGGGGATTCTGCTCTCAATAGTGCCAAATTACTTCTTGAGTTTGGAGCTAATCCAAATGGCAACCCTAAGGTAAGATATATTTGACTGTCTATACTTAGTATAAATCTTTGAATATTTACATGCTTATATGTAGGCACATTCTACACCACTGATTGTTGCTTGTCAAAGTACCCATAATTCTTGTGACCTAGTTGAACTTCTTGTGGATCATGGTGCTGACATAAACATGCAAGATAAGGTAAGTGCATATTCATAGAATTTTAGTTGATTTTACATTGTAAATATTCTACCCACAGGATGGCTATACTCTACTTCTCAAAGCATGTAACACAAGCAACTGGACTGCAGTCAAGTTCATCCTTGGTCTACCACACCTTACCACTATCAACAGATCAGACAAAGCTGGGACCACTCCACTGTTTGAAGCAGTGGCACAGAACAAGCCAGAAATGGTGGAGCTTCTTTTGTCTAAAGGAGCAAGAACTACTGATGTTCGGGTACAATAATTTATCAATAAACACACATACCAAATTTAGGTGTAACTTCAAAGGAGCCTTTTTTTTACACAGATACAATCAGTTAATTCTGAGAAAGTTCCAACATTGAGTTCAAGAACCATGGAGGAAACTCCTTTTGTTCATGCTTGTAGGTATGGGATGTTGGAGGTTGCCAAAGTGTTGGTGAAGCACAATGTGGATGTGAACTACAAATGCTCAGTAAAAATTTTAAATTTATTAGTTTTTTACTATAATCGTATCCCCCCCCCCCCAGGATATTGCACCTGCACTTGTGTTTGCTGCTGTAAACCACAAAAACAACATAGTTCACTACTTACTACATGAGTGTCAGCAGTTGGATACAACTCTGTACGGTCTGAGTACGTCAATTGTCTACTCTGTTCAAGCTGGAAACAACCAGTGCACAAAATGGATGCTTGATAAGCTAGGAGGTGTAGAGAGAGCTGCTGAAGAAGCTAAAAGGATGGGACTGAATGTTTTGTGGCACCATATCAATCAATTTCGTAGCCAAACATTAACTTCATCGGTGGGATATGGGGTATGTCATAATGATAATATAGTTCATAAATGTCTTTATAACTTTGTCCTATTATAAGGGTTTATATTTATTAGTATGTACTGTGGACTATGCTTTTGCCTGTTACAAACACTTTCAAACTTAAGGCCATGCACTTGTATGTGCCACATAATTATATAGAATACTGGATATTGATAATACTATATCCTCTTATACAGGGCTCTTCTCACCAGTCACATGACACTGTTGATACCAGTCTCTCTGTACACAGAAACCAAATTGAAGAAGTTCTCTACCACTTCAGCAAGATTTGTATGATGGTCGTGAAAAGCACAAACAATGTAATGCCTGCTGTAAATAGATATGCAAGAAGTGATGCATAAATCATTTTGTTTCTCTCTTCAGTTGTCTGAATTTGCTGAAATTGCCAGTGCTGTTAATCCTCATGTGCCTGAAATTGGAAACTTTTTCCTGAGATGTGCCAGGGGAAATCAGGTAATTTATCCTGCAATTTTTATTT
Organism: Tethya wilhelma; assembly: GCA_964030475.1. NCBI lineage: Eukaryota > Metazoa > Porifera > Demospongiae > Tethyida > Tethyidae > Tethya > Tethya wilhelma. Next base: position 1,065,758 of record CAXIPT010000004.1, on the reverse strand, counting down.
TACTACTTGTAATTAATTGGATTGTATGATACAGGATGAAACTTCATTAAAACAAGATTTCATTGGACCATATAAAGACGTTTCTCCTCTGTCGTATGTAATTCAACATAGACTTTTAAATCGGGTAAGTGTATAACTTAATAGTAGTGTCTATTATTAAGCCCTTTCTGATTCTTATTAAATTTTCAGCAAATTTTTATGCAAAATGCTGAATTGTATTTCAAAAGCAAGCCAGAAGCTGAAGAGTTTATTGAAAGACTTGTCATCGTATTTCATTCTGTAAGCATGTTTAGATCTATGNTTCATTGTCAGAATGGTCAAAGTGTTCTGCACTACGTTGCTGTTTTAACAAATGAGCCACTTTTGAAAATGCTTCTAATTGACTTCAGAAATAAAAAGGTTTTTGTGGATGTACCAATCAAGGTAAGTACTTATACCCTTTCTGCCATAATCATGTAAGGTTTAAAACTATGGACAGCTAACATTAAATTTTAATCCAAGTTTGTTTTCAATCTCTATACCTATAGGCAAGTTATCTAACTCCACTGATGACAGTGTGTACCATCGGAGATTCTGCTCTTAACAGTGCCAAACTACTGCTTGAGTTTGGAGCTAATCCAAATGGAAATCCTGAGGTAAGAGTTCACAAAATTTTGACTCTAATTCACTGATATTATCATTGCAGGCACACTCTACACCACTGATTGTTGCTTGTCAAAGTACCAACGATGCTTATGAGCTGGTTGAACTCCTGGTGGAACGTGGTGCTGACATCAACAAACAAGACAAGGTGAAAATCAGTCTTTATACCACCTTCCCCCCAAAATCTGCATATGCAATAGATTTTAATTTTCCCTCCCACACATTCATTTTCTCTTCTCATGGACAGGATGGTTATACTCTCCTACTCAAAGCTTGCAGTATGAGGAATTGGACTGCAGTCAGGTTCATCCTTGGTCTACCAAAACTTACCACTATCAACAGATCAGACAAAGCTGGGACCACTCCACTGTTTGAAGCAGTGGCACAGAACAACCCAGAAATGGTGGAGCTACTTTTATCTAAAGGAGCAAGGAGTGCAGACACTAGGGTATAACAAACATTCATTAATTCAAAGAAATTGCTAACATACATGCCTTTTGTTATTTTCATACATAAACAGGTTCAATCTGATAAAGTTCCTTCCTTAGGCTCAAGAACAGTTGAGGAAACTCCATTTGTACATGCTTGTAGGCATGGGATGTTGGAGGTTGCCAAAGTGTTGGTGAAGTACAATGTGGATGTGAACTACAAATGCTCAGTAAGTGAACACAAATTTACTTTTGGGGCATTTCCAAAAATACTCACTTTCATGACCGCAATTACATACTTCAATCTGCCACATAACTGTAGGGTATTGCTCCTGCACTTCTGTTTGCTGCTGTAAAGCACAAAAACAACATAGTTCGCTACTTACTACATGAGTGTCAGCAGTTGGATACAACCATTTTTGGCCTGAGGACATCCATCATCTACTCAGTTCAAGCTGGAAACAACCAGTGTACACAATGGATGCTTGATAAGCTTGGTGGGGTGGAGAGAGCTGCTGAAGATGCTAAAAGGATGGGACTAAATGATCTTGTTCAGAGTATCGATGAATTCCGCAGCCAAACCTCATCTCCAAGAACAGGATATAGGGTAAGTAAAACAGATTAAATCTTATCACAGGTATTCTTTTATAGTGATGAACACAAACATGGCTAGCCATTTTACTAGCTGGATAATTTTATACTTTAATTCTCCTTATCATACATGCAGGGTTCCTCTCAACCATCACATGACACTGTTGATACCAGCCTCTCTACTCACAGAGACGAAATTGAAGAAGTCCTCTACCACTTCAGCAAGATTTGTATGATGGTTGTGAAAAGCACACACAATGTAATACCTCCTATGACTAATATAATACTCGAGCTATCCTGTTTCCCTTGTAAGTGTTACTCAATATTGCCATAGATACAGTTGTTAGAATTTGCTCAAGTTGCCAGTGCTGTTAATCCTCATGCGCCTCAAATAGGAAACTTTTTCCTGAGATGTGCCAGGGGAAATCAGGTATTGTATTGCCAATCATATATTTTTGTGGACTGCACATGTGTGAGTCAGTGTATCGGATTGTATATGGCACATGCAGGATGAAGCTTCCTTAAAGCAAGATTTTATCGGTCCGTACAAAGATGTTTCTCCTCTGTCTTATGTGATTCAACACGGACTTTTGAAGCGAGTAAGTGCATGTATATAACTTTAAAAAAATATGTCCTTTCTGTGCATGGAGAGCTATAGCTAGTACTGTCCCTATACTAAGTATTGTAAATATATGTGGTCTCTTCTTCCAGCAAAACTTCATGCATCATGCCAAATTGTATTTCAAAGGTGAATCAGAAGCTAAAGCATTTGTTGAAAGACTTGTTATTGCATTTCACACTGTAAGCAATTTTGAGATACTCAACTGTAATATTGAAAAGAGTGCCGTATATAATTACAAAAAAAAATTGTGTGTACAGATATCAGGGGACACTGAGAGAGTTTCATGGAATGGTAAGACATTATCTATAGAACTTTGCAAAGAAGTTACCAGGACATTTGTATGGTTTATTTTAACTTTAGGTGATGTTGCTCTTGACCGATTATTTAGTGGAGAATTCTCTTTGAGTAGCGTCCGATATGAGGGTAGTTATGGAGAAAGAAGAAGGACACCACCACGTCCGTCACTAAGTAAGATCACAGCTTTTCTGTTTACAAATACATCATAAAGTGTACTGGGTTAACCCCGCCTGAGAATTCTTTGTGGATATGGTCTGGTATATATGACTCTTATTTTTCCTTTTTTTTTTCTTTCTTCTTCTTCAGAACCTTCTTATTCTTATGAACCACCCAGAGCTGCTCAAGCTTATAGTCCAAGTATGAGAGTACCAAATGTATACTACTACTATAATTCGTCAAATCTATGAATCTTTTTGCAGTTACCCAGCCAAGAAGTGCTGATTCAGAAGCAAGACCAAATTTTCCATGGCAACAATCAGCAGCAGGAGTCGGTCATGTTGGACCTGAGATAGCTTCAAGTAAGTTTGAGTCAATGACAAACAGGTACACATGCAGGCACTCAACTTTTGGACAGTTGTACTATGTAGACTAGTTGACATGCTTTATGCTTATGTGATTGTTTTTATAGCTCAACCTCAAGGTTTTGTCAGTCTACATTCTCCTGGATCAACTCAATTACCAACTTCCACAAGATTGACTCCCAGTATCGTCAGCAACTTTTCTCATGAGCCATTTAGTAGTCCTCCTTCAACGTGGCAAGGTAGCTCCACTACGACTGGTGCCTCTCCTACAACACAAGCTAGTCCAGTTAGTCTTGGACCTCACACCAGGATGAGCCAAAATACATACTCAAGAGAGAGAGAAACAACTCCTAGCTCTGTGCCGTCGTACGATGCCCAAAGCTTGCCTTTCAGTCCTCCACCAGTAGCAGTTGCGAGAGAGTATGATTCAGAACCTTTAACTTCCTTTGGAAGCACCGTAGGAGAGTCAACTGATGCGGAAGAGGATGGTCTAGCTCGAGTTACAGCTGTCCCAAACAGTATTGACTCAATGAGAGAACTGGTGGACACAAGTACCCCTCAGCATTCCATTATTAGTAAGTTCATAAATGCATATAATTATGTAGCCTTGTTTACAGGCCATGACATTGTAGTTTAATCTTTCAATCTGTATACACGTACCATGTGATTGTCAGTTATAGCCTCATTTCCTGGTGTTTAAGTTTAATAATTAATGCATGCTTGTAATTATCATAATGGCATTGTGGTTTGCTTAAATTTTAAATAGATAGTACCACGAATAATCCTAACCAGACTCAACACAGACAAGGACACAATCCAGGTACGTATTCTTCCTACAATTATATTCATAGCATGCAACGTGCGCATTATCTTATACTTGAAATTGATATAATAGGCCCCTTAATGTACTCTAAAGACTGGGCAGGACTACAACGTTTCATAAGTCCAAAGGAAATAACTTTCCCAGAGCCACCTGAACCTCTCGGGTTTGGTCGATATGGAAGTGTGGAGGTTGTGAAATACAAAGGAAGAGAGTATGCGGCAAAGTCATTTCGTAAAGACTTTAGTAAAGATCAACGTGCTGAGGTTATCAAGAAATTTACAAGAGAATTTAACATCCTTTCCTGCTTAAAACATGAAAATATTGTCAGATATGTTGGTATTGCGTTCAAGCCTGGCTCTGAGCTACCACTTTTGATCATGGATAAAATGGAAACTAATCTTAAAAAGTTTTTAGAAACTAACCCCGATCTACCATTACATCTCAAACTCTCCATCCTACTTGACACAGCAAATGGTCTCCATTTCTTACATACTTACAATCCAATGGTTATCCACCGAGATCTCACAGCTACAAATGTTCTCTTAGACTCACACAACAGAGCAAGAATATCCGATTTTGGAAATTCTTGTGTTATTGACGTGGATCTTGCTACAGAAGTGAGTATGACATGCAACCCAGGAACACCATTATACTCCGCACCAGAAGTTGTTGAAAAAATCTATGGCGCACCTATCGATATCTTCTCATTTGGACATCTAGCACTGTTCACAATCACACAAAAAGAGCCACAATCTATTCTTGGTGCCGTTAAAGTAGAAAATAGACAACTTAAAGCTCGTACAGAAGTTGAACGGCGTGCCAGCCATTTTGAACAGGCTTGTCGGTGCCTGGGACATGATCATATTGTAATGCTATTGATTGAAAAGTGTTTGGACATAGTACCTGAATATCGGCCAACAACTTTGCAAATTGTAGGCTATTTAGCTAAAGAGTTGAAGTAAACTTTTGGGATAGGCAGAGCCAATCTTTCAATTTTATCATTAGGTTTTTATAATTCAGGCAGGAACGTGCAAATGAAATTATTATTTTTGTAAGTAATTTTAACATTAATTTTTAATAAAGTTAGCCTCGTTATAATTACATGTGGATAAATAAACTTAATAAGCCCCACCCATTAAATTACGTCAATTCAAGACCTATAACAAGACAAGCCTGAGAGTCAGTCAACTCACCATGGATGATGATCAATTGCAAAAGGAAGCACAGCCTTATTTTGACTGCATACCGCCAGAAAAGAGACACAAGCTTGACTGGAAGTTAGACAGGGAACATGACGGTGTCGACAAACACCTGGGGATGATTGCCAAATCTATGGACGAATGGAGAGGCGATGTAGCTGATGCTTTGGGTCTCACCAAGGTACAAGTTACTGATATTGATGAAAACGTACGTGGACTTGTCCTACAAACGTAAGTAGTTCAGTTCTATGTCATGCAGGTTTAATCATTCAATGATGTAGTATCAGATATGAGTCTAATTTTATATGACTTTATACAGGCGAGCTGCTCTAAGCAAGTGGAAACAAAATATTGGTTTCAAGGCAACTTATCGTGAGCTGATTCAAGTCTTTCTTAGTGCTGGAAAGCCTGACTATGCTGAAGCAGTTTGTAGGGTTCTTGGAGGTACTTAAGCAGATTCAGTTTGACCCCACGTTAATTTAAACATACATAATACCTTATTGCAAAGGGTTCCAATCAGTTGTGTTTGACCTCATCATCTTCTCATAGGTACCCCTGGACAGAAGAGTGAGGCTCCAGCACCAAGCAATACAACACCATCACAACCAACCAATGGTGAGCCCAATGAATTATACACAGAATGTTGCAGTTTCAATCGTGCACGCCCAGACCCCTCCCTCAGATGTGAGAAAAAAGGGTGTCTCCATGGCCTATAATTATTATGGTACAGTTCTAAGGATTTTGGATCTTGCTGACTCAGCAAGTCAATATTTTAGCACATTGTTTCGTACGCTGCTCAGTAGACAATGAAGCTTTCATGTGAGAATCAAATTGGATATCAGCTGACTGAGCTGAGTCAGCAAATCCCAATAATCTTTGGAAGGGTACCGGACTTATTTTTCCTTGATTGGGAGGGCAAGGGTTGGGCCTGGGCAAAGAGACTAATAAAGTATTAAATTTGTGGTTCACGCTAATTTTTCAATTCTGTCGCAGTTTTTGGCGTACATCCAGTCTTATCAGTTTGCCACATCAATGCACAATGTCATTCAAACATGTACAGTCATTATTCAGTGTTATTAGATGTGGGCCAAAATTCACAATCCATAAATCAGGTGACTGTACAATGTCATGTGTAAATTTGTTGTACATCAGCTTGATTGGTGAGTGTTCCTCACACCTATATACATCCATTGGAAATGACCTCATCCTAATACTACTTTCAGTTACCATTGTACCAGTATTGTATGTGTACTGAACTTAAAGGAACTGTGTCACTATATAAGTGGTGTTTTGTTACTAAAAATAAAATGTGTGACATTTTATGATGTTCTATGACCGTTTGTGACGTTTTTTGTTTTGTTTCTTGCGCGATCTGGGTACCACGCCCGGGTATTAGCCCCATGTATGTACGTATATTGCGCACTTGTCAACAAAAAATGTCACAAAACGTCACGCATTTTATTTTTAGTAACAAAACACCGCTTATATAGTGACACAGTTCCTTTAATGATGTGCCACGGTTTTCCTGTTACTGTAGCTGCTCAACCACCAAACAGTCTACACGAACGCATCCTTAATTAATTTCCACCCGGAAGTTAAACAAAATGGTGGCCAAGCACATGGAAGTAATGACAACACAGGAGAAACAGCCAGAAAAGAAGTAGCTATAGTTCTTAGAGCTATATTTGTTATAATAATGTAATTTTTAACAGGAATACAGAGTCTAAATTGTCTTCAAGTTGAATTTCTACCGTGTAGCGATAAAATGGACCAGACGACTTTGATTTTTTGGGCAGCATGGTGCAAAAGTACTGAGGGCATCCATACTCTACCAGTTTGTAACTTACATCTAGCAGTATAACATACTGTAGTAGTATTCCAGTAACTAAAACTATATAGCTAAAATTACTAGTCAAAAACCGCTAGAAATGCGGTACTTTACTGATCTACTGAACACGCTTACCTCGAGCTATTGACATCAGACAAGCACCACACTGCTTGTAAAACACTGTACTTTTAGCAGAACTTATTCTGTGCCCATACTCTAGTCTTATCTGGAGATACACAAATTTTATCTGAGTGATGTTCAGTGAACTTTCTTGATGCGGTAACTTGGAATTTTTGGGCAACCATGTGCAAAGTCTTTCTAGCTCACAAGACTTGCTGTGCATGCACATTCCATCCTGAACCACAAGTATTCCAAGTGAGAAGCATGCAGGTAAAACTACGGAGGAGATATACCGTTGCAAAATCCTGAAAAGGTCCTATTATCTTCCATGTGCCTTCCTTTTGACGTCATCAGTCAACGTAGTTTGCAATGATGTAATATGAATAATTTAGCATGCGCGCGTTTAGTACTACGTGACGTAATAAGCTCTGTGCAAAATTTTACGTGACGTGAAGGGCAGCAAAAATTGACACACCCACAATTACGATGCGTTCGTGTAGACTGAAATTGTGAAGAACAAGGAAATGGACCTAACCAGCTAGCAGCCACCACTACTACAGATGGTAATCTATGACATCATGTAATAGTGGTAAAGTCACATAGTCTGTCAAAGAGTTTGGATGTACATTAGATATATTTCTTGAGAATATAGAGGTATTGTTATGCTTGAGGCTATATAACATCTTCCTTTTTTTACCATAATAATACTCCTCTTGCTTCCATCCTACCACATTGATTCACTTAAAGTATATATTATATACCCTGCACACGCAACCCTCGACATCTGTACAGTGAGAGTTATATTACTGTACATAGTCAATGTGTGCATTTGTAGATGTCTGAATTTCCATGAAAACTGGATATATACACAAGCATCCTCGATAACAAACTAGAGATTTTTTTCCCTACATTAGTTATCAAGAAATTTTTTGATGACTGCTTTTTGTTTTAACTGTATTTAGGAGACTCCAAAGCAAGTCCCGGTGAAATTGAATCTGATCCCTTTTTGTTACTTATGAGGCGGTGTAAGATTGGAGAAGGAGATCAGGTCATTCTAAAAGGTACAATACCGTATAGCAGGAAATTTCCATGGGGTGCAAATTTTCGTTATTTTCGTGACTAACCCCCGAGTCACGAAATTTTTTTTCTTAGGTCAAGGTCACGATACTCGCCACACGCACGTTGCCAAAGACATTAATTCTCTGTCTTTTGCCTGTCTTCTCAAGAAGTTTGCAGTCTAAATAGCTAGTATATCTAGCTAGAATAGTATTCTACATGTTATAGTATACCAAAGCAGATAAACAGTCACAAGACCTTCAAGTGCTGTAAGTTGGAGATACTTGAGTCACGAAAATTAATACCACGAATATTTTCTTCTGAAGCGTGGTCTAGGCTTTTCACGAAAATTTACACCCCCGAAAATTTCCCGCTATGTGGTATCTGCGGCGGGGGGTGTTTTTTTATTTATTTTATTTTTTTTGCAGAGTCAAATGGAATCACATGCAATGATGCATTTATGGATTTGACGGAACAAGATTTGTTGAAGATGGAAGATGAATCTGGCCAAAACAAGCTCACTGTGGGCTGTGTGAACGCTTTGACTTATCATCTTTTACAGAAAACTACTAGTAAAGAACAGCTAGACGGGGCAACTGACCAACCAGAAACAGAATCCGATCCGTTTTTGATACTTATCAAGGAAGGAAAGATTCTAGCAAAGGATCAAAAGATATTAGAGGGTATGTCAGGACTTACTAAAAGCTTTTGATTTTGATACAATAATGTATTACTTATTGCATCATGGGCTCAAGTGCCACACGGAAGTTATTGGCACAGTAGTGACGACAGACGTAGTGCCCGAGGGTTCTACGGCACTACTGTGCCAATAAAACCGTGTGGCACTTGAGCCCATGATGCAATAAGTAATTTGTTGCATAAAGAAAGGTTGAATTGTGTACTACAATGGCTAGTGAACTAATTTCTGTCTAGGACACGGAGAAAGTTTGCCGTCTCAAGAACCTTGAAACGATAACAGATACTAACCTTCCGACTCAAATTGACAAGTTTTCGGGTAACATAGAAAGTTTTTTGGCAACATAGAAAGTTTTCTGGCAACAAAGAAACATTTACTGAACATGCAACATGGACATTTACTGAAACTGTTATCTGGGCATTTTATTGACCTTTTTTTAAGCTTCATTTTTAGACCCTAATTAGTGATTTGTACTTTCCTATATACTACAGAGAATGGTTTCACTTGTAATGAAGCTTTCATGGGATTAGAAGAAAAAGATTTGACTCAAATGAAAGACCGATCTGGGGTAAAGAAACTTACCCCAGGTTGCAGGAATATCTTAAAGAAGCATTTGTCAACACAAACAAGCTACGAGAAGCAGGTATTGCTATAGTTGACTTCATTTGCACTTTTATGCATGCCCAAGGAGGCATGAAAGAGTTATATTATATAAATAATTATTATAATTATTAAGTCTTGCATACGTAAGCCAATTATAAGTTTTGCTGACTCAGCTTTTAGCAGCTATATAATGTGCCCCCATACAAGTATAGTACTTTGAATAATCAGAATTAGCCCTCTAGGTTTTTAGACCTAGGTTTGCAGTGTATGATCACACATTCAATTAATGTCATGGCAACCAGAGAAGTAGCTATAATTATCATGTGGTATATAGTATATTGTAATCATTGTTACCCAGTGATGTGTTGCAATTGCTAGAGCATCAATTAAGGGTTATTAAGCATCATTGGTGTCTTCATAGAGTAAATGTAATGTATCTCTAAATGTATCTGTACCAAATATACATGCAGAAACCAGAGAAAAGAGTTGCCCCAGATTATGATCCAGAAACTGTAATATCGAAGAAAGAACCAGTGCCAATGGATGTGCCAGAAAACTGGAACCCTCCTAATACCGAGCCTGAATCAGATGGTCCTGACTACAGTAAGACGTATGTACCATACACTCGTGAGCTTACCAGTAAGACCGATCGCACAATGAAACATAAGCCTAAATTGAAACTGGATAAAGATGACAAAACCCTGATCAAATTGGATTCGCATCCTGTTCAATTACCTGGTTCTTTGGTGGGAAACTATCCGATGAAGAGGCGATCACTCAAGAAGGGGCGTGGGTTATGCCTTGTGTTAAACAATGAGAATTTTATTGACTCTCAGCACAATCAGCGCAGTGGAACAAATCGTGATGAATACAATCTAGTTGAAACGTTTCGCTTTCTTGGATATCGTGTGGAAATTCGACGTGATATTTCATCACAAGATATTGAGAGAATATTTGATGACATTAGTTCTTGGATTGAACCTGAAGATGACAGTTTTGTGTGCTGCATTCTCTCTCACGGAAGTAACAACATCATTTATGGGTCAGATAGCAAGAAGGTTGTGCTTCGAACCAAGGACGACTCATTGGAAACAAAGCTCTCAAAGTGTGAAAAGCTTCTTCGTAAACCAAAGCTCTTCTTTATATCAGCATGCCGTCAATTGCCCCAGCCAGATGGGCCTGAAGAAAATCCCCAACCTGAACCAGATTGTGATGTGATGCATGATCGTGCTGATTTCGTATTTAACTATGCAACTCTACCTGGTGAAAAGGCTTGGAGGTGGCCTGATACTGGCACATTCTACATCAACAAACTGTGTAAAACGCTGTGTGAAGATGCACCTAAGGCCACTCTCAGTGACATTCAAAAGAAGACAGCACAAAATGTGAGTTCCAAAACGATACACCAGTTGCCAACGCTGGAAGAGCAAACAACACGAAATGTGTACTTTTTTGATGATTTCTTTTGAAAAAGTATCTTAATTTAGATTTTTATATATAAGTACTGTAGAATGGCTTTATTAAGATCTTATTTTGCAATGTACAAGTCATGCATATTGGTGAGAACAGTTGTTGACTCTGACAATATAGTTTGTGTGTATATACGTGTGTGTATTTAGGTATTAAAATTTGTTTCTAATAATTCGTGTAAAGGAAATTCCTTACAGGGATTATAGTTAGGCCTTGTGAAATTATGCTCAAAAATTTATATTATTCTATTCTTAAATTCCCAATACATGACCCTATTATTCTTTTTAATGATCCCCATTAAATTATTCTTGGTAGCAGGGTCATCATAGTAAAGTGTATATAGCAAGCTAATGTTGCACATTAACCTTACAAGGCTTGTAACAACACTAACAAGCCCACGACCAAAAATATAACACAGTTTAACCACCTTAAATATATCAAAACTGCTTTTTGGAGTAAGATACAGGGGGGTTATATGCATTCTTTTTGTACCTCAACAATCTTCATTCATGCATGCTTGTGTGATGACCATTACCAAAAATCACAAAATTTTCACCTATTCCAGCATTATTCTCAATGCTCCAAGCTTCCTAGTACCCTCTTTTTCAAATCAGTTCCAGTTGCAGTTATATATGGTCAGAGTAAAACAGGCTCAGTTGCCGTACAATTTTTTTTGAAGATATTAGTATAAAAATATCATGCATGTAAGTCACTAGCTTAACTTGCCATTAATAATCTTAATTTATCTATCAGCTATATTCCTTGCCAGTTCTTCAAAACCAACAGACGGTTTCTTCAAAGCCTCGACAAGTCCACTCCACCTTGGTGTACCTTCTCCAGTTCCCTTCAGCCATTCCACAAGCATCTTCCTCAAACACTCACCATTGTCCTTCCCTTCCGATGCAATATTGCTGAGTGTGGTATAAGGCACACCCAGTTCAACTCCGATATCAAGCCACTTGTCACGAGCATCCCACACAGCATTTCGAACCGCACGCAAATGAGTGTTGACATCTAAACGAGCCTCTGCAAGCATGGATGTATTATAAAGTCAATAATGATCACAGAAGTGCTTGCTTTAAGTATAGGACCTACCTTCGTACACTGATAATTCAGGCCTATGAGTTTGAGAATCACTGCTAGCTGTAATTGAGTAGATAAAAGACTTGCAAGTATGAGTCTTTGATCGATTAACGTACATGTCATGGGAGGGCTTAACAGTATAACTTACATTGTCTGACAGTTGCTTGTTCAGATCGAGATGGAACTAAGTACTGTGCAGAAGTAGGAACTGTGGGATCAACAGATGGGTGATATCGGTAGTTCACCTCTACGTGTGTGTGTGTGAATAGAGTTTTTGAATTAATGAACAACATTGATAGAAGCGACCCCTCAGAATGCACATAGTGTGAGGAATTGACTATAATTATACCGTATAGCGGGTAAACTTGCATCGCACGTGTGCCCATATAAACTATGCAGCGTGCGGAATTGAATCGCCAAATTTAAAATCGCCAATAATCCTAAAATAGGAATTTGCCAAATTTTAAGCCCGCCAAATTTATCCGTTATACGGTATACAGATACATGCGACAGAGTGATGGGGTTAATGTTATGCAAACCCAATAAAACAAACAAACAAACGACCTGACAGTATTCATTTGCTAGTGCTATAATTTATACATAAATTACATAATTAATCTGCATGTCTGAAAAATGTGAAATATTGACTGACACCATACTGCACAAACCTGGATTGATAATCACTTGAAAGAATTCCTCTTGATAATCTCCAGTAAAGTAGATGCGTTCATTGAGAACACCTTGAGGGGGTCCAGATCCCTTCCAGAGGACACTGAGATAGAAACCAGGCAGTCGACTGTCTTTGTTATTGTACTGGAGAATGTCACTGTAGTTAATCTGTACAGAAACAATTGTTAATCATGATTTATTTATTTTTGAATTAAATACAACAGTCTTCATGCATGCAGGAACAAAAATACTTACTCAATACAAACCACAACATTAGAAAAATATTTGCAAGGGAGCTAGGAGCCTGGGAACAAGGCTACACCTGAAACACTTTGATATGAATCTAACAATAATATTCACAATTATGTAGCATTATTAAACTGATACAAGAACTAGAAATGTATGCCCATTCTAGAAACATACCACTGGCTTGTGACAAGGAGATAGTTCCCAGTCTTCACTTTTAATTGTAGCACTGGGTATACTCAGGGTACTTGTATCAGCATGAAGAACCATATCGAAATCATACTCCGACCTGGGTTGGCCAAACATTGAGGGTTTCTCAACCACCTGAATGCAAAGAAATAAATCTAAGGTACATGACATGTACATGTACACACTGTGGTCCTGAGATAGATATATATAGGAGTCATGCACACACCTGTTTTATGGCTGCAAGCATTCTAGCAACAATAACTCGAACTTGCCACTGGTTACTATGTAACTTTGTATTAAATTTCCATACTCCACACCTCATGCCCGGCCTCTGGATACCTTGCTGGTCTCCTGATGCCGCTACTGCAGATGATTCTCCTTCTGAACTGGTACTTTGTGATGATGATGATGATGATGATAATAATAATGAATCAGATTTTGAGACAATTCCATAGCCAGAAAATCTTGTAAGTTTAATAACACCATGACTTGAAGTGAAGACACCACCTTTTCTTTCCTTGAAGGTGTACGGGAGGGTTGGTTGTGTGCAGTGTGCTCGGATGAATGTGAGATAAGACAGCTGTCTGTCATCAGTGATTGCAGCACAATGCTCCATCGTCATGGTGAGGGGTTTGGTGAATTCACACGGTGGATCTGGTTTGATCCAGCACACAACTGACATAAGGTCACTTTTTGAAGGAAGTTCAAAGGGTCCACTTGAACAAACTTTGACGTGTAGCTTAACAGAGGTTACACCAGTGGGAAGGCAATCGTTAGGAGCAGATAAAGTAAAGTCATGTCTATCCAATCGAAATGTATCTGTTTTATTAGTCACAATAAACTTGCTTTCTTCAATTATATTGCAACTGTGTAGTACAATTTCATCTATGTCAGAATCTGCAACAATTAATTGGTCACTATTATAATTATAATAACATGCCAATTAACCTCTGTGTGTACGTACTGTTAACAAACCTGGAACGATCTCTTTAATTGTGTTGCCAATGTTTTTGTCATAATCTTTCTGAATGTTATAGTAATTCTTTGCGAACTGGTTGTCAATTATTTCACTATTTTCTGGAAATTGTAAATGCTTTTGACTTGGTTTGACTTCAGCATTTCTTGGAAGGGGATCTGTATACATAGTAGTAACATGAAATTTAATTGTGATAAGTACTATATTAAGTTTGTCGCACTTTGAGTACATGCATGCATCTATATTCCCATGCATACTTGGACTATATATGGATTGCAGCAGGTCTTTGAGAATGAAATTGTGAAACATGCTTATTATTATGTGAATATAATTATAATTATACTACTGCAAGAATAAAAATCAGGCTAAAAGCATCATGATAATTACCCCGACAGACTAAGCCAGTTATTAGGTTAATGGCACGTTTGTATTGGGAAGAACATGCTGGTCATGTATTTGCATCATGTGCATGGGTCATGCCATTACAAGTAGGCCTTGAGATTGGGTCTGGAAGTTGTCTACAGTGTCTATGAATAGTAGTGTATATATAACTATACTATTCTCTGCTCCAATGCCTGTGAGCTCTAGTAACTCAGTGGTAAGAGCATTCAACCAGAGTTTGAAATACCTGGGTTTAAATCCTATATCTAGATCTCAAGATTTTTTCCAATGAATTTTCCATGTACCATGATATAGCGGGAAATTTTCAAAGGGGGGGGATTTTTGTGGATTTTGTGGTTTGGTTTCAGTCCACGAAAGTTTTCCCCCACCAAATTTGTTAAGTAAGGGTATGTCATGCATGCGTAAAATCACCGCTTCGGAGCACACGCACACGCATGTAAATAGCCAATGTTGGCCAGCCAACTAAAGCTAGAAAGCCGCAGTTTAGTAGGTTTACAGAACGTTGAAAATGAGCAATCAGCAAGAATTTATTGCAAGAAAAAGAGCTAGAATGGATCTCAACATGAAAAGATATTACTTCTGGTTGTTTCTGAGTTGCTATCCACGAAAATTTTCCTCGTGAATTTCTATTCAAGACGAAAACGAGAAAATTTTCCCCTTCGAAAATTTCTTGGTATACGTAATGTACACAATTTAAGCACTTACCAATAACTGAATGATGAAAGGAACTTGTGCTCACAAGGTTTTTCATTGAGTTACTGATACTGCTTGGGACAGCTGTTTCTCTAGCACTTTCTCCTTCCACATCAGTTGAGCCTCCTATGGTGCTTGCCAAAGACGTTAAAGGCTCTGACTCGTAATTTCTTGCTGCTGCTACAGGTGAATCAGTCGTAGTGGAGCTACCCTGCAGTGTTGAAGATGGGCTACTTAGTGGCTTGTGAGAAAAGTTGCTGAATTCGATGCTGGGAGTCAATCTCGTCGGGGTTGGCAATTGAGTAGATCGTAAAGAATATTGACTGGTAAAACCCTGATGAGGTTGAGCTACATAATTATAATAAGCAACGAAATAATAATATAATTCATTGACCAAGCTGGTATATAATAATAACAGGGAGAGTGTCCAAGTGTCCAACATCACTGAGTAGAGTAAGCCACCAATCACGATCAAATTTAGACACAATTCTGACTTACCAGCTGATGCATGCGTACACAACTGCTTCAAGTTTGGTACCACAAGATAGCCCATGAAAAGTTACATTGCATGGGTTATACAGATTTAGCTCAAAAAACACCCTAAAACTTATGGAGCTACCAAATCTGGAAATCAAGAAGTTTAATCTTGCTGCTACTCATTGTTCATAATTATGGGGACCTGATTACAACTGAGTCACACTATCTTTAACAAAGCCATCAAATCATCGAGATCGAGCAATCACTCTCACTGTTACTATTATACTACTGTATCAAATCTACTTGCTGCTGACAGCTGCCATTGTAAATTTGGCTTTACTTCTAAATCATCACTTTTTGGCTGAGTAACTGTAAAGACATGGATTGTAATGAATTATGTGTATAGTAGAGTGAAATCTGGAATATATAAATTTATTCTTACTTGGACTACCACTTGCAATCTCTGAGACAACCAAACCCATGTCTTCATCACAATCAGGAAGACGAAACACTCGAAGGAACATTCTCGGTTGAAGAGTTGGCATAGGACAGTGATTCTCAACATAGAAGACCTCTGGGTCCGTGTCTTTATAGCCTAGGACATAGGCTATTGATTTCCAAGTGCGTCCTACACCAGTAGATGGTAAATTCATCACATAGTTTTGGAAGCGTGGAGGATTGCTTCTGTCTGTAGGCAATGAAATTTGCTGACTTAAGATCAACTCTTGATTATAATACTACCCCCTTCTAAACCACACAGTTGTTTACAAGCTATGAATCAACTTACAGACAGGATACAGCCCTGAAGATAGTTTCCCTAGACCACTCTTCACCAGAGCCAAGACTAGCTGTCCCATGGTACACTTGGCACCACCAATGTCCAACCAGCGTTGACAGATCTGTCTGTAGCTGGTGAAAGTTTGTGTAGAGGTTGGAAGGCTGAGGTTTTCCATTAAATGTGCTGCTTTGACTGGCTCAAAGTCAGATTCGATCACCGGAATAGATTTAAGGATAGATGACAATTCAGAGTCTGCTGGAATAAGAGTCATTATAGTAATTACCTTAAAATTAACATCAGACTGGTTAATATGTATTATGCTTACTGTTCTTGTATCTTGGACACTTCTTGGCAGCTATGAGGACATTATGAGATTGTGATTGTTGGTACAGCTACTATAGTACACTTTATTATACCTTCTTCAAGAAGCACTTGAGCAATGGAGTAATGGTTGTTAGTTGTGACACTTGATCCTTCTTCATAGGAATCTCGTAGACTGAGAAACAGTGCTTCAAACACTTTCAGTGCAGTGACTGGTAGCTTTGCTCGCTCAATCAGAAGACAGCTCAAATGGTCTTCCTTTGTCATCCCAGCCACCCATTCTCTGTCAGGTTTCAAGTACATTTCACGTTCTCTTTGAGATATGATGTTCCTATGCATCAGGAGAGTAGCCAAACTTCTAACACAGACATGTTTTAGCTGTATGGCCATCTTTTCCATGATTTGGGCATGTACCGACTCTTGTCTTAATGTTGTACCTGCAGCCATTTAGTAAATAAATAGTCATGTGCAAATGAGAACCATATACGCTCAGATATACGGACAGAAATGGTGATGTAAAAGGGGAATAAAAGGGGCTGGGCATGAGACCACTGCCAGGCCCTTCCCCCCCCCACCTGTCTGTATAAATGGCAGTTAGCACCCTATTAATAAATAAAGTTGGTCCATGAAATTCCTGGACCAATTAGAATAAGTTGTGTATGAAGACTTTACCGACCCCCCCTTCCTCCCCCACCCCACCCCACCAAATGTAAAAGGGAAAGGGTTTGGGCATGAAACTAGTAAAAAAACATCCACTCAGTTCATGCATACTCATTTGAAGCTATAATTACCAGTCAAAGACGGCAGCTCAGTTTGACGAAATTCATCCCATTCATGACTACTCTCCTTTGAAACAACATCAGGTATACTGAGAGATAATTGGCTGCCCGTCACTGGGCAATCATCTACGGCTTTGCTACTTTCTTTTGACCAGGAGGCATTCTCCTCAGGATCCGCACTTTCCATCGTTGTGGTACGTTTCGAATCGAGCAACAGCATGCACAGATAACAACACACACAGGTGACACAGCACAAAATCACCCACCACTCCAGGTTATCCAGACAAAGGCAAGACTGGAATTCGCAGCACGAAAAATATTATAAACTTTCAGTGAACTCTTAGGGTATTCCCCTTGGGATTTCCCTCACATGAACAGGTGTAAGTGATGACCATTACCAAATTCATGCCCAAATTAATTTGCTCAAACTTAATTGACTTTCGGGGTGCTTTAAATTCTGCAACACGTGCAATATAGACTGTTATATACTTCTCTGCAGATCTGTATCTCACAGCATTAAAGTTTTGTATAGATCTAGATTTGTCTACAAGTAAATTTTTTTGAAAAAATGATAATTATAGGCATGAGTATAATCCGGCGAAGGGAAATTTGTGAAGAAGTGAATTTGATCTTAATCATAATTATTATAAGCAAAGTTGTGTGTGTCCGTGTGTGTGTGTGTGTGTGTGTGTGTGTGTAACGGAGGGTCACCGGAAGTGATGCGACCTCGAGCTAAAACGGTACTTTTTCTCTGGACTGTGAGAAATGCAAGCTATAAAAAGTGTGCCTAGAGAACTAGCTTAGATAGTACTAGCCTAGGATAGAATGGCAGGCGCTACAAGTATGGCTAACTTTTTTTGAGATCGCTGACACGGCATACCAGTGGCGTCTGGATCCGACGAAAAAGCGTGAAAGAGAAGCCAATCTTTCACAAAAGAAGCGTAGTGAGGGGAGAACTTTCGCTTCTAGGAGTCTGCTTCTCTGTCGCTGTACACGAAACACAGCTAGCCAGATAACGAGTTTCTTTGCCAGCTGATTACAAAAATGGCGGAAGTCGGAAAAGGGTCGTTTGTGACGTCACGTAGTGAGGTAAATTGCTGAGCTGGCCAACTAAAAGCAGCAGCATTGAGTTTCCAATTGCTTATGCCAGTATTGATGTGATTGTTGTGTGTTGCTTCAACTCCAAAGTTGTCCTAAGCCAACTGACCATAGAAGAATATTTATACACAATAGCTTTGCTCATCAATTTTATCTTACTATTGTTTGAGTTATAGTAACTGATCCTATAAACATACACAAACAAGGAGTGGGCGAGCGAAGCGAGCCCCACTCCTTGTATAATATAAACTAAGCTTATCATGGCAATTTGATAAGTATATAAATTTGATTTATACTTGTAATTATTACTGCAAAAGTATAATTGCATGGACATAATTATCATTGTAATTTATAGTTAGGCTGTGGATGTGTAAGCTTGCAACTGTTGCTGAGCTTTCGCTAAAACACTTAAAAGTTTTGTGGTTGTAGGTCGACGATCTGACCTGTCATGTAAACAATCTTTAATCAAACAAACAACCTTGTGCTCTCTTGGCAAAATACTGTACATTTTTTTTATGTACTCAGCCCTCCGTTGAACTTCAGTTCGCCCGAGTCTTGGCCCATTTCGTGTCTTTTGATAGGTTGATTTTTTAAGATATTGCGGATATTCTTGGTTAATTGTGAATATCATTAAATGTCCAAATGAGAATATGTCGATTGGAGGACCATAGTGTGCTTTCTTTGTCAGAGCCTCTGGTGCAGTGTAAACAAGTGTACCTGGATTATCAGTCATAGTACGACTCTTCTCTGAGGGGTCCAAATCAACGATTCTTGAATTTCCAAAATCAGCTATTTTGACTACTAGGTTTGATTCTGTGGAACCAATTGCAAGGAGCACATTCTTTGCACTTAAATCACGATGAATGATGACAGGGGTGCGAGTGTGCAAAAAGTGCAGACCATTTGCTGCTTGGAACAAAATGGAAAATTTCTGTCCTAATTCAAGGCCTTGCTTTTGTTCCAAATAGTTGTGAAGATCAACATCGAGCTTTTCCATTACTAAAAGTGGAAATTCAAACTCGTCTTTTATTGCAACACCAATATAACCAACTATGTTCGTGTGTCTTAAGTGAGAGAGAACTTTGACCTCAGTAAAGTATCGCCTCATAATTTTAGCTCTTTTTTGCTCAGAGCTGTTTGGGTATAGAACTTTTGCAGCATACTCCTTTCCTTTCAGTTCAACAATTTCAACATGGCCATATGCTCCTCTGCCCAGAACGTTACGCTTTACCGGTAAATTGACATCCAGTAAGAATGGGTCAAGTTTACTCCAATCACATACTTGTTTACCTATTAAACATAACCACGCATGTTCATAAGAAGATAATTTTGACCATAACTATACTTACTGGTTATAGGATTCCACTGGAATGTATTGAAGTATGGCTGTTGAGAATCATTAGCTCTAGCATGGGTATCTGAATTATTTCAAGTTTTACATGGCATTGTGCAGTTAGCTAACATGAAATGATAAGAATATTTTAACGTACCTTGTTCTGTACCTGGGTGTACAATTAGACTTGCATGACTTATTTGAGTATTTGTGCCTCCAGTGTTTGGCACAGAGTGGCTTCTTTCTGCTCCAATAGACATACTGGCACAACTGTCTGCATATGATTGAGCATCTGTGAATTCTGTACCAGCTTCAGAGCCTTCAAAATCTGCTAGACTAGGTGCATCAGTAAGTGTACTGTATGCAACACTTTCAGTATCAGTTTCAGTTTCAAATTGAAGCATTTGATGGGGTTGAACATCAGTATCTTTGGCGGTAGTTCCAGCTTTTGAAGTATTGGATTGCATCGAGCTATTTGAACTCGAATGAACTGAATTGCTCACAGGCCAAAGAGCACTGGGAGAGTTAACTGGGTTGTTCTGGGAACGGTGTTTGTTACTTGAGTATCTTTTGAGCTCTTCCTGAGGAAAATAATCTGGTTGGTTCTTTTCGTTAACAATACTTGCCACTGATGGTATAGAGGCAACTTTTCCCTGAAAATTTGGACTTCCTTTATGAGCACCTTGTGACAGTTTAGATAGAGAAATGGAATTTGATGGTGGCTTGCTCTTCACTTTTTCATCATCATATCTAGCTGCTGGGTGTGACGGTACTGATACCCTTGGCTGTCTATGATGGTCAGTCAGTTTTTGCTGTACCACATCTTGCGATGAAGTGGATTCTGATGCAAGAGCAGAGTTTTCTACCAATGGTAATGGTGGTCTTGATATGGGTAGAGGATTGGTATTAGACCTCTGAATTGCCTCCTCACAAACTGGTTGACTTCTGTCAGGTACTGGTTCACTTTGAGTCCAATTCATGTGTGGATTTCTTGGAATTGGTGGTTTAGAGTAGCTTTCACGATCTACAAGTAAACAATATAGGGTCTATTAGTTACAATACAAACTGCTTACACAATATATACAATTTACTTGATGAGGTTGTGGTAATAGCCTGTTGTGTAGGTGCCACCTGATGGTACTCCAATGTACGAGGTAACAATGGTGCTTCAAATGCTGCTTGTTGCTGTCTCATTACTGTATTGAAAGGAATAAACATATTGGTACTGTAATTGGTGTAATGTGGGTGCTTTACTCAAACAATCGTATACCAGCAGGAGGGAGTCCAGTTCCGTGAACAGCAGCGAAGCAATTCAATGAGAACTGTCCACTGAATAGTCGATTCAAAACATTCTCAACTATACATAAGAATCAGGGAATTAAAGGAATAATCATGATTGATCATACAGCTACAATTTATAGTCTTACTGTCAAAAGGAAGGTCTTCTCCTCCTGGTATCTGTGTACAAAGTGTGTGAGTGTGAGTGTGAGTGTGTGTGTGTGTGTGTGTGTGTGTGCGTGTGTGTGTGTGTGTGTGTGTGTGTGTATGTGTGTGTGTATGTATGTGTGTGTGTGTGTGTGGTGGTGCATGGCATAAGGGAGGGGGATTGTGGTAGTTAGGGAGGTACGTGAATAATTCATAAATAATACTTACGTTATGAAATGACCTGATAAGACCCTGGTAAAACTCCTCGGGTTTGCCATTGAAGTATACTATTGCTTGTTGCACAAAGTCCTCCTGTTACTCAAATACAATACACATAAACTACCCCTGCATTATTAACGTAAAAGATAACTTACACATGTGATGGCATTTTGACCAATGAGGAATCCCAGGGGAGATACATTTCGTGTGGCTCCAAGAAATTCTGGTCTGATCATAAGAGGTTGCTGAATGGTGGGGATAAAGAAAGTGGACATCGAAAAAATTAATTATTTGATGAGACAATTTAATGCCCATGCATTAAATTTGTTTGAACTCAACATAGCTAATACTTACTTGAGTGTTCCTGGCACATCTTCGAAAGAAGTTAGACACTTCCATACACTCGGCTTTTGTAACTTCAGCAAGTACATTCAGCTGAAAATATAATAGATAATGTGGATCAAACATTAATCTATGCAAATACTACATAACCATTGCAACAAGTGCGATTGTCGGTTCTTACGTCAAGCTTTTTCTTCACTACTTTCATACATATCTCACAGAACTGCCTCAAGACATCATCTGACTGTGCTCGTAGTTCATAATCTTGACCAAGTCCAGATTGCATGAATGCTGAATGCACAGATCTGGAATTCTGTAACGTGCCTTGAGGATTGCTTGAATGAACATCAGCTGATCCAAAATTTGTCTTTATTATGGGCAGTATATAAAATTGATTCTAACTAATTCAGCAGTACATACATTTTAACTAATAATAATTACAAGTATAGTAAAAATTTCAAAAAAATTAGCAGTGTAGGAATGGGCAGTGCTGCAAAAAGAAAGGAAACAAGGCTGGGACTTTAAATGTCGGCACATGACTACTTCATTTTCATTTTCAATTCCTCATGTATCCAGTCATATAAAATAAATATTGATATGGTTCAAACAATGCTATACATGTACATGCCCATTGATATTATTATAATAATTATAGAATCATGATTAAAATTCTGATTCCAATTAAGTCATAAATAAATTAGAAGGTATACAGGCAACCTATATGAGCTTGAAAATGAAGTAGTCATGTGCCGACATTTAAAGTCCCAGCCTTGTTTCCTTTCTTTTTGCAGCACTGCCCATTCCTACACTGCTAATTTTTTTGAAATTTTTACTATACTTGTTTGTTCACTTTTTCCAACACTAAGGTGCTCAATTGCAATGGAGTAGAAGCTATCAGAGACTGGTCAGTCTCTACAAAAAACATGAGCTACTGCTTTCAAGTATATACACTGGATGCGCATGCGCATTATATGCATGCAAACCACGTGGTCTGTTGACGACCTTTACCTACATCAAGATGGCTACATGCAAGTACAGTATTTTATATCAGAGTTTTAAAATGCCTAGATTTTGTTTGTTACATAGCTTTTAGGCACCAAACGAGTATAAAAGGACGTAGTTCGGATGAAGTCAAGTTGCACTGTACAGTTAAAGCTGGCTGAATGCCTTTTGTTTGTCTGGAAATCGCGTTCAAGTTTGTCAGTTAGGAAGGAAGAAGAAAACAAAATTGCACTGTTCTGGCTTCCCGCCAGCGCTCTCTCCTGAGTGCTCTAGAGAGTTTCTGTGAGTTTTGTTGATGTATGCACTTAGAAAACTATCCAAGGGAGGCTTTAATCCATGTCTGAAGGCTTAGCTGTCATTCTCTGAAAGTTTATGAGCATAAACATTTTGTATTGTGTCTATGGGACAGTCGGCCCATTCCTACTATACGTACTACCGTACGTATGATATAATTTTTATACCTCATTGTGTGGATTGAAAGCCAAGTATGTCTCAACGTGATTCTTCAAATCTGTTAGCCCATAGTCAGTAGCTTTAGTTAGTGCCTCTTGAGGTCCACCTAAACAGTCTAGAAGCATCTTGGTGCATTCAAAGTTTTGGGTTTTAACAGAAATCACTACAGGACCAGTGAGCCCACTCATCGATTTATCAAGTGATGATTGGTTTAGAAGAAAGTTAGCCATCTCATTCTTGCGACCAATTATTGCAAACCCAATAGGTGGAACCGTACCCTGGGGAAACAGAATTCAAAATAAAAGGATAAGATCGATTTGAAAGAATTGGCAACTTTCACACTGGCACCGAGATAACAATTATAGGCTATTGGTATCTTGGCACTTGATTGACATACCGAACACATATAGTTAATCTTTGCCCCGTAATCAAGAAGGACTTGAGCATATCTTATGAGACCAAGAGCACATGCAAGTGCTAGAGGGGTTTCTTCAACACTGCCCATTGATTCATAACCGGAACGATGCTGTACAAAAATAATTGTAAAGTTAAAATAGTAGCATATGAGTGCTGTCCAGTAATCTGCAATAATGCTACGGGAGTAGTGGATAAAGCATAACACAAATGAAACTTCATGCATTCATGTACTGTTACTTTCAATCAAAATTAGAAAGCATGCTAGCTATACTTACCCTACTGCAATTGGCAGGTGCTCCTAACTGTAGAAGCTTTTCAACCAATTCGTACTGACATTTTGCTATGCATTCAAATAGTGGAGTTGTACCAGTCCTGTCTGATAGGTTGAGCTTTACTCTATGTTGGTCAAGCAAATATCTAACAACCTCCCATCGACTTTCTTTACAAGCTACAAGGACAGGGGTGTTGCTTTCCTTGTCTTGAATGTTCATGTCAGCACCAAACCCAACCAGCAGTTTCACCAACTTCAGTGATCCTAACTGACTTGACAGGGTCAAAGGTCGAGAATGTGCCTGTAATCATGAACAAGCACTATGAATACACTGTACCTACTGTTTTGTTCTGCTAATGTATAACCTTTTTGTGTCCGTCTGCTGAAGCATCATACTTTAACAAACACTCAACGGCTGGGTAGGCTCTCTCACCAAAGTCATTGATAGCTTGCAGTAATGGAGTAACATAATGTTGCTTGAAGTGTTAATAGTGTGTGCGTGTTTATCACAATAATGACTTTACTACAATAATTTTTGTCATTAAGCAAGCTTGGCATTAATTATGGTATGCATTGTAGGATCACAGTGCATGTGATAGCTTACTTTACTGGGAGGATCCACTGACTTATTATTATCATGAAACTTGATCAGCAAGAGAGTGAGTAACTCAACATTACTTAGGACTTCTCTGTAGTGAAGAACTGATAATCCATCCTGTGTGTGTGTGTGTGTGTGTGTGTGTGTGTGTGTGTGTGTGTGTACAAACTAGTTGCCATGCTGTGCATGTGTGTGAAAGAGGTGGGGGAGGCTAGGTCAAGCAGCCAGACTGAAAACAACTGAATAATGTTAACTTACCGTGGATTCACTATGTAGTTACTTACATTGTCGGTATGTGCCAAGTCAGCGCCTTTCAAAATCATTGCTTTCACTCGATCCAGATTTCCATTTGCACAGATGTAGTGAAAAGCATTCTTTCCAGTCTGGACAATAACATAAAGGCTATGATGTAAAATTCTTAGCATTCAAAATTAACTTATTATGATACAACTGTGGCAATTAACTAACACTTTCATCAGACTGCTGTTGCTCAATAGGAATTGGTCCAATAGCTGAGTCAATCATAGCATCCACCATGTCCCATTCTTTGAACATGCAGTGGATTAAGAATTTCTCACCATCAAAATCAGAGTTAACCTAACATTAATTTTGAGAGGCCACATACATTATCATAGTAACATCTTACTTGTACAATGTCATGTATGTGAGTATAATAAATATTGTGCATTCATCAACAAAAACTAGCACTACTCACTGTTTGTGGTTGCTGGACTTCCCCACTAAGGGAGTCACTGTTCCTGTGTGTAGCATAACATTGTGACTTTTGTTTATTTATCACAACTATAAAGTTCACTGGGTACAAGGTTTGTTACCATAGCTACAAATTGATAGTGCATACCTTTCCCCACCATCCTGTCCAGTCAGCACAACATGATGAGGTGATGTCTGTGGTATCTGCTACATATACACACAACATGGCAGGCAGTTTGTAAGGGCTTGCATATGGTACTCACCATCTGTTGGGTCTCTGGGGACAATGCAGGCTGATTCGGTGAATTTTGTGAACCGTTATAAGCTTTGTGTGTCAAACTTGGTGACTGTGCATGTGTTGCAGGATTTGCTAACTGAGAGTCTTGTACTACTTGGTCCGCTTTGTGTGCTGGCACTGAGGGGTGTTTTGGAAAGTCAGTTTCAAGTGAACTAAGGGAAGTAGAACCACTCGAGGTTCCCATCTCCTTCTCCACACTAATACTTGCATCTGAGTACTGCTGCTCCTTGGTCAATACCGGGTTGGTTGCCACAGGATTATGGACACTACCATCTTGTAAGTGATACACTGAAGGCGCTTGCTGTCCTATCTTTGGTTGATGTGCCTCGCTTTGTTGCTGCCATAGAGTACGATTAAATTGGGGACTGTTGACAGTGTATGTGCATTTAGTAACAATGGGGGTGTATAACTACCATTGAGCAAAAAATACTTTGGACATCATAACAAACTTTAAAGCTAATTTTGGTGCATTCACAAACCATAATATTATACCATACCTGCCGTCAATGCCTGGATGTGTTGGAGAAGCATGTACCACCTCTTGGTTGGGCCCATGGCCAGCATACTGGATATGGTAATGCATATGCTGGTGATGGTGAACCTGGGTAGCATTTCCAACCTAAAAAAAGAACACAAGTTATATGGTCGTGTAGAACATCGTAGCAAACAAGAATGATAATACTCAGTTAAACTCACGAATTTTGCAACCGAGGAGGTCAGGTCAGACTCTGAAGTACTGTTACTCCTTGGTACAACTGAAAGTAAGTGAAAAATAAACTGACAATTTAGAAACAAAAACATTAAAAGTTCGTTCATAATATCTGTACGTGTGTACGTACATGTACCTTGTCTCTGCAATGGGTGTTCTACTTCATTCTTCAGACACTCAACAATCTGATCCACTTCACGCAAACAGTCGGGAAATTGACAAATCCTGAGAAACATTTGAGCTTTCATGTTAGGAGAGTGAACACAGGCATCTTCAAGGGCTTTGATTTCATCACAGTCTCTCGTGTAACCCAGGAAGGCTATTACTTCATTCAGACCCTCCAAAGGCAAGCTCAGTATGTATCTCTTGACAACAGGGGGGTTGCTAATACCTATTGAAGAATGAAGTGTACAAATATAGCTATGCACTATTTGAGTCCATTTCGAATTCCCTAAGTGTACAAGTACAAGAATGAACTCTGAACAAGCTATAAGCCATTAAAGTGTTCTATAGACATCTAAACTTACAACTAGGGTGTAACTTGGACATGACTCTACCCAAATGGCTTTTCATCAATGCGAGAACCAACTCAACAAGCTGACATTTAGAGCCTTTCTCCTTAAGCCACTGGAAGGCTACCTCTCCATAGCTGTTGAATATTTGAGCATCATTGATGTTTAGGAGTCTCACCAACTGGTTAGCTTTATCACGATCAAAATCCTCCCCACCATTAATGTTTGCAACGATTGCTTCAAGATCTACGTATATACATTAAGAGTAGTATAAAGTGGTAACCGAGAAGGGAATTATGTAAGACCTATAAGTACCTCGTTCATTTTGTAGCTTGTCTCCCTTACGTAGAGAACTAAGAACTACATGAAAATTAGTACACACATGTAACTTGAAAATGTATAAATGTTACAAATTGATTCAGAATGAGTCTATTCACATGCAACATTACACAATAGTTTCATTTATGAACATTATGACGCACACACATGCATGCTACACAGGCACATGACATTGTAACAGTAACAATACACACATTTGTAAATACCCTTTGTCCTAAGTGAGCAGGCCATGGTGTAGTAGGTGTCTACAGTCACATCACAACTTTGTTCGTACAAATTTCTCAGACCAAGATAGAGGCATTCAACAACTTTTGCCCTTGATGATGGTGTTTTTGTTAGGAGCTGAAGTTTGTTTAAAAAATAAGTACACTTTTGCATTTGCATATCAGGCTTGGCGCCATTGTCTTGCCGGAAAAATTGTATTTCATTTGGAGCAAATGTTCCAGGCATAAGAACATTGAGTTGTTCTGCTAGACTCAAAGTGTCAGCATCTTTCAGCTGTACATAACAGTTGCTTGGTAACTTCAACAAAATCCTTGTATCTAGAGAATTAGTGAAAAGAGAGTGTCATAATTTTTTCAGTATAACTTTCCAGCTAGTAACTACACAGTAACAGGCTGGCATTTAGCCTAGACTATATATATAATCATGCAGACTACCTATGCCGCTATTGATGTATGATTCGTACCAAAATATTACAAATACACAGCCTTTAATATTCAGGTACCTTGAAACTCTTTCTCTGGTGTATTGACGGCACAACCAGTGAGTTCTCTCAGTCTGTGTTTGTTCCACTGGTTATCTTTCACAGGCTGCACTCCATCCATCATAATTTGATCATTGTAGTTGAATTCTTGAAACTTCCTTGTGCATTCGAATCTTAATAGACAGCTGTATATAGGCTCAGAGCAAGTAGCTATTCATGAGCATCGATAAACGTTAACATTAATTATTAACTTTCTTGGAAATGACTTTAGTTCACTAATTATTACAGTGCGTCATAAACTTTGACCACAACCGGTCGAATAGAGGGTAATCCCCTGGGAGTTCACCTATATAGCCGCAAACAGTTGGCCACCCAGCCAGTAACTACTACTTGACCAGCAATTAGCTTTGGTTGCTAGGCGTTGAATGGCAAACAAATACACACACACACATTATATGCAGGCAAACTATTTGTTTCAAACACACATGCACACACACACACACACACATGCACACACACAGTAAGCTACACACACACTTGCATACAGTCAGTAATTACAAAATACCATGTAAAATGTAGACTATTGACATACACACAAAAACTGAAAGAGGGATATATAGCTAACATGTTATTGTTTAAGTGAGTCGATGCAAGTTCCCCGTGACAAGATACTGAACTAGCTATCATTGAATTGATTACTGCTGGATTTGCTTGCACAAGCTGACAAATGTTCAACTTGTTTTTTCAATTGTTCCTTTTCATATTCAAGGAATTCTTTTTCAAAGAATGTGGTGACTGGATCAAGCACGTAAGGATCACCGGCCAACTTATGTGTCCTCAAGAAGTGTTTCAAGAAACTAGGTTTTCGATATTCTTTCTTTAGTTCTTCATCTGTCACGTAATGCTCTGAAAACTGAAGCAAAAGAGCTATCAGGCCGGAAACGGCAGGAGCAGCACAAGAAGTGCCGGAACTACTCAATGATCCTGTATTACTAGTGTCATGTGGGTGTAGCACAGCTTCTCCTGGAGCATAACAGTCAACACTTCCAGGAGAAATTTCCATCTTCCCTCCTACCTTTCCATGAGCTCCCACACAAATCACTTCTGGTTCGGTCGCTGGAAATTGAATGCCTCCTTTTAGATTTCCATAATTACCAGCAGCGGCAACTAAGACCACTCCTTCTTCACTAAGAGTTTTCAGATGTTCTGCCATTGTCTTTTGATTTGCATCAGTTGGTTTGTATTCTAAGCCAAATGACATGGAAACGATATCCGGTGAAAATTTCTTCCATTCCGGTTTCTCCGACTTCTTTATTTTGATCAAATGTTTGAGGGTATTGATAATAGAATCTTCATCGTAATCCTTCCCAACTGAACAAATCCATAGAGTTGATTTAGGGGCAACCCCTCTACTCTGGACATTACCATATGGCTCCCCAGCAGCAATAAAAGCAGCCATGGTTCCGTGACTAGCTGTGTCACCACTCTCCGGAACCCCCCATTTATCTGAAGTCCCTCCTGTTGGCAGGTATCGTTTTCCACTTAATCGTCTCTCTTCTTTAGAAAATGGCTTTGCTGCTTGGAATGCGTCATGAGCATAGTTGACACCATTGTCTATTATAGCTATGACTATGCCCTCTCCATTCAGTCTGTCATGGATGTCTTTCAGTCTCCAAATTCCGTAAGCAGAAGTATCCAATCCCGATTTTGAAAGAGGAGTGACACTTCTGAAATCGGTGAGATGTGGTATTGCTTGATCCTGAACACAACAGCAAAAAACCCCCAAAAACATTAAATATTATAGTTGCAATCCAAAATTAACGAGATGTGAAATTTAGTACTTTATTCCAATATTATAAAAAATTGTAATTTATTATGTACTTATTCCAATTATTATGATAATACTATTGTAGTAAAACATATTAACAGCTATAGCATGTGTGTGTGTACACATATATACATGCATTGATGTACCTTTTGACAAGGTAATGATGAGGGAGGGTTGGGAGGTGGATCAGGCAATCCCAATTCTACAGTATCCGATGACGATGCACCATCTATAAGACAGAATTGTGTTTATAATGAAGAGCATTAGTGGTCTGGTCTGTAAACTATTATAGGACTACATGCATATACAAGTTTCTATGCAGCTGTAGTTTCTTTGTATAGACCTATTTTTCAATTTTCAGTCTTCCTGGCCAGATATGTACTGCATGGTAAACATGCTGGTGTATGAGGTATACTGAGATGTCAAGAATATACACATGTGTGGTCAGCAGGCAAGCTATTTAGCAGTGTCTTGCACTGTAAGCTTAGTGAGTGGTCCTGCCATGCTTCAATCACTGCTCTCTGAATTCCATATGAGAAAAGTTGAAAAAATCGGAGAGAAACACGTAGAGCTAGCTGATAATCAAGCATTATAATATTTGCAAGCATGGTGAATGATATTATAGCAGCAATTGGAACAAAACAAGCTAGAATATAGACAGTAGCAAAGAAGAACATCTCAGACTCACAATCAGCCATTGACACGATACTTACATACTATTAGGAAATGCGTGGAAACACGTACGAGACAGAAACTGTGAGCTGCCATTCTGACCCATACAGTTATTAATTTTACCCTCCCTAATAGTAATGCCATTCTCTTTAACCTTTAGTAATCGTTGCTAGAATTTGTTAGAGGGACCTCCTTCTTGTTTCTTTCACAGGTTTTAATGTTACTGACACTACTAAGAGGGGGCTCGCTTAGGCTCACCCCAAATATGCAAAAACACTTAAAATGCATATAAACTTGCTTAACTACTACTGTTGCTTAGCAACTTTGCACACACACACACACACACACACACACACACACACACCAACAGGTATACATAGCTACAAGCAGCAACTCTCTGGACATTTGTCAAGAGAAAGACTCTGGAGATCGAGATCATAGAAACAAATTATGCAGTACGTTTTTTTACTGAATTTTCAACATGAAATTGACACATTATTAAAGGTGGCGTGCAGCTACATTACAGAATGTTGAATAGCTGAGGCTAAGTAACACTCTAGTGAATTTTGAGGGGTGCTCTATAACACTCCAGGAGGGCAAAACTTAAACATTACTTTGGAGACCCCAAAAAGGTATTAAATTACACCTATTTCTGACAGTGTAGCACATAGTCACCAATTTAACACATTCTCAATGGAATGCAATTATATCACATGAAAATCAGATGGAATTTTAATGCTTTTGTACCTCTTGTGGAATGTACCTATACTGTATGAATACTGTATAGCCGGAAATATTGACGGGAATTTTAATTTGACGGTTTGACGGTCAAAGTCCAAATCGTCAAATTTAAATCCGCCAATATTTTGGGCGCCGTATATGAATGTATTATGTGCATGCGCAAATCGTCAAATTTAAAATCGTCAATATTTTTATTTTACGTTCTGCGGAGCAAACCGTCAAATTTTTTGACCGTCAATATTTCCAGCTATACGGTATATATATACCGTATACCGCTTAATTTTCGAGGTTACTTAATTTTCGCGGATTGCGCTATTGCAGATTTTCGTTGAATAAGTTTCGCGGATTGATATCATTCGTGTGTGCACGCATATGAGCACGCAATTTTTCGTTGAATAATTTTCGCGGATAACGTTCGATCTGCGAAAACCGCGAAAGTTAAGTACCACGAAAATTAAGCGGTATTCGATATATATATAGGTATACCTTTTTTCTGGTGATCCAAGTGCTCATTTTCAGTCAATGTCACACTGACTTCTACTGTAACAGATTCTAGAATAGTTGGAGCTGATTTACTAGCACCATCCAAAACTTGTTTAACTCGGCACGTATAGTACCCTAAGTCTTGTTGACTTAGCTTGTTGAATTCTAGTATGCCATCGTTGCTCTTTTTCAGTGGTGATTTTTCACCACCTCGAGTGGTTGACTTGAACCATTTGTACAAGAGTTTTCCACTGCCTTCGGCTTGGCATTTTAAGGTTGCTCTTTGGCCAATTTCACCTTTGACATCTTGTGGTTGCTCAGTGATCACGGCCAATGATACTTCTATATATATAGAGAGAGATGTACAATAGCATGATACCAGGGTGCTATAATAATGACACATGCACTCAGTATAATAATTGCCTGCTGCCATTAATAATATTTTAGTGACTCAAACAGAATAATAGTAACTAGCTGCATTCTCAGCCTCCTCCCTTGTATTTATTTTCTTCGAATGTGAGGAAGAAGCCTAGGAACAACTAAGTGTAAGATTGCTTAGAAAAACGGATTGCTGGTACCATTTTGTGAAGTGCTGCCATTATCATGATAATAAATATGGATATTCTCTTTTTTGTTGTTGTTATACCTTCCACAACTGACCCGACACTGGGAATTTAATTACAACACAGCATGAACAGATTATTGCACATGAGTGCATTTCTGAGTAAAAATGACAACATGCAGCTTGGCGAGCTGCAGGGGATATGGCTTTAATTAGTGGTCTGTGCATGGTGCTGTCCAATTACAACTCATTCCTTAGTGTGCTAGTGGTAACCATCCATGGCCAAGCACTAACACTCACTTACTTGGTTGCGAGAACTTTTCCTTACGAATTTTATCAGCAAGCTCATTCTGATTAATCTTTTCCAGGGATTTTATTAAAACGTTCCACGTAGGTGTGCCTGATTTCTCCATCACATTGTCTTCTGTTCGTAGCCAGGCTCCAACCATCTCTCGAGGTAATTCACTCATTTTGTCGAGACGATCTGGATCCAAGCCTAACACATGGCCAAGGTGTCTAATCTGAGTGTGGTCCAATTTCTCCAAATAGGATATTACTTTGTAATAATCATCAGGAGCTGCAATATAAGGCATAGTATAATAATTATACTTAGCTGGGGAGAGAACCCCTTCTGCTACTTACCTCTGCATGCAACATGTACAGTGACAAGTAGCTAGTGTGAAGATGTACGCAAGCACACACACACACACACACACACCATAGATATATAGTATATCTATGCGCGCGCACACACACACACACACACACACACACACACACACACACACACACACACACACACACATGCACACAGCACATAGTCATACGTACCTATATCTATTATAACAACCATGATGATATCAACTTCGTCGTGTTCTCTTGTTGCAAGTTGTTGGAGAATAGCGAGTACTATAAATTGCACGTGAAACTGGGTGGGGCCAGAACCAGAATGCATTCACCGATCAATGAGACACTCTGAAAACAGAATGAGACATGCATGCTGCCTGTGAAGCTAATTCAGTAGTGGTCAATTTTAACTGACTGGAAAACCAGCAAATATATAATTATATATACAAAATAAGAAACACTGAATAAAACATTATACACTAAGAATAATATGGTAACTTCTCAAGATCAAGTTGATTATTACAATAAACATTTATTTATACTTAACAACTATACCCACAATACAATATACAAAGAACAACTGAACTACAGAATTAACTTAAAATTTAATAGTCTATAACACTAGTCATTTCATATAGTAACAATATATACAAGGTGAGAATAAAGTGAATAAACACATGCAATAGTAGATTCTAGTAAGTATAATTACTATTAAACATACATGCATACACAAATTAAAACCTATAACAGGGTCAAAGACTATAACAAAGAATATTGCACAGAAAACAAGACAGAATTAGCATGCTTCATAACAGCAGCATACGAACACAAAGCTTCTACAATACTCACACAACTCTCTTCACACAAATTAACAGTAAAACTATAACAACACACTGAACAAGGCGGCCCTTCATTTTTTACTTCAGACGGACTACTTAAAAATGACATTGTCACGATGGCCGTGCTCAAGCCGTCATCTTTACTAGTTTGAAAACTTTCCTTGATTCTTGCCAAATCAGTTTCAGAAAGTCTGTCAGATTTGAGCTGAAGTTGGTACTCTTTACTATTAATGTTCATATCTGTGAGGCTTATTGAATCAGGGATAATTGTTTCAAGCTCTTCAAGCAAGTCTTCACGAAGGGTATTCTTCAGTGCTCCTTTAAGTTTAGCGTATGTTGCTTGATGTCCAAACTCCTTCTTCCATTCAAATAGCATCTTCATGCACTTTTCTCCTCTGAAGTGATTATTCTTGTCGATGGTTTCAAGCAGCTCATCTTCAAGGTTCAAGGAACGACCAAGAAATTCCCATTTTTTAACCTTTTCTGCTATCATTTCAAAAAGTCCTGATTCACAATCCTCAGATATCTCAATATCTGGAAAACGTGAAGTTTTTGGAGTAGCTGATTTGTCAACAGTTACTAGTGATGCTTTAAGGGTAGTTTCCGTGACACTCAGTTGGGTTGGTGGGCATTGACTAGATGAGTCAGAATCTTTACTCAAAGGTTGTTTTTCTCTTAATAATGCTCTCTCTTTTGGACCAGATTTATTATTTTGTTTTGGAGGTTGAGTTGATGATGGACTGCTTATTGACTGTTCCTGTTGCAGTTTACGCTCCTTCTCAAGTCGATCCAACAAGGCATGTGCCTTGGAACGATCCCATTTTTGTGTGGGTGAAGAGGAAGAACTACTTCCATCAGAAGCTGCATCATTGGAGGTTGGCTGAGGTTGAGTAGTTTGAGTGGAGAGAGGAGGGGAGTCCTTGGAAGTACCTAGAACGTGACCTGCATGCATTTTATTGTGAGTAAATCATTGCGACATAATTAATGGTATACCATATAATTTATTATAGTATTGCAGATAAATTTGGTGGGTTTATAATTTGGGGGATTTGCATTTTAGTATGATTGGGCAATTTAAATTTGGTGATTTAGCTCCACCATACATTATTATTAATAATTATTGGTCATCTGGTAGATTAATTAAGCCTCGGCACATGTGTATCACGTGCAGAGGATTACGGTAGTCGTTTTATGTGTAATTTATGACGTCATATTATATATTAGCGTATCATAGCCTTGATTTTTGAAGAGCATAGGTGACTATCTCCTACTCGTGACTGTAAATTAAAGATAACCTCATCGATAATGTGCATGGTGCGGGTTGCCTAGTGATTTGTTCGCATTGCATTAGGTAATGCAATGTTTAACGGGGTGCATGCAGAGACCTTCCTTAACTGCCATGAGAAGGCTGTATTCAATCGTGCATTATTCTCTCTTACTCCTATATAACTGCTATTGACAAACCTTCAATTATAATGACATTAAATTGCAGTATATGCAGTGTACACAATCAATTCCTCTACGTATACTCTTCAACCTACCTCCACCTTCAGGGAAAGAATTCAATATTTTTCCTGGTTGATTCATCCTGAGTTTGGTTTTAGAGCTAGAGGACTGGGAAGACATTTCATCTCTTCCAGCAGCTGCTCTATTTGCCTCATGTATGCTCTCACTTAATGTTTTATTCGTGTTCAAGTCCAAACGTTGTGAGCCACCAGTTTGAGGATTGAACATGATCATACGTTTTGATTTGAAAAGATCACTCAAAATACCCTCTCCTGTCCATGGAAGACGTTCATTACCTTGAAACTGAGGTGAATGTATGAATGTATGGACGGTTCAATTCTACTCAGATTACTGTAGAGCAATATAATTATAAATACATGCAGAAAAGTATACATTATTTGTTGCACCTGATGTAGATAGATCATCAACTTGTCAGGAAAACTTTCTCTTATTCCTCTTTCTTGTAACTCATCATTAAATTTAGACTGAAACAAAACATGCATGATTATTAAGTTAGGACACTATTAATTATATTCTTATAGATTATTTTGTAAACAAAAGGTTCTACGTATATATGTGTTAGAACATGCCTACTAGGGCTCTATATATATACTATGTGAAATACACGAGGTATAATAATTATTGACCAAACCCTCGGGCTACGCCCTTGGGTTTATTCACTGACAACCACAACCGAATGTATTTCGAAGTTCTAACCAACTTGTATCATGGCGCTTTGAGTTCTCACTACTTTCTTTCTAGTTTTGAGTATAGTATAGACTCAAGCGCTTACTTTAGGCGGTCAGGACACAGACAATTGTGACAGCTTGCACGCTAAAAATTTGAACTTGAAACGGGTACCAAAGACTCTTCGAAGAAAAACAACACCAGCGTTGTCTTCTAGTAGTTTTCTGAAGAATCTCAAGTGCTAGAGTCTCTTTTCACTGGATAGTTCTTGGCTTTTTTCAACGTACTGTGTATATTCCACGGATTTCCTGTGGAATAATTATTATCGAGATATTTCCTTGCGGTTGAGTGCGGTCAGTATCTACAACTAATATTTCCCTGTCAGTGCCTTTAAAAGTATGGCTTCCCATGATACAAACACACACAGGAAATTTATTGCACAGATCATTCATGCATGAACCTACTCGTGTTAACAAGCCTTGGGACAGAAGAAAGTCGAATGGAGAGGGATTTTCCCCTATTAAAAACAGCTTTGATATTCCATTTTCTAAGAGCTCCTGCCAATGAAGAAGAACTTTTAATTATAATAATATTATTATACAAGACTAGTTTACATCTTCAATGTAAAAAGGAATCATGCTTATATTTAGGCCTACATGACTTACAATAAGGTTGTTGAAGTATGTCAAGAAAAAGGCTGTGACATGATCATATCCAGCACTAATCACTTTCTCCAACAACATTTCTGGCTGCATAATATGTAATACCAATCAACACAGGGTTGAAGAACTCAAAATGACAGACTCACACTTATTGTCCGAGTTGAAGCCGAAATGCAATATAGGACAATTTCATACTGTATTTCTTTCATAATGGGAGCTCCTGGTGTATTGGAAGGGAGATAACAAGAAGACGTGGCTGTAAAAGAGAGCAGTGCAATTTATGAGAATTATAAGTTCAACTTAGCTGCTCAGAATCAAATCAATTGTCTATATAATACACTCACTGTATAGATATTGCTAATTATTATAATGTATATTTGCACATTAAAAATAATTAAAACCTTTTTCCCATACCTACAGCTAGTTCAAGATCATTAGCTTTGGCAGCAATGTCTGGCACTTTTAGAAGAGCATCACGAAGATCTTCAAAGGTGGCAAAGTTCTTGCTCCCTCGTCCATCCCCTGGTGCCCACTGCAACCACTTAATTAGCACTTCGGAAAGGTAACCATATCCTCCTGAGATCTGCATGCGGTTATACTGAATAGTCTTCAACTCATCACGATAAAAGCCCAGTGCTTGACCAATGGCTTTCCATTGTGCAGCATGTGGACTAAGAAAAATGTAGAGATTGAAAAAATGCTCAGCAGTTCTTAGACGAGTTCCTTGACAAGTTCCTTGTGAAGCTGCAATTTCATTAAAAAAAACAAAAAAAAAGAAAAGTGTTTGTGTGAGATAGGTTGGTTTACTTATTGACCAACGGTTGGTCAATAAGTAAACAAGTAAACTAGAATATATATATTATTTTTAACAAGTTTATGTATATCATAAGCGTATAAACAAGCAGTCACGTTTCTCACCTCCCAGTACCTTACAAACTGCCTCAGCAAAACTGATCTTCCCATGCAGCATTGAGGAATGTCACTATCAAGCTACGATAGGTGGATCTGAAGCCATTCTTCTCCTGCCACTTTTCTAGTGCAGCCCTCCTGAGAGAAACAAACAGTATAATTTGCTCAGTTGTACATGTAACATATACTAATAGCTATCATAATCCGGGCGCTAGGCCCTCTGCGTATGCGTATACGTACTACTATAGCTGATTTGTTACGTCATAGATAATATAGACACGTACGTACGTGTCTATAAATTATCTATGGTTACGTTGACGATTCTTACCACTGTAATACCAGATAAGTTTATTTAGACGAAAATGGTAAAGATCGTCAATTCAATAAATCATTACAAGCAGCGCGCAGAATTAGAAGGCCTTGGAACGAACTAGGCTACTCCTTGAAGAGCTGTTGTATGTATTCACGAGGGTGCAGCAGGTAGCTTTGAAGTGTGACCTAACTATGGTACAAATAGTGTAAACCAAAAACTAAGCCACAACACAGTGCAATTTTGTTTTCTCCGTTTAAATACTCCCTCAATTGAACTGGCTTAATTTCCAGACTGTTGAGCCAGTTTTGATTGTATAATTATATTAACTTCATTTCTTCCCATTGGATTCTTTGCCATGCTACTCGTTGCTGCCTAAAAGTCGGCAAACAAACATCTAGGCACTACCAGCTATATAAGCATAAAGGCTTTGAAGTTGTGCAGGACAAGGGTAGTGAATCGCCACTAAAATGACAAATTATTGCATTGTATTATACTAATGGTCATGCCTGTCACTCATGATCATAATCTTCTCATGATGGGAATTTCCACCATACTATCACATGACCATTAAAGGAACTGTGTCACTATATAAGCGGTGTTTTGTTACTAAAAATAAAATGTGTGACATTTTATGATGTTCTATGACCATTTGTGACGTTTTTTGTTTTGCTTCTTGCGCGATCTGGGTACCACGCCCGGGTATTAGCTCCGTGTACGTATATTGCGCATTTGTCAACAAAAAATGTCACAAAACGTCACGCATTTTATTTTTGGTAACAAAACAGTGCTTATATAGTGACACAGTTCCTTTAAAGTACTATACCACGATATGAATGCCAGCACACTAATTGCACGTGCACGTGCAATTATTTTGTTTAGCTTGCAGTATTAAAATTCAATTTACCACTTAAAAATTAAATTTTACGAAATGGCTAGAGAACCTGTAGTCCGTGCGGGTCGTGCAGAGTATGGCATAAAATGGAAGTTACTGTCTTGCTGTACCATGGTAAAATTTTATACCAATCCTTGCTTGCTGTACCAAGGAAAACTTTTATGCTGATCCTGTCTTGCTGTATAGATAGGCAGCCTTTTATGCCAGGGTCATTGGCATAAACGTCCTCGTGATAGCTTTTAGCAGCACAAAAGATTACTATGGTAAAATTTTATGCCAATATCCTTTAATTGGAGGATCCAACCCTGATGAATATAATTGCAGGAATTTACCCCTGTCTATTCGTTATCAGATCTTGGCATAATTCTTTGCCATTGATTATACTGCTTGAAAATCATACCTTAAAGAGAAAATTTTATGCCAAGCCTATTAATTAAAGGGGTCAACTCTGATGAATTTAATCAGAGGAATTTACCCACTCTATATACTTTCTTAGATATAGACTTTGGCATAATTCTTTGCCTTTAAAACTACTTGCTAGGATAATATAAAGCCAAAATATTATGTCAGTTAATAATTATTAATCCTGATGAACTAATTGGAGGATCTTACCCAATTTAGTAATCTGTATGTATGTTTAAACACTTTGGCATAATTCTTTCCCTTTTAATACTCAAAAGAGACAGCATTTTGTGCCAAAGTTTGCATCATTACAAACATCACTACGAACATCACATATTATATCACCAACTTAAGCATTATCATATTTAGTATTGATTTCATGATTTGATATGCAATAATTATATTGTTGAGTGATCATGCAGGTAATAATACCTGGCAAAATTAATACTAATTATCATGACTGATGAGTATACATGTTTACATAATGATGACACTGATGAATACACAAATAACCATAATAATTACAAGACAACACAATAATCATAATTATAATTTTCAAATTGGAGTTATGTATAATGGAGGCAAGTTACATACCATTGAGAAATTATACTATGATTCATGGTTGTATTAACCGAACATCAGGATCTGGGAATTGAATAAATGTTTCCTCGTCATCATCATCGAAATGGGCAAGCCAACGTCCTTGTGATACATCAAAATCTGTCAGAGTTCCTTCATACCACATCCCATCATCATATTTGACAGAGACTCTCTGACCAATTCCACAAAGCCCAGCAGGTTTCATTTTCTTAGTTTTGGGTCCAACAGTGCATGAGCAAGGTTCCTCATCTAAAGTTTGTATCTTACGTTTTTTGCCCTTAAAATTACTCCTCTTATCAGGTGGACCGAATTCTGCACTTAAATTTCATCTGCTTTTAACAGCTTTGCCCGTTGCTG
This sequence comes from Tethya wilhelma, assembly GCA_964030475.1. Classification (NCBI taxonomy): domain Eukaryota; kingdom Metazoa; phylum Porifera; class Demospongiae; order Tethyida; family Tethyidae; genus Tethya; species Tethya wilhelma. Next base: position 1,025,735 of record CAXIPT010000004.1, on the reverse strand, counting down.
GTTTCTTTTTGCTGCCTGTTTGCGTCTACTTTCTTCAGATTTGTCACGATACGACAAACTACATTCTTGTTCAGCAGCTATGTATGCAAGTGCTAAACATTTGTCTTTCTTGTAAACATATTCCATAGCTGTTTTAAGACATGTGGGAGATGATTGCTTGCTGTCTTGGTTAATTCTTTCTACACCATTTGTGTCTTTAGGAATTATACTGCAGCCTGCCAGGGTGCTTGAACCGTGAGAAACACATCACATAATTAACATTTTCAAATGTGGCTGTCGAGTCCACCACTCAACCCAATGAGAAGACTCTTTCCAACTGCCAGAAATTTGTTTTGCATTTGCTAGAACTTCCTCATTAAAGTTTAATTCTATTATATCTGTTAGATCTATAGCACCTTTAAGAGCATTAAACAACTTCATCACTCCAGATTTTTCCTGCTGCTGTGGAATTGATTTTGCTATGTTGCAAAATGCATCACGGCTTTGACTACGTATATTGCGAGGAAGAGAATTACTTACTCGCTCAGCAACTCGTTGGTATGATCGACCATAGTGAACTCTACAACCAATCATCAGTTCTTGTGCTAGTTCCTTCCCTATTGCATTTTCAAGTCCTTTTCTTTCAGTGTCACTCCAGTCAACAACAATTCCCTTTAATGATTTACCAGGACCAAAGTTTTTGTGGTCTTTTTTACACTGCTCAAATACTGCTTTAAATGCACATGAGTAGAACTCAGCATCTTCCTTATTGCTTCTTACTCTTGCAACTGCTACCCATCTCATAACAGTGTAATCAAATGCAGTTACATTCCAAAGGTATGGCAGATCGGTATTTTCATTTTAGCAAGAATTGAGCTCATTAAGGGGGACATGATTAGCTGATAAACTAGAGAAGATGTTATAGAGTACGCTCGCATGTAGGGTCGTCCCCTAGATTGGTACTCACATCATACTTTATTTGATCCTTCTATACTTCTTTGTCTTCACCATCAGTGGTATCTGCTATACTTTCCATTTCCAAAAGTGCCATGTAACCTTTCCTTCTGTTAGCCATCTTTCTTTTAGCGCCAAAAGTTGACTGATTAGTTTCTTGGCCAGCTTTCATTGGCTAGTCAAACACAATGCTCAATTGGATCTATGCAGCCCCACCTCCATCTCCAGGATACAGTGTTAGTCTGGCCAGCCAGACTAGATACAGTGTGTGTTTATTAGATGTTCAAGGACACGCCGGCTCATGATGGATTGCCACTGTGATTCCTTTGAAACGGTTCAACGAGCAAGGATTAGATAATTTATAATTATGTTAATAATTATAAAGTATAAAGATTGAAGAATAGCCTCTGACAGGCTCAAGTAGCTGGCCAGCCAGGACGAGTCAGGCCGACCGGTCACAAAGCGGCCACCCCCCGGAAGTGCAACTAAAGAATTAATAATTTTATGCATAAACTTGACTTCACACAAAATGCTGTCTCCCATGAGTATGTAAAAGGAAAAGAATTATGCCAAAGTGTCTGGTGGCTAGAAGAAAGTAGCTAGAATAGGCAGGGGTAAGATCCAGTTTACCCCTTTAATTAATATGGTCTTGGCATAAAATTTTATCTTTAAAGTATCATTTTAAGCAGTAATTTATGGAAAAGAATTATGCCAAGATCTGGCACTGAATGGAGAGGGGTAAGTTCCTGCAATTATATTAATCAGGGTTGGATCCTCCAATTAAAGGATGCCATAGTAATCTTTTGTGCATCTGTTGTGTGCTAAAAGCTATCACGAAGACGTTTATGCCAATGACCCTGGCATAAAAGGTTGCCTATCTATACAGCAAGACAGGATCAGCATAAAAGTTTTCCTTGGTACAGCAAGCAGGGATTGGCATAAAATTTTCCCATGGTACAGCAAGAAAATAACTAGATTTTTATGCTAAAATATGTACGACCAATTTTTAGTAGAGGTTCTAAGTGAACTGTGGCTGCCTGATCAACTGATCGACACTGTTTGCCGCTTTGTGGTTAATTAGCAGCCCTCATCCACGGTATTCATTGCCTGCTGTGTCTACTTTACAGCATTGATGCTCTAGTCTTACAGTATTCAGGCTCACAGACTACAAAAGGTATCCCTGTAGCTTAATACTGACATGCATGTATTACTTAAACTGTTTTTTTTTTGTTTGTGTGTGTGTGTGTGTGTGTGTGACAGTATCTCCTGCCACTGGCCATGCTTCTATCAAAGTTGCCAGCAGTGGTAATGTGATTGATCTTACTCAAGACTCTGATGATGAAAATGCATGTGAATTGGATCATGCCTCCGAGTCTTTGTGCACAAGCTATCAAAGTGATCGTACATCAGAAGAGGACACTGAATCTTCAGAGTAAGACAGTTAATAAGATGTAGTGTTTTGATCAGTATTTGTAATGAATGTATTTTCTGTAATATTATTCAGTGAATGTGACATTGAGTACTTCAATGGTGATACTGCATTGCCAATAGTGTCAAGACAGAATCAAACACGAACCTCTTCACTTGATGTTGTCAATGCCATACTCGACACTCCTCCAGACCTTGTTAGTACAAAACATCCATCCCACATAAATATTAATTGTGCTTTTGTTGTGGATGCATCAAAGCTATCTCACAGTGGAGACACAAAATGTGATGATTGTGGTGCTTGGAAGCAGACTAAGACTGCTACCACATATTTAAAAATTTGTTTCAATGAAGATGGAAGTGTAGTGTCTGTTCGGCAATCTAAAGGAAAACACAAGTGTTACACACTGGTTCGACGTCACTATAGCTGTAAATCATCCCCAGATTTATCTCGCCACATTTCAACTCTGTTGGATCCATCTGGAAAGTGTCGTGATAATCAATTTATTCAGNGAGCCATGCACAGGGGGTGAATGACAAACAAAATTGCATTGGCTTACGTATGCGGCACCATCAAGTGCCCCCCACAACTGTGATTGTGTGTGTGTCCGTTGGAGAGGAGTTGTTGGCTAGGTCAATAGTGGCGGATACAGGATTTAAGACAGAAGGCATCTTATTGGAGTGCGTACGAAAACGTTTGTGATAGCCATGCCTACTTCTGGTAAAACCACACCTATTTACGTATAGCTCCACCCACTTCTAATTGCATGAACTTTGTACTTTACTATGCAAGCGGTGTTTCTAGCTCGTGTGTAGCTATTTTGTGAAGTATCTATGCTTTCTGGACTTATTTTCTGGCAGCCAATGCTTTTCAAGTAAGTAGCTATTATACTTTTAAGAATCTATCAGTTGATTTTCTCCTGATTTTAGCAAAAGTCAGGGCCACTCTTGATTTTAGTCTTGACTGAAAGGAGGTATCCATGGATAGCTACATTGGATATCTCCCTAAATCTGCCACTGACAGTCTGGTCAATGAGGATGAAAACAACCGAACAAAGTTACTGTGAATTTAGTAGTCACTTACATTGTCAGTATGTGCCAAGTCAGCACCTTTTGAAATCATAGCTTCTACTCGATCCAGATTTCCACTAGCACAGATGAAGTGAAAAGCATTCTTTCCAGTCTGCATAATAATAATAATAGATTTACCACAATTAAGGCTGTGATGTGAAATTCTTAGCATTCAACCAGGCATTCAAAATTAACTGTCGATTCACAATACTGCTGCATCGTGTAACAAATATTCGTGTACAGATACACAGGAATGGAATGTATCAAACGTATATTTTTCTAAATCTACGTCAGTGCATTGCATTGCTTTGTGTCACCAAATGTGAAGTACTATTATGTGACGCAGCACCGGATATTGTATACCCGGCTTTAAGCATGACACAACATACTGTGGCAACTTACACTCTCATCAGACTGCTGTTGCTCAATAGGAATTGGTGCAATGGCCGAGTCAATCATAGCATCCACTATGTCCCATTCTTTGAACATACAGTGGATTAAGAATTTCACACCATCAAAATCAGAGTTAACCTAACATTTTGAGATTCAAACACAGTACTTTAATTGTACACTGAGTATGCAAATGTAATACTCACTGTTTGTGGTTGCTGGACTTCCCCACTATGTGTGTAAAATAATTATAGCATACAAATAAGTTTGTCTACTGACAGCAGCTACACAATACAATGTCAATGTGCTTGCCCACACACTGGGTACAAGGGGTGTTATTATAGCTACATGATAGTGCATATACCTGTCCTGACCCAACAGTGGAACATGTTGGGCTTGTGTCTCATTTGCCAACTGAGATTTTTGTACAACTAGGTCTTTGCGTGCTGGTACTGAGGAGTATGAGTCAAGCGAACTAAGGGAAGTAGAACTGGAGGTTCTCATCTCCTTTTCATCACTGTGACTTGAGTATTCCTGTTGTTCTTTTGACAATGCTGGGTTGGCCACCACGGGATTGTGCATGCTCCCAACTTGTAAGTGATACAAAGGTACTTTTTGTTGCATCTTTGTTTGGTGCACCTCACTTTGTTGCTGCCATAGAGTACAATTAAATTGGGGACTGTTGACAATGTGTGTGCATTTTAGTAACAATGAAAGTATATAGGTAAACCATTGTAATACTGCTGACTATTTACAGACATCCATCTTACATGTGATTCCTAAAAGCTATAGCCTGCATAATTATTTGATAGCATTAATTTTACTGACTTTTGCTACATTCACAAACCATACCTGGTTTCAATGGTCTGATGTACATATGTTGGAGAAGCATGTATCAATTCTTGTTTGGGTCCATATTGGGTATGGTGATGCATATGTTGGTGATGATGATACTGCGTAGTACTTCCACTCTGAATTTAAAACATGCAGAATCAAGTTACATCATGCCCAGAACATCTTATCAAACATAACTCACTAATTTTTCAACCGAGGCGGTTAAGACAGACTCAAAAGTACTACAACTGCTCAGTACAACTGAAAAATAAAACAGGTTAACAAAAATATTAACTTTGTACTAAGTTTGTAATGTCTGTGTGTATGTACCTTGTCGTTGCTCCACTTCAATCTTCAAACACTCAATGATCTGATCTACATCACGTAAACAGTTGGGAAATTGACAAATCCTAAGAAACAGTTGAGCCTTCATGTTAGGAGCATGAGCACAGGCATCTTCAAGGGCTTTGATTTCATCACAGTCTCTCGTGTAACCCAGGAAGGATATGACTCTATTTAGACACTCCAATGACAAGCTCAGTATGTACCTCTTGACAACAGGGGGGTTGCTAATACCTACATATTCAAAGAATAAGATGTACAAGTAACCATGCACCATTTCACTAAGTGCACCACATGAATGTTCTTAGACAAACTTACAACTAGGGTGTAACTTTGACATGACTCTACCCAAATGGCTTTTCATCAAAGCCAGAACCAACTCAACAAGCTGACATTTAGAGCCTTTCTCCTTAAGCCACTGGGAGGCTATCTCTCCATAGCTGTTGAACGGTAGAGCTTCATTGATGTTTAGGAGTCTCACCAGCTGGTTAGCTTTATCACGATCAAAAACTTCTTCTACAATGTTTGCAACAATCGCTTGAAGATCTATATATCACAAACTTAAGAGTAAAGTGGTAACTGAGATGCATGGGCATCATGTAAGATCTATAAGTACCTCGTTCATTTTGTAGCTTGTCTCTCTTACGTAGAGAAGTAAGAACTGTAACATGAAAATTAGTACATATAGGGGGAAATTTTCGCTGGTCCAAATTTTCATGGAACGTTGAACGTGACAAACCGGAAGTATCATTACAGGTGCATATGTTCAAAATTTTGCAGTTCTTTTTTTCATGATCAGATTGTGACTGCAAAAATTGCAAAAATATGAACCCTGCAAAAAATTTCCCCTATATATACAGTAATAATGTAATTTAATAATGTACGTCATGAATGTTATGACGAATTCTATTTCAAACTATATAGTATAGTCACATGATGCATGCCCACATGACAAGCATATGATAATAATTGTAACAATAACATTATATCAATTTACATACCGTTTGTTCTAAGTGAACATGCGATGATGTAGTACATGTCTGCAGTCACATCACAACTTTGTTCATATAAATTTCTCACACCAAGGTAGAGACATTCAACAACTCTTGCTCTTGCTGATGGTCTTTTTGTTAGGAGTTGAAGCTTATTTGAAAAATAAGTACACTTTTGCACTTGCATATCAGGCTTGGCACCATTGTCTTGCTGGAAAAATTGTATTTCATTTGGAGCAAATGTTCCAGGCATAAGGACATTCAGTTGTTTTGCTAAACTCAAAGTGTCAGCATCTTTCAGTTGTACATAGCAGTCACTTGGCAACTGTAGCAACCTCCTTGTATCTAGGTATGGAATCACAGGTAAAGCCGCAAATTTATTTATAGCATGAATATGATATCTAGATTAGACACCTTGAAACTCTTTCTCTTTTGCGTGGACACAACCGGTGAGTTCTCTCAGTCTGTGTCTGTTCCACCAGTCATCTTTCACAGGCTGCTCAGCCTCTGAGTCTCTATCGGCAGCCATAAAACTGACTCTTTCTCTCAGTGCTGCGTATCAATTAATAAAATACGCGCATAGTCGATAATAATTTTCCACTCTAATTAACCGAACTATAATAGGACTCGAGCTCAAGGCTGTCTTGCAGGCTGGCCATTTTATATATTTTAGCTAGCAATGCTGCATTCTAAGCTCAGCACTCTGGTCTTCTTCAAGTATATCCCTCCAGAGAACACTGAGACAAGTTGGATAGGAAGGTGGACGGCCATCATGACGGCGTGCAGAAAGACCTCGGCCAGATCGCAAACAGCATGGACCGTGCCGGAATGGGAAGGCTTCAAAGTTGTCGCGGTGGGTCTGACCATGGATATTATAGCTCTATAATATCCATGATCTGACAAAAGTTGACTGTGCAAACATACCATCTCAGCACAGAGACAACCTCGACTTGCACAGTTGCAGACGTGAGTTACGATTCACTAGATAGAGCCCAAAATACTTACAGCAACTGTTGCCGAATATACATACTGTACTTTGATGCGTACTCAATCAAGTGTCGATCACACTGATCATCATGAGATTGCTCTAGTCTCGCTAGCCATTGCGGAGAGTCTGGCTAGCGAGACTAAGACTGCTCAGCCATGGTAGTGAGTGCGGCCTAGTCTGGGCCTAGTCGGCTAGCCCGCGGGCTAGCCAGACTCTCCGCAAAAGGTCTATGTATATGAGTGTGTGTACATTATTACTGTTAATTTTGTTGTTGAGTTCTATATCATACGTACGGTAGTACGTATAGTAGGAATGGGCCGACTGTCCCATTGACACAATACAAAATGTTCATGCTTATAAACTTTCAGGGAATGGAAGCTAAGCCTTCAAATGCATTTAATAGCCTCCCCCAGACAGTTTGCTTACTGTATTAACCAAGAAAACAGGCAGAAAGTTTCTAGAGCACTCTGTAGAGAGCGCTGGCGAGAAGCCACAACAGTGCAATTTTGTTCTCCCCTTCCTTCCTTCCTTCCTTCCTTCCTTCCTAACTGACTTACTTGAACGCGATTTCCAGACAAACAAAGGGCATTGAGCCAACTTTGACCATATAGTTGGACTTCATTTGATGCACAGTACGTCCTTTTCGACTCGTTTGCTGGCGAAAAGGCAGCAAACAAAATCTAGGCAGCTTTAAAACTCTTGATATAAAATACTGTACTTTTTATTTAGCCTATTGACATAGGTAAAGGTCGTCAATAGACCACGTGGTTGTATGCATATAATGCGCATGCGCATCAACTATACACTTCCGCTGCCTTTTGTAGAGACTGACTAGTCTCTGCTCTATGTTTGTTTTCATGCAATTGAGCACCTTAGTGTTTAAAAAAGTGAATGAACAAGTATAATAAAAATTTCATAAAAATGACAAGTGTAGGAATGGGCAGTGCAGTAAAAAGCAATGAAACAAGGTAAGTCTCTGAATTTCGGCACATGACTACTTCATTTTTGTACCCAACTCTCATACGTTACTGTGTACCTACATTCTACATGCTTGTTACTTTATTTAAATTAATCAAGTGATTGCTTGCATGACAATTATCATTGAATGATGGAATTAGAACTTGCAATCAGTGACTCATGAAAATGAAGTAGTCATGTGCCGAAATTCAGAGACTTACCTTGTTTCATTGCTTTTTACTGCACTGCCCATTCCTACACTTGTCATTTTTATGAAATTTTTATTATACTTGTAAAATATAAGGGGAAAATGTTCATGCATAGAACTGATAGTTTTTTTGTTTTTTTTTTGTGGAGAGTCTGGCCAGCGAGACTAGTCTGGGCCGGCACCAGACCCTTTCTTGCATGCTAGGTTTTAGGGGGGTGGGGAATAGGCAGGGGGAAAAAAAAGGAAAGAAAGGGTCTGGCACGGATCCACATGCCCGCATATAGTCTTGTGAGCCAGACGTTCCGAGAGATACACACCTATTCAAGAAGTACCTTCTTTGCTTATTAGAAACTGCTCAATGAATATAATATTATAGCAGAATACATGGACACAGGGTAGCCTTGCTTATCAGCAACAAGAATTTACTGAATCTCATCATGGTGTGTGCAATGGTATAGAGAGAGATGAAGAAAATCTTGTCGAATAGTTTCGCTATCTCAGATATTGTGTGGAAATTCGACGAGAATGCACAAAAGCCGACATTGAAGGATTATTTGATAACATCAACAATTTGGTTAAAGAGGAAGACAATAGTTTTATATGCTGTATTCTCTCTCACGGACGTGCCAATGTCGTCTACGGAACAGACAGCAGACAAGTCTCCCTACGGACCAAGGAATATTCCCTGGAGAGGAAGCTGGTGGATGGATGTCCCAGGCTCAAAGACAAGCCGAAAATGTTTTTCTTGTCTACCTGTCGTGGTGATCAAACGGCCAATAATGGGACACAAACAGGACCTGAGCCAAAACCGGGGCCTGAAATGGAAGGTGATTCACGCCGTTCACGTAGCGAAGTTTCCTTCAACTTTGCCACTCAACCTGGTGAAGTAGCATTGAGGTACCATGCAGATACTGGAAAGTCGCACAAGAACTGAAAGGTGGTGTGGATGATCAGGTGCCTGCTTTTGAAGGGGAGATGAGTCACAATGTCTACTTCTTTGATGACTTCTTTTAATGTTATTATTGTGTTTACATTATGATTCTTATAATTATAAAAATTATGCTGTGTTTTGGAGTCCATAAAATTATTAGATAATAACTTGTTTATTTGATTGTGTTTTTATTGTTTGTATTAGTTTTATTGTTGACAATGCATTATTACTAAGCTCGCAAATAATGTGATGTATGTTAATTTTGTTTATAGCTATATAGCTGTATACCACAAGAAATTAATGCTGTTAGTCAGATTGAAAAATTATACAGAGAGTATGCTTTCATTTTCCATACTATAAAGATTGATAAACTGGATATCGACACTGCACATACATAATGGGTCTACTTTTAAGTCAGTTCAGTCCTTTCATTTCAGCTGTTAATATCATCTGTGATGAGAGTGAGTAAGGATGTACATGTGTAGCTAAAATAGTAAGTATGATGTGTGTTGCCATGGAAACAATATACACTCACCCTCTCTCTATTGAACTTGTCCAACTGAGGAACTGGAACAGACTTGAAAAATGCCACGGATGCTCCTTTATCTGGACTCAACACAAACATAAATAATATTATATCCATGTATAATTTGTACAGTCATCTTTTATAGAGATTCAGCGTAGTTTGACCTCTTGGGCTGACCTGGGCTGACTATGGTGACTATCTGCACACATTGAAGCCACCTGGAATGATAGTAGGAGGGGTTGTTTCAATCACCATGACAACTGTTGCCATGGGGAAGTGTACGTGTGTGTGTGTGTGTGTGTGTGTGTGTGTGTGTGTGTGTGTGTGTGTGTGTGTGTGTGTGTGTGTGTGTGTGTGTGTGTGTGTGAGAGAGAGNACAAGGTGCTAAAGACATTGTAGCACATAAATAAGCAAGCTAAAATTGTGTCCTTTACTTACTATGTGATATTCTCCAGGAAATAGTCACCACACACTGCTTGGCTGGTGTCTTTGTGCAAATATTCACGGCATGCAGATACTTAGTATAACACCTGAGCTCGAAAATGAAGGCTTATTTTATTCTTTGGACATCCGATTATCCAATGGTGAGCACAGATAGGGCCAAATCTCAGTGTAATCCAGCTTGAAACTTCATTCTTCAATGTGCCTCCAAATGGCCAAAAATGATGGAGATAACAGTATTCACCAGTGCTACAATGGCCATTCCATAAGGTGTGTCACGGTCCCCCAACTACTAGGTTCTTGGTAAATTGCCTCAACTGGGAGTAAAGAATGACTCTGTGAATACCATATCTGAAGTTTAGAGGCATACATGTATATACAATGGAGTCCTTGTATGAATATTCCACAATGACTTGGCACGTATGGCACGACTGGATTACACTGAGATTTGGCCCTATCTGTACTCATGCACCATTGGATAATCATAGTAGCGATTTCCAACCTATGTATTTTGCATTATGTAGCTATTGTCTAGTACTGAGGTTAAACTCAGAAGCGCTTGCAATTAATAAGCTAGTCACAAAAATCTTGAGTGTCAGGCGATTATTTCAGCGTTTGTTGCGTTGAAATTGGTCGAGTTATCGTAAAGTTATGAGCATGCGTAATCAGGTAACCGCAAAAAGCCATACAAAACATATGGAGGAAAATGTTTACGGGAAAATCAATGGACCACGTGGCACGGCTGACAGGCTGATTTTGAAAGCTATTCCGCGGATGATAAAGACACTACTGGTTAGTTTGACACTTTCTAGGGTAACTTGGGGTGCTGATTTCAAATTTGTGCACTGTTTTTGCTCTAAATATAATGTTACTATAGAAACTGGGCAAAACGTAGGGAAAAGTTAATAATAACTAAAATTATAGAGGAGTTTGAAAAGTGTTTCAAGCTGGTATATGTTTCATAGGTTGAAGAGACTGTTTTTATGGGCAAAAGGCCAAAGGAAATATTTTAACAGCTTGCGGAACTCGAATAAAGTGAAAAAAATGTTACATTTAATGGGTTTACTCAAGAGTGCATGGTGGTGGGCATTATTAGAAGTAGCCATATAACTGTAGAAGTGTCTGCTCAGCATTGCTGGCCTAGCTTGTTAAGCCGCTCCATGAGTGAGTTAATATGGTGTATTCTTTTGCCGAAGAGTATTTGAAGCCATAGAATTGCAATCATTGGTTATCATCTGAAAGTAGAAACCTTACTGAACAATTTGGGGAAAGTTTGACATTCGTATCTCAATTTAAAATTGGTAAATGCAATAGTGTAATTTCTGCGGAGTTAGCCTGAAGCCATAGAAATTTTGGATGTTGAAGTAGAAGTCTTCCTGAACATTTTGGTGAAATTTTGATAGTCGTAGCTTATCCGATGACTAAGTTATGATCGATTATAGTTAAGATGTTTTAGGGTGTTACGGTGCCATATTTTCAATGGAGAATCCCGTAAAACACATATGTGCAACTTTGTCCCGTAACTTTTGATTGGAAGCAGCTAAGAAGGTCAAACTTGTTTTATTTTGGTCGCATAGACATGTAGAACACATTTGTCGTACTTATGTTGCATTTGTATGGTTTCCTAAAAATGGTTGGAAATCGCTAATCATAGATTCGGTTAATAAATCCTACCTTCAGTTCTCAGTTTAGCCTGATGCGATCCATTTTGAGAACACTCAGGCTGTTCCTATATCCTAGCAAATTAGATGCATGGAGAGCAGAGGACTGAGGAACTTGCAGAATTAAACTCTCAATCAAAAAATTATGATCTACATCATGTCCACCAGGATGAAATATCTGTCAAACTTATGTGCTTACCAGCGCGTGCTGATATCCTCCAACATGATTGCAAAAATTCAACTTGAGATCACAAGGGGGGTCCAAATATTTCAGAGGGGGTCCATTGCCAGGGGCGTAGCCAGGATTTAGAGTAAGAGGGTGCTAAAATTGTGCGCGCGTAGCGCGCGGAAAATTTGGGGGTGCCACGCCCACTTTTGGGGCACGTGATCGATACCGTGACCTTTGAACTATTGCTAAAAGCAAACTGCTGAGCGCTTTCGATCAACCTAGCGTCAACTAAACGGTTCTGAAGTTTGTTTATCAAGAGCTTAGACATAAATGAGCTTGGAAAATAGCTTCTAACAACAAACAAGTAAGAAAAAGTGATTCTAAAGGCTTGATTACTTATTGATAAATCCAATTATTAAATATTTTTGCGCTTCCGGTCAGCGGCAAAGGGGGTGCTCGAGCACCCAGAGCACCCCCCCTCCCTACGCCACTGATTGCCTATGCATAATACTGAAGTATTTGTTCCGGGGGGTCCAAATACTACGGGGGTCCCTTCACTACGTGACACTCCCCTTCCACTCTGCATCCGGGATATCCACTTGCAAGAGCAGGGTTTGAGCATAGCAAATGCCCTCTGGACTGAGTATCCTGCAGTGGCTTCTCTGTGACTTTCTACTGGCCCCATCTGCGTCATTATGGCTGGTTCCCCCCTCCTCCTCACTGTGGTGAGTGGCCGAAAAGAAGAAGACGGAGGAGAAGCTGAAAGAAACCAGCAACTAAAGCTACTGGCCCTCCATATCAAGAAATCTTGTCAACTTTACCATAGTAGTAAAAATTTGCATAAGGTAACACGGGGTAATTTCGGTCACTCTTCAGCTAGTTGAAATTCGAAGCAATATATCTTCTTCACTAGACGGTCCAACTTCTTCCTGGGCCTGCGTGAGGTACTACACTATGTTAGTATCTTGCAGCAAAAAACTTGACGTGATCACTTGCTTCTAAGTGGAAAATCTTTCGTGGTTTACAATCCTCGTGCAAAATTCGGAAAAATTGATTTTTGGGGGTATTTTCGGTCACCCAGTGAAGATGAGCTCAGCAACTGCCATGAGTCAGAATTTGCGAACCATATGCCCCCACATTAGTTTGTTGGCCTGTTTAGATTACTATGAAAAAATGAGAAAATATATAGCAGCATTTCTTTGTTTGTATTTTTGTATTGTTCTGAACTGTCATAATTTCGAAATTTTCGCCATTGTTCTATTTTGCGATAACATACGGTACTGAGACTTTGACCTCCCGCTACCAGACTGCAGCACCAGTACAAGAAAGTAGGGGTGTAGTAATACCAGAAAGGACTGCAAATTATTGTAGTGCTGTCATATTGCCGCTGCTGCCCTTCGTTTGAGAAGGAGAGCTAAAGTGCTGAAGTTTTGGTAGATTGTGGCGCTTTTGCAAACAAGACTACAAGGAACATTATTTACTGTCCCGTCTAGAACAAACAACGATGAACTAGAACAAGGGAGCTAGAGACAGCTGAGTAGTGCCACAGTATGTGGAACACTTCAGCTTTGAGCAAAAGTCCTCCGTCTGTAGCTGAGAGTGATTTGTTTACAAAGTGACCGGAAATAAACCGTGACCGAAATTACCCCGTTTTACCTTATTCTAATTTGTGTTGCCAGAGCCTAGTTGTATTGATGAAGAGAGAGACAACTACCCAGTTAACAACCATCTCAAGGGTCTTGTTTTCCACCAGGACATCAAGAATTCCTGCCGTTTAGAAGATCCAGAAGCTGACCGCACGCACCTTCTCTGACATTACAAAATTATTATGCGCATGAATATGATAATAATGAGGGTGTGGTTTCCTGTGAATTGCGGTTCGGGAGCAGGAGTTTGTCCGTTGTTCGGAATCAAGAAGTGTCCCTTGTTGGGAGTGTTTTTTTTGTATTGAGTAATGGGGATTTCGTCCGGGAGCACAGCTACTGTCCGCTATAGAGAGGTTGTCCGCTGTTGGGAGGGTCCGTTATCGGAGGTTTGACTGTATTAATTCAACTATAGTACAATTATTGGGGCGAGCCTGAGCGAGCCCCACATAGTCTTTGTAACTGGTAAAATTTCTGCTTGTTGGTTTGTACACGGTGGACACTTTCCGTATATTCAAATTATTCGAACGGTAACATGCAGTCCAGATTACGTCACAAAAATATTGAAATTTGGAATTGCACAATATATACACGTACACGTGGTCGGCAGAGACTGCAGACTGTAGCTTGCTTCATAGAGAGAGGCATAGATCTTGAGAGAGCGAAAGAGAAAGGAGACTCGACGCAGAGACAAGGCTGCGCAGACAACTCATAAGGAGCCGGACTGTCAGAGCTCAAATTGAAACCAAATTATAGACCACTCCTGAGGCTGAGAGAGCCGCCTCGATCGTCTAGAGCTGAAGCATCTGAGCAGACACTGCCGTGGGGACACTACTCGTGAGAGATACCGTCTCTTGAAGCAGACCTAGAGAGACTACACCTCACGCAGGAGCAAATTTAATATTGAGCAACTATGACACCATGCTTAGCAGCTAGTCTAGCAAGGCGGCCTCTCACACTTGCTCCGCCTGGCACAGTGATGGCCACTGAGAAAACTTCCTAGCTAATCAGCTAATTGACAATTTCACATTGACACTGACATACTGACAGAGATATTGTCTTCTTCTCAATCAAGAAATGCTGCCTCATGAGCTCTTCTTTCATGACATTTATACCCGGCATCTAGGTATATATATAATTTGAAACAGAATCAACTTGATGTATATATAGCAACTGGAAAGGAGACTCTCAAGGTGTAGTACAGCGGCACCAAAGGGAAGCCACTCAACACAAATATGCGATGGAGAGTGCTTCATATCTACAACTGTCAGCACCCTGGAGATGCCTCTATACTTGACAGTTAACGACCTAGCTATACTGGTTGGTCAAGAGTGAGAAGAGTTTGCAAGCAAAGTCCCCTATACAACAAGTGTACGAGGTACCAAGCAGTACTGTCTCATATAGCCACCATTGGAGTGACTGCTCTTGCTTGTTCTTCAACTCTGCTCTCCCGAATCTACGTCTTCAAACACCTCAAGGCTCCAGCAGTCATGAATCATGAGATGCAACATAAGAACATGCACATGCGTACCTCTACCCTTGAGACCACAGAGCTACTCATGCAGGCTCGCCCCCATGATGCTTTGCATCACCCTAGTAATACTGTTAATATGAACAAGGGGTGGCGACTCCCATATGCACTATACTTGTATCTGTGACTGCGGTCGAAATAAAGGTCAACGGTCAATTAAGCGAGATTTTAGTGCTGGTCAACGGTCAATTCAAAATGGTCAGAATGGGTAAAGGTCGTCAAAAATGATGTCATACATTTAAACATGCTAAATTCCACAGCTCAGTATGGTCAAGGGTCAAGCTCAAATTTTAGCGCTGGTCAAGGGTCAAACTGTAATTTTTGGGTCAGTACAGTGCATATGGGAGTTGCCACCCCTTGTATGAATTTGAAATGGGATGGATGATGTGCATGGTACATTTGTCAATGATTGGTTTACCTAGAACAGCATCCCAAGCATGTATTGCATGATCACCTAAAAGAAAAAAATACAATGAAATGCAAGTGAGACTCACTTATTAACGATCACTGATAGCAAGGAAATGATTGTGGATTATCAATGAATGGAAATATGAAAACCAAGACCGTGCCTAGCTATATTAAAAGTATTGCTATGAATCTCATTATTTCACTTCTGGCAGCATTCTCAAACCAGATGGACTTTAGTATACTTCACCAATGGTGTACTTCGTGGGTTTAATTTAGGCCAATGGTCCCTAAAATCCACAAATCCACAAACTGAATTGACCTATATGGTACATTGCATTAATTGCACCAAAACATTTATTTTATTTCAAGATAAACTGGAATTATATGCCACAGTATATCATTATACCCACAATGTACAAAACACTGCTAGGAGATGAATGTACATAAGCATCTTGGTATCCATATTAACATCAAGAAATGAGTCACTGCTCAGATGGTATTCTTAAGCTTTCATTGCAGTACAGCTCTGTGGGCAACTGAATCCAGTCAGTTTCCTGATAACCCAATTAGACAATTAAATGCCAAGCCTGAGACAGATAAATCATTTTGCTATTATTAATATTATAGGCAAATTATAAAATGTCACACATACTCAGTTTTTGGATAATACAGTCATGCCATGCCACAGAGGCTTTGGTGACTATATAGCATGATTATTCTGAGAAAAACACACCAACATAGGCATATTATTATTTGCCATATTGGTGTATAATATAGGTGCAACTTTAGTACATAATTATGGTTGATGACAATGAATTATTATATCAACGTACAGATGACTCGTGACTTACTAAAGCTAGCAGCCTGGGACCTCCTGGTGGTTTTTGCCGTGACATTTGATTTGGTCTGAGTTCCTGAATCCAGATTATAAGCTAGTTAGTTAGCTATTGCACGGAAGTTGTACGCGTAGTAATTTACACCGCGTAATAGTGAAGCCATAATGTACGTAGAACAATATGCGTGTATAAAAATGTGCGACCACGTGCAGTTCGAATTTGAACGCTTACAAGACATTATGAGCAGTAGAAGCACACCAAGAGAAGGAACGGGGAAGAAAAAAGCTAGATGAGTGTAAGTCTAAGCGTATAAGTATGTCAAATAGCTGCAACTTGCCACGTGGTCACAAGTTACTATTATAATTATTATTAAAGAAAAATTATGCGTACGTTGGAGTCAATGCGAAAATAGGAGTGCAAATTGCATTCCAATGACGTATTTTCAACCAATGTCAGTATTGATTTTTTGGGCCATTTTTTCAAAAAGTTGCCGCTTCCGTGCAATAGCACCTTCGGGGTCGAGGGGGGCGCAGCTGGAAGTCACATGCACGTACGCGCGAACAATAATTAAATGCGCGCATATATTGATTGTGAATACAGCAAAACTTTATACATCATAATACACACACTGGTAGCATTAAATCATAAATACACAAGGAAATTATTATGTAGTCTACATTAATAAAAAAATTAATCACAATAATCAACAAAGCCCTCTATACTATGGTATCTCATTAGAAAAACAACAAAAATGAATTTTCAGAACAGTACAAGTATATACATCAACAGAAATCTAAACTCATACAAAAAATTACAATACCAAATATTCCATTAATCTACTGGTACAATTACAGCACATAACAGTGCTGTTATGATCTTGGTTCTTCTTTGAAGAAATCATCAAAGAAGTAGACATTTTTAGTCATTTGTTCTTCCAGAGTAGGCATTTGGTGTTTCTCCATTTCACTGACTTTCTGTGCAGCCATCTTTTGAATGTTACTGAGAATTTCTTTGGTTGCATCTTGGCACAACACCTGACAAAGCTTGTTGATGTAAAAAGTGCCAGTATCACTGTACCTCCATGATGGTTCACCTGGTAGAGTTGCATAGTTGAAGGCAAAATCGGCCCGAGCATTTTGATCACTGTCTGGTTCTGGCTCGTGAGTTTCTTCACCATCTGCTTTTGGCTCTCGTTTTGACTTAGTAATACGACAAGTTGATACGAAAAACAACTTTGGTTTGTCTTCAAGCTTAGCACACCTTGTAAGCTTCATTTCCAGGGAGTTGTCATCCGTTCGAAGAGTAACACCCTTACTATCTGATCCATAGATGATGTTATTACTTCCGTGGGAGAGAATGCAGCACACAAAACTGTCATCTTCACGATCAATCAAAGAATCAATGTCATCAAACAACCTCTCCATGTCTTGAGATTTTTGATCCCGCCGAATTTCCACACGATATCCGAGAAATCGGAATGCTTCAACAAGGTTGTACTCATCACGATGTGTTCCATTACGTTGCTTATGTCGAGTGTCAGAGAAATTCTCATTGTTGATGACAAGGCATAACCCATGACCTTTTTTTACATCTCTTTTCTTCATGGAATAATTTCCCACTGTTGAGTATGGAAATTGAATAGGACATGTTTTAATTTCTGTCAGTACAGTAGGATCCTCTTCCAATTTCAACTTTGGTACATGTTTCATTGAGCGATCGGTTTTACTCTTGAACTCACGGGGGTAAGGTGTGTACGAGGTTTTCTTGGAAGGACCATCAGAATCAGTTTCAGGAGGGTTCCAACCTGTTGGTAGAATGATTGGTGCTACAAATTCCATTTTCCTCTGAACTTTTGGTGCTGCAGAGAAGCACATGACCCTTTCTGTTTTCCCTGGCTCACTGTGATCATGAGTGACTCTTGCTACTGGCATCTGTATGCATGCCAGGATACATGCACATAATGAAACATACTCTATTTTACATATATTTAATGTATTATGTTGTAGTAATGGCATACATCAAATGAACCGGTTAATATAAGTATGCAGCATAGAGACTATAAGTATTGCTGAGTAAAGATATTTACCTTTTCTGTTTGTCGGGTGGATGAGGATTGCTGTCCTTCACCTTCACTACTCAAAGCAGCTGCTGGTGGGTTCTAAATAGAATCACACATACACATATGATGAAAATAATGTTGAAAACTTAAAATATAAAGCTATTTTTTACAAAGTTTTCTCTAGGTATGAGGCAACCAAACTTTCAACAGTGATGCTACAGTGCTCAGCTACATAGCCTAACTACATTGCCCTTAGGCTAGCAAGCTTAGCTACAGTATTTTTACAATCCGCTAAATTTTAAAGGGCTGTACTTTTGATTTAACAACTCCACTTACTTTCATCTAATTCTTTAGGCATAAAGCTTTGTCTTTGTGCATATGTATAGAGCAGGTGCAATAGAGCGTATTCATGTGACGTAAAAACACGGCACGGGATAACCCGCGGACGGCCATTTTGGTGCACAATAACAGCAACTGCCAATGGTTTTGACTCTTCGTTTACTGCTCTATCTTGGTAGTTATCAGTGGTCCTGTACCTGGATTATTGTCACGATGGTCTCAACTTTTTGCAGCAGGTAAAGTTTAGAGATGACTCCTCCTTGTTTGTAGATTTACTGGCATCAAAGCATGAACCAAGAGGCCCCAGCTGGGGCCATGAAAATCACTAGGAGTTCAGTTTTAGCAAACAAAACAACTACTAGGAATGAACTTAGACCAGTTAACTCAAAAGAACTTGGTATACTAGAGAATAGTTGCAGAAAATCTTGATTTTTTTTCGTGCACAGCGTCACAATGTGCACCAAAATGGCTGCCGTTTGCTTTGCGGCAAGTCCCGCCCTGTTTTTGACGTCATATGAATACGCTCTATTATGTAAAATGCCACCGGAGTCACTTCCGTATGGCAAAAATAACTATTTCCAGTATCATTAAAAATACTTCCAGTTTTGATGACGTTGATTGCACCCGCTCTATAATATACTTATTAATCTATATGGTTAATACTATCACTTCCAATGAATTACACTCTATATACGAATAGGTAAGGGACTCACTAGTAATATACTCAAGTTAAAGCTAGAGGTGTGGCGTTACAATTTGCAATGAATTGCTAATAATCACGATCGTCGCGATTGTGATGATCAGTTTTAGAGCAACGTTTTCTCCACAGCCCTTTGGAGCACAAACTTAAAACTTGCAGCGTAGGTGCAGGGATAGTTAGGCTATATAGGCATAGCATTGCTTTTGAAAGCTTAGTTAGCAAACTAGAAAAAAAGCCTTAGACGCGAAGGGATATTAGTGCGTCAGGCCCCCTGGCCGAACTTGAGGCTTTTTTCTGAGAAAAGCTGGATTGGTGCACTGTTGCTTGCACTATAGTTAGTTTGACTATCCCTGCACCTACGCTGCAAGTTTTAAGTTTGTGCTCCAAAGGGCTGTGGAGAAAACGTTGCTCTAAAACTGATCATCACAATCGCGACGATCGTGATTATTAGCAATTCATTGCAAATTGTAACGCCACACCTCTAGCTTTAACTTGANTGCCTGCCAAGCTAATTAAAGCATGTAGCTATTTCATGTTCTGACCTGATTGAGGGGTATGCGATGGGTACTTGGTGGCTGAGGATGGCAACTCTGCAAAGATCAAGACATACAAACTACTGTGAAACACTACTGTACATATGTACAGTATAATCTGCTTATGATACCGTATAGCACAAAAATTTGGCAGATTTTAATATTGGTGGATTGGCGGTTTTAGTAAGGACCACCAATATTAAATCCGCCAAACCATCATTTTTGCGCATGCACATAATGGAATATGTGTATTGCTACATGCGCAAACGCCAAAATAAAATCCGCCAATCATGAATTTTTGACAATCTGCCAAATTTTATTCCTGCCAATTATTTTGTGCTACACGGTATTCCCAATTTTTGTGAATAGCATTATTGCAGATTTTCGTTGAACAAGCTTTGTGGATCATGTGCACATGTAAGTACACGATATGTATTAATTTGCATAGATAACGTTCAATCATGAAAACTGCGAAAAATTAAGTGGTGAACTAGCTATGATCGATCATACCCTATAGCGGGAAAGTTTCGTGGTGTTTATAACTTCTGTGGTTTCCATAGTTTTTATCCGCAAGATTTTCTGTAACGTATGGGCTCACGCACAGCTCATCCACAAAAGAAAACCCTCCCAAAAAATGTTTGACTGCATGGAGACATCCGCAAAAGTTTGAGACCGCGAAACTTTCCCTCTATACGGTATATTGTACATTAAACCTATACAAGACATTGCATGTATCAAAAGCAGCAAATGTACATCTGCGTGTGAATGGAATAATAATGGTGGTTACAGAAGATATACATCATTAACAGAAACTTACTAGTTGGTACACTTTTATACTTTTGATTCACCGTACTCATAGGCTGCTGATCATAACCACTCATTCCTGGCATATCCGAAATAATTGCAATGAATTAAATTAAATTACATATCCCACACAGGGAGAACATCTGAACACTGTGAGTTGCAAGTACTACTTCAGAATGTGGTATTTATTTTTTGAGGAGATTCACCATTAATTTTTGCCAGTGATCACATAAATTTTACCCTTGAAAAAATTGGAACTATATTGCAATAAATGGGCAAGGTTGCTTGATCCTCAAAAATAAAATTCCAAAAAGTTTGCATGGCTATTAGCTTTTACAAGAAAAATTGACTTCTTGAACATTTCTAGCCATACTGTAAAGTGTTATATATAATGCAAGGTGGAACTACAAATACATGTACCTATCTTGTAACAAATTCCTGTGGAGTGTCAACCTCAAAACTGGTCTTACAACCTCTGATGCACTAGAATCACAAGAGTTGAGTGAGTTATAAGAACAAAACGGTCTCTACAAGTATACCAAACTCTTGTGGACCTTTGTCGCTAAGAAAATGGAGTCAGGAGTACTTTATGCACCCACCCACACCCACACTCACACCCATACGCGCACACACACACACACACACACACACACACACACACACACACAAATGTCATGTATGCAGCTACTTTTGTAATCTTACCAGCTGGCATGCTGATAGCATGTTCTGGAGATGGATGAGATAGAACTGGTGGACGAGATGGAACTGTCTGTCTTCTTGGCTGTGCAGATGGTGGGGCACTTTGTCCGGGGATACCTAAGCAACAGGACAAAAAACATGTTGAGCAAATAATGAAAAAACCCTCTACTACTCAAGTATGTGTGATCTCATTCTTGTTATTGTAATGCACATAAGGCTACTTTTTTACATTAAGTGATGGTATGCATATGTGTAGCATGACCTATACATATAAGGCATATGTGAGTACACTCATGAATCTAATCATAGATACATATAATTATAGCACTTCTATGAGTCATAATAATATTTCTGTCTTAGAAGTTTGGGGCTTGTACCCTTGCAGTCAGCTAAAAGAAAGCTTTCAATTAGATATGCTTGATTTAAAATCGGAAGAAAAGCATGGACTAAAGTGGGGAGGGGGGGGGGGGGG
>CAXIPT010000004.1:933073-1003766 GCA_964030475.1 Tethya wilhelma | reverse complement strand
AATGATGGAATTAGAACTTGCAATCAGTGACTCATGAAAATGAAGTAGTCATGTGCCGAAATTCAGAGACTTACCTTGTTTCATTGCTTTTTACTGCACTGCCCATTCCTACACTTGTCATTTTTATGAAATTTTTATTATACTTGTAAAATATAAGGGGAAAATGTTCATGCATAGAACTGATAGTTTTTTTGTTTTTTTTTTGTGGAGAGTCTGGCCAGCGAGACTAGTCTGGGCCGGCACCAGACCCTTTCTTGCATGCTAGGTTTTAGGGGGGTGGGGAATAGGCAGGGGGAAAAAAAAGGAAAGAAAGGGTCTGGCACGGATCCACATGCCCGCATATAGTCTTGTGAGCCAGACGTTCCGAGAGATACACACCTATTCAAGAAGTACCTTCTTTGCTTATTAGAAACTGCTCAATGAATATAATATTATAGCAGAATACATGGACACAGGGTAGCCTTGCTTATCAGCAACAAGAATTTACTGAATCTCATCATGGTGTGTGCAATGGTATAGAGAGAGATGAAGAAAATCTTGTCGAATAGTTTCGCTATCTCAGATATTGTGTGGAAATTCGACGAGAATGCACAAAAGCCGACATTGAAGGATTATTTGATAACATCAACAATTTGGTTAAAGAGGAAGACAATAGTTTTATATGCTGTATTCTCTCTCACGGACGTGCCAATGTCGTCTACGGAACAGACAGCAGACAAGTCTCCCTACGGACCAAGGAATATTCCCTGGAGAGGAAGCTGGTGGATGGATGTCCCAGGCTCAAAGACAAGCCGAAAATGTTTTTCTTGTCTACCTGTCGTGGTGATCAAACGGCCAATAATGGGACACAAACAGGACCTGAGCCAAAACCGGGGCCTGAAATGGAAGGTGATTCACGCCGTTCACGTAGCGAAGTTTCCTTCAACTTTGCCACTCAACCTGGTGAAGTAGCATTGAGGTACCATGCAGATACTGGAAAGTCGCACAAGAACTGAAAGGTGGTGTGGATGATCAGGTGCCTGCTTTTGAAGGGGAGATGAGTCACAATGTCTACTTCTTTGATGACTTCTTTTAATGTTATTATTGTGTTTACATTATGATTCTTATAATTATAAAAATTATGCTGTGTTTTGGAGTCCATAAAATTATTAGATAATAACTTGTTTATTTGATTGTGTTTTTATTGTTTGTATTAGTTTTATTGTTGACAATGCATTATTACTAAGCTCGCAAATAATGTGATGTATGTTAATTTTGTTTATAGCTATATAGCTGTATACCACAAGAAATTAATGCTGTTAGTCAGATTGAAAAATTATACAGAGAGTATGCTTTCATTTTCCATACTATAAAGATTGATAAACTGGATATCGACACTGCACATACATAATGGGTCTACTTTTAAGTCAGTTCAGTCCTTTCATTTCAGCTGTTAATATCATCTGTGATGAGAGTGAGTAAGGATGTACATGTGTAGCTAAAATAGTAAGTATGATGTGTGTTGCCATGGAAACAATATACACTCACCCTCTCTCTATTGAACTTGTCCAACTGAGGAACTGGAACAGACTTGAAAAATGCCACGGATGCTCCTTTATCTGGACTCAACACAAACATAAATAATATTATATCCATGTATAATTTGTACAGTCATCTTTTATAGAGATTCAGCGTAGTTTGACCTCTTGGGCTGACCTGGGCTGACTATGGTGACTATCTGCACACATTGAAGCCACCTGGAATGATAGTAGGAGGGGTTGTTTCAATCACCATGACAACTGTTGCCATGGGGAAGTGTACGTGTGTGTGTGTGTGTGTGTGTGTGTGTGTGTGTGACACAGTTTAGAGATGAACCTAGCTGGCCCACAAGAGAACTTCAGTAAAGATCTTGAGCACATTTTTAGCCAAATTTTCCTTACTGTATTAAAGGTAGCCATGAGTTCATGGAGTGTGTTTATGGTCTCCTTATCCAGTGAAAGAAGACGACATAGTCTAGCTATTGCCTTGACCCTGGGAGAGGTCAAAGACTTAAGATCATACTAATCGTGAACAATAAATTCTCTGGCTATAGATATAGCCTGAGTATGTTATCTATGGTGAGATGCAAGCCTGGGCCACCTACATTAGTTCACGTACTATTGTATTAAAGGATTTTTCGTCTCCCAGTCATATTTCCTCTTGGTCAATATTTGGTAAATTCTTCAAGATGCATGATGATCTAGCTAGCCGTAGCTTTCCTCCTGATGTACATATTATGTATTTTAATATTATTTAGTTCCGATAATTAGACTATACGGACGGAATGCTAATAAAACGTCAGTTGCCGCCAAATTTCAAAAAAATTTACCCAGGAAACTGCTAAAGGGTCTGGATACTCCAGACTAGGAAACTGCCTGGTATAAAAGCAAAATTTTTTGCATAATACTGTCTAGAAAGGATCAGTGAGTCTGACGGTCGGTGTATCAAACGATTCAAAGTCTGTGCGAAGTATTCAACTTTACAGTGCTCTTAAGCTTGCTCTTTATAGCTTTGACCTAGAGTCCTAGAACCTCCCCACCCAGCTCGGAGTGGAACGGCCGCCCTGCCCGCATCTCAACCTCTGAGTCAAGTTTCCAAGTTCCGAAGGCTTTTATAGCTCAGCTCTTCAGTGTTGTTTGACCGTGGCAGCTTTGACCTCCCCCGTGGAACAGCAACATGCCTACTGTAAGTTAGTTGCAGACCCGCCGAGTCATTTTCGAGTCGGTGCCCGGCCACCGTCGGTGCCACTGCCGGTCACTGCGGCTCGGAGTTGCCAGCAGTGCGGACTAGACTCAGTAAACTTAAAATAATTATATGTACCCTTGTGACAGTGTAGTTGGAAACACATGTAATTAACACTCATATAACAGTGACTGTTACTAATTTTCTACTATCTTGTATTTTGTTCTTCCAGTTTAGTCGCAGAGAAGTGGAGAGGTTGTGGGGTGTTGAGGATGACGAGGACAACCCCCTGGACACTATAGTCTAGAGTTCCTCTGCCCGGCCTGCTCTACAAGCGATGTAAGTTTCTTAACATAATCATGTGTTATGTATTGCATGCAGAAACAGCCCTGCCACCTTAATGTTCATTGTGAGAGGGTCACAGTGAGTCATCCCGGGACGAAACATTTTCAAATTGTACACTGAGGAGTCAGTCCTGGCCTACTTCAGTTCTCTGTGTACTGTCACTGATAATGAAGGGCACAGAAGGTGTTTAACCCAGAAAGTGAATTTTTGGGAAGTCAAAAATTATATAATATAGGCCTGGTGCATGGTGTGTGTTTTTCTAGATGGCATTTTTGCATAAGTTGGTGTAAAAATTTTGAGGTGCCTGTCTGGCACAGGTGGCACATATCATTTAAAGGGGGGCCTTAACTGTACGGTACATATTGATCTGTTGTTATGCAAAGTGCGTTTTACTATTAAACTACAGCCCAACCACTTTGTACTCAAGTACAAGGTGGGAAGCAAAGCCTCGCGGCGGCCTGAAGGAAACAATTTCTTCAACCACATCAAGAAGCAACACTGTAAGTTATTATTATACTGCATGCACGACAATTTTTTCCGTACTATTAGTTTTATCGTGACTGGTATAATATACTCATGTTAGTGATGTCACCATGCCATGTGTTGTTAGGATTATGCACTTTTTGTTAATATGCAGTTGATGGAGGAGTCGTGCCTGCATCTGTGCATGCAGCGGTTTAACCCCAAGGGCAAGGTCGAGAGACTCCCCATGGCCCTATTCCCTCTACAGCGTAAGTTTAAAGTATATATAGTAGTATAGTAAATTATAGTAACCACCATTCATAGGCCAGGCTTTGTCTTGTACAGCCAGCCTTTGGAGAGGTTTGCTGTAGGGGGTTACATATATGGGCATGCACTGGGCGGAGATCATCTATATATATATACATGACATGCATGTATACATGTGTTGCTAAAATAGAAACATGTGTATGGGAATTGCCTGAACCATCCTAGACAATGGGAATTGCAATGATTACTTCAAGTCTCCTTGTCATTTTCTAATGCCTTCTTTGTCATTTTTCCTTTTTTCCCCTATAGTTGTAGTTATGTAGCTATATGTTTTGTGTACCACTGACCTTTTTCTTTGACCATGCTGCAGCTAGTGTACACATTGTTGTGTCTTTACAATGATACATGTATTCAGAAATGTTGTTATACAGTAGCATTACAGTCAAAACGCTGAACAAAAAACACATTGGGACTTTGCCCTTTATCTGTTCAGAGGGTGTCTCTATCTTGTATGTTCGGTGTATGATATCATAGTCGATCTTTTCCGTAATCTTGCATTAATTTTCACCTACAGGTGTGACTACGAGGGACCATGAGTGTGCTCTTGGCGTGCTGGAAGAGCCAGGTCAACCGCAGACAAATGACCCAGTAAGTGTTGAACAACAGTAACTAATTTGTTAACCCAAAACCTGTCAAAAGCTGGCTGTTAGCTTGAATAAATAACTAATTTGTTAACCCAAAACCTGTCAAAAGCTGGCTGTTAGCTTGAATAATTATCATACCTCATACCTCCCAACCATATAAAGGGGGAAATAAAGCTTTTGGTAGGTAGCTATTAAAATCATGGCTTTAAACAAGAATCTTGTGATCCTTAGCACATGCGTGCACCTATACAATATTAATATATGTGTAGTCTATGTATAGCTAATAATTATTATAATGTTTATTTCTCTGTATGTACTGCAGCAACGGTCAAGACAGCAACACTTAACCACCACCATAATCTAGATCTACCTCATGAGCAGTTTGATGATGATCTTCTGAATAATTATTCCGCCGACCTTCCAGATGAAGTCGTCCAGCCTCCTGGTTCTCCCCCAGCCTCAAAAGACACTATTAGCCTCCCAATTAAATTCGCTGGGGAGAATTCTAGACCTGTAAGAAAATAACCTGTACCTCTGAAGAGTATAGTGTTAAATTTACCTATAAAGTAAGTCAGTTGCCCCTCAACTCTTTAATTCTGCATGCTTCTGTTCAGTCTGCCAAGTGAAAATGACTTATGTGGCATCTTTTAGTCAATTCTAAATATAAACGCAGACTAAGAAATGAGCGTGATTAGCAGACCGTGTGGCCTCGAAGCTTAGTGCTCAGAGACAAACCCTTCCGTTCTTGAGATATGAGATATAATAGAGAGAACAAAAAATCTATCAGATAGACGGCATACAAAACGACTAGTCTTGCTTAGCCAGACACCTTTCGCTCCGCCAAAGGGATCTGGCTATGAGAGACTACAAAACGACTACTGTATAACCATTGCTGTGCATCTGGCACGTGCCAAGGGTTAATACCATGGCTGTGTGCGTTCCGAAGTGTCCACAGTTCAAAACAGTCTACTGTAACATGTATAGGTCTATCTTAATTGACTAGTTTTGGAGCAAAATTTAGCCATTAGTTTATAAAAATGATAATGATTTTAACATGTATACAGCTCAAAAAAGACTCTTCTTACTTCTTTGATATGAACCTGAGGGCTGAGATCAAAGATACATTAGATACTATGGGGGAAGCATTGATTCAAACGTAAGTAATTAATCATGCTTTTGTAATCGTATGTATAGCAATTGTTATTACATCAAAATGTTAGTAACTATTGCCAGTACGTACGCACGCAAACAAAGTTGAACTGCTTGCTTTTCATTTCTCCCTGTAGCATCACTCTTTGTCAGTATTCTTCAAAACCAACCCTAACATGGTAATAGCCGTTCAACCAACTAACCAGGAGAAGTGGGAGGGAGTCTTTATGACAGAAGAAGCCGGAACCGAGACAGAAATAAATACGTATATAATTATAGGCCTTTGAAGAGGTTTGCTGTAGGGGGTTACATGGGCATGCACTCGCTGGGCAGAGAAGACAGCATCAATCGTGATCTAGATCTATACCAGACGAACTATATACGATAGCCTTCTAAGCCCAATCAATTCCAACCTGCCCGATGAAGGGGTCCTTGCTCCCCAGAAAATTTTATAGAAGGCTGGAGGGGAAGGAGCAGGAGGCTGCAATTGCTCAAGAGGATTCTCAGCCTGTATCAGAAAATAACCTGTACATCTGAAATTATGGTACAATATTCTTTTTTCTGTATACATGTCGATATCTTATCAAGAGACAATTCAAGGGACCATTTAGCAGGTTACAGCGCTTAGGACTAGTTAGGAGAGATAAACAGTGTTCCTGTCAGTTAAAATTAAGAACGCAAACATTGCAGGCCTTGACTGTTACCCGTTTTAATTATGAAGGGCTTCTATTTGGATTTCATTTGATTATATGTACCTTTTTCAATTCTAATAACTTCCTGCAGCACCTGGATGCCCCTAAGGATATGGAATAGTAGGTGGAGGTGGTGAAGGACAGGTATGTGCTGTGGTCTAGACGACGCTGAGGACGTGTGTGTCATGACATCAGCTGGCCTACCAGAGGTAGGGACATGAGGGTGAGGGGTCGAGGGGATGGATTGTTAGTGCCGTTTATGTCGAGCATGTGTTGGAGTGTGTGTGAAAGTGTGCCTCACGATCCAATTAATGCACCCCCTTAAAGATTGTCTCTACTTTTTAGCTACTATCATTTGTAGGTAAAAATTAATATGACATGCACAAATTAAACATTAGCTGCACCCATGTGATCAAACAATGGATAAGCTTGAAAGAAGGATGAGTATCAGAGAACCAGAGGGGGTTAGGGAGGAGCACAGGGAATGGCACAGGAAGTCTTGGACATTATATACCAAATCTAAATTCCCACCCACATGTAATAATGCACTGTCAGAACAGTCTAGCTTTTTTTTTCTTTTTTCTTCCTTTTTTTTTTTTTAAATATCTAGACCGTCTTTGATTCTCTTTTGATATAGTCAGTATCCAGTCTAGTCACCTATAATTTTATCTTTTTTTCATGTTTTTCTTTGCTAATTTCTTTGTTCTATGTGTTCTTTCTTTTTTTTTTGTATGTTTTCTCCTACCCACCTTTAACTTTATACGATTCTGTAGTCTCCACTACGTGTCCTAACAACATTGGGTTCAGCTACTGTCAATCTATTAGCTTGCAACAATCGGTGACTGTATTTATCCTCCTTTACTAAAGTGCCAAAGTTTACCCGACAGTATGTTTTTTCTCGTTGACTACAAAGTCATGATCAAATTAGATTATCTGTAGTAAACAAAACAATTAAGTGTGACATATTTAAACTTTTGTGCTTGCTTTTGTTCAAAGTGGATTAGAAATAATAATAATTATTATGATTAAATAAGAAGAGAATGGCAGACTCAACAAGGCGCCATACTGTGCTGTGACTGCTTAGTGTATGACGATGAGTGATAACAAAAATTTTAAAAGTAACAACATGATATGTATAAATTAGCTTTGCCTTCACTTGTACAATGATTTCATGTGATAATCTATAAATTGATCGAGTCTCACTTTGATCAGATATTTTACGAGCTCGAGAAAGAGAGAGTGAGTAAGATAATGATGGAGTATGAATTTTTATTTGTTGGGTTGTAGCAGTATGCAAAGTACCGTGCTAGGCACTACATTGAGCTTAATCAAAAAGAAAAATAGTTTTCTTCAAGGCTCTTCCAGAAGCCCCAATTATGAATTAATACATAGAGTCAGTGGGAGGAGAAATGAAATTCTGAAAAAAAACCTAAACTAATGTCATCCACTAACTGTACTGACAGCGTAGTAATGAGCCACTACCTTATCACGTACGATTTTGTTTGACTACAGTGAACCTTAATTGTTAATATTCATGATCATACAAACAATTGTAAAGAGAACTGTCAGATTTTACTTGAGGAGATACATCGGTGATTACTGAAGTGTTGATAATATGACTATAGTTCAACCAGAAGTGAGTTATAACTTAAGCGACGTACATAATATAGCTGACCCTCAATATCATTATGAACTGCTGGATGACAACTCTCCATGATGCATCATGAGTACATATGCGAGTAGAGTGAGAGAGTACGTAGTGACGCATGGGAAGATATGCTGGTCCCCATGGCCAGTGCAAGTTCCTTTGTGAAGGTTACTATAATATTATAGGGACTTCTTTTATTAGTTTTTTTTTTTTTTTTGGTGGTAATGATGATTGGTTTTAGGTTTCTGTTGTCCACGAAATGAGATCCTCGTTTAAGACTTTGTACAATGTTCTGTGGTGCTTGGTTATAGGCTCCACATTCCATAATTATTATTACTATAGAACTAAAATTGTTCCCAAGGTGTGCTATGAGATAGACGAAGATGATGGTAATACTAACAAAATTAACATGGCCATTAATTGTAAACAAGGAAATAGTTCTGTTTTTTTTTTCTTTTTCTCTTCTCTTTTTAATTTCTCTCCCTATTACACTGATGAGAGACATGAAAATGAAGTGTTAAAATTATGCTAATTCATGATCAAATATAATTCCAAAAAGAAATGACCGATAATTTATGCAAGATTACTCTCACTGAAATATAATGAGTGCATGATTGGGTGATTAATAACAGAATATAATGTAAGAAATAATTATATGACTATAATATTATAGTTGTGACATTACAACACAAAAAATTAATACATCTTGATATAGCTTTGTTTGTTGATTATATGCTTGTAAATTAAAATTGATTGAACATCTGCAATCTCTGGTAACAACAATTTGAAATATATAATGTGATGTGCCTCGTTAAAAACTTATACCATAATAATATTATAAG
Source organism: Tethya wilhelma (assembly GCA_964030475.1). Taxonomy (NCBI): domain Eukaryota; kingdom Metazoa; phylum Porifera; class Demospongiae; order Tethyida; family Tethyidae; genus Tethya; species Tethya wilhelma. The sequence continues at coordinate 995,017 of CAXIPT010000004.1, read as the reverse complement.
GACTCTGACTATATATAGGTCTAGTAAGAAAGAGACGTGCAGTGTACATACATTATTATTATTATGATGAACTTTACAGCCGTGATTGAGTCAGGAGATGATATAAAAACCAGAGTGAAAGTAGGCTTTAGGGTAGACTGACAGACTACCGCCATATGTTGGGGTAGCTGAATGAAGTATAATAAAAGAGACTTCAGTAAGAGGTTATTATTGGGTGACTAATGTGAGAAATTTGTGATATAGTACTTAAGCTATTACAGATGAAGAACTAAACACAGAGTAAGACTAGCATCAAAAACACAAATAAAAAATATTAATTACATTAATGAATATGACAGTTACGGCACAGACAGACGATGTGGAACATGCAAGCATCTGATGGGTTCAATTTGTCCTGGAAGTGACACCAGAGAAAGTTTGTTAGTTTGAATTTAATTGTTGGGAATGAGTCTGACAGAGATATGGGTGGTTCTACTGCATTCCATAGTCTGGCAATACGATTATTACAGCATTTGCAAAGGGGATCCAGAGAAACAGTACATGGTTCATCGTGAGACTTAAAAACAAAATGATGATAATTAGAGAAAAAGAGATGGTGGAAACTATCAATTCATTTTGAAAGTATAATGTAAAACAACAACAAAAAAACAAACAAACTTTTATGATGATAGCAGAAGAGGAAACATATAATATTATAGCTGTTATAACGTTGCCTCTGCTTGTAAAACAATTTCAGCTAGATACAGTCTAAGACGGACTTAAATCAATTTTTTTTTTACAACAGAGAGTATGAAATAGTGAAAGTGTATAACAGATAAGTAAAGAGAAATAAAGATAGCCTGAGAAGGCTGGCACAATGTAACACTTCTTATGATTGCTTCACATAATAACCATAACATATATATTTTCTTTTCTCAGGTTGTAAACACATGGCACTATAGACTAAAGAAGGACAAAAGAAACCACCGACTATTGCAGACTAATAGATCAACAGTAGCTGAAAACAATGTCATCAAAACACACAGTAGAGACGAATCCTATAAAACTATTAAAATTTAATTCCCAGGGGTCCCCCATAATAAAAATAGATCTGAAAATACTGGCTATCGATAGAGAATCAAAGAAGCTCAAAGTATGAAGAAATTGAGACAATTCCAAACAGACAGTGGTCTAGTTACACGTGCCAAGCTTTCAGAATGGCATACCCAAGTCATTCAACGCCAATTCCCAGTCAGTACCGCCCCCCTTTCCCTGCATGGTGTGTCTCTGAGTGTACAATCCTTCAATCGTTGTCTATACCATTGTGCATATCATACATCATTATTATATTATTGAACTGTCGGTGCATGCGCATATACAGCATACATTTTGTAACTGTAGGACAAGCACTGTCTTGCCATGTATCTATAGTACCCATTACTGCGTGAGGTGAAGAAATTGGCAGTATACTCTATTGCTTTTTTCTTTCTTTTTTTTTTCTGGGGCAAAGAAAGAGGCAGTAGGAACACTGCGGCACTCCCATAGATCCTGGAGACCTTGTCTGTTGTCTTAATTTTGTCTGTTGTCTTTTTTTCTTTGCTCGCAAAAAGAATTCAGGGTCGGCCATGGTGCATAGGAGGACTCAATGCTACCACAACCAATGTTGTACAATTACCCAGCATACCAACATAATGTCATTGATGTGTTCTCCCAATCAACAAAACAAAAGAAAATACTACTGAGGGCTGTCCTTACACATACAATCAATGCCCTCAAAACACTACCCAGTAAAAACTTAGAACCCTTACAGCTCTACCCTGTGGTCACCAATTGAAACCCACAGCTACTAAGTCAACTTGCCTTACATTAATTATGCATGTGGAATGCATGGTGGGAGGTTATTCTCCACAATCCTGTGTGCATCTGTGGGTGGGTCAAACAATCGCCTGTCAATATCGTCAACAGGTAGCAGTGGCACACACATGCATGCAGTGGAAATGGCTAGTAGCAACCGAACTCCTTGGTGTACTGCAAAATAAAATGTACAGTCCTAATCACACATAATATTACCAGGGTTTCATTTAGAAGGGGGAAGCCCAGGGATTTCCCTTCCACCAGACCCCCCCCCCAGCAAGAGGTGGTTCTTACTATTTTCCTCCCCACCACAGCCTAAAATCCTGTATAAAACCCTGATTATCATGATAATATAACTTGTACTGTAGAATTGACTGATATAAGTGAAAACTTACATAGGTAGTCTGAGCCTCCATCAGTATAATTTATAACTGCATAAAAGTCAATCTGTAACGTAGGTCCACAATAGCTTCGTAAACCAGGCGTGCTCTCATTTCCCATTATCAGGCTGACTCTGATCTGCATCACTCAGTGCTGGACTGTAGCCAAGAAGGGAGAGGGCCTGGTACACACTGTTTGCGCATGCGCTAAGTTTTTCTGTAATTTTCCGCATACTTTTCTATACATTCTTCCGTGTCAAAACTGCTATTATTGTAACCATTGCAATAATATTATTATAATAATTATTTTATCATAGGTTATTCTAAAATTGTTGTTGTTAAAAAGCTGCTGCTAAGCTTTGTACGTCACCTTTCGCGCACGTGCACGAGTACTCCTACCATGTACTAGTAATAGGGTATGATCAGAGGAGGTGCGTCAACCGTACCTCATTGCTGAGCTGGCATTATGCATAATTGCCAATTAACCGCATTCCTCGCACGTGACGTTTTACACTTGCTCTCGCAGCCAACCCAAGTTAGAGCAGAAATAGTTGCTAGCAGCATACCATGGCACTTGACCGATTAATTTAGCAATGATATACCAACGCTAACTACTGAACTTCACTGCAATCCCCAAAATCTTTGCACTGTTAAACTGAATTGATATCACGTGCGGAAAAATGCCAGCTCAGCAATGAGGTACGGTTGTCGCACCTCCTCTGGGGTATGATAATATTATAGCATAGGTTAATTATCTATGATTATAGGCCCAGAGAATGGTTGCTAATAATAAACTGATCTCTCAACTGAATTTTGGTGTCATAATTTGGCGCTCGAATTAACATCATTGGACCCAGGAATCTGACCTTATGAATTTCGCTTTCCCTCTCTAATTAACCGAATAATATTAGAAACGCAGAAAATGGCAGGCCAAAAGGAACTAGCTGAGGCCTTCTTCGAGTGTATTCCTCCAGAGAACAGAGACAAGTTGGACAGGAAGGTGGACGGCCATCATGACGGTGTCCAGAAAGACCTCGGCCAGATCGCAAACAGCATGGACGAATGGGAAGGCCCTGTCGCGGAGTGTTTGGGTCTGACAAAAGTTGACTGTGCAAACATACGATCTCAACACAGAGACAACTTCGGCTTGCAGACGTGAGTTATGATTCACTAGAGCCCAAAATACTTACACCAACTGTTGAATATTCATGTATGATGGTTGCTACAGATAGACTGCTCAGCCATGGCAGTAAGTGCCCAGGTAGATGATGATTGTGTGCTGATCTTACTTGAGAGTGTTTGTGCTCTAAAATCGTAGGGTTCACTTTTGCTCCAGAGATCAAATTATGCATACATTTCAAGGCTAGGTACCTCATGGCTTGACCTTTTGCTGGAGCAGGCATTAAAGTCCATCTGGTTTGAGAATGTCGGTAGAAAAAATTAACTTTCTAAAATTATATCCAACCGATTTCCCAGCTTCCTACGCCTTACCATGCAGTCAAAAGTTAGCTATTTTGCCCCATATAAAAAAGTATTGCATGAATCTCATTATTTCACTTCCGATGGCATTCTCAAACCAGATGGACTGTAGAACGGTTCCTTTGGGTTGAGGGACTATTATTTGTGAGTTTTAATATGTGTGTACTTCGGATACCTTTGCCTGTTGCTCTGTGTGCTAGAGGGTATAGGGAAAAGGGTATGATTATTGCTTAAAGACTGAAAATTCCAGCAAATGAGCTAAACCCCATTTTCCCAATTAGCATCACTCACTCTCTCCTTACACTTTTGTTGCTAAGTGCATGTTTAGCAATAATAAAAACGGGATAGACTCAATTTGCAAAGCTACCATACAGGATATTAACTTGACCTCTCTTACACTGTGTATGTGCATGTGTTTATTTCTCTCAGGAGGGCTGCCCTACAAAAGTGGCAGGAGAAGAATGGCTTCAGGTCCACCTATCGTAGCTTGATAAAGACATTCCTCAATGCTGGGAAGCTTGACTGTGCTGAGGCAGTTTGTAAAGTACTGGGAGGTAAGAGAACTAACTCCATGTCCTTTATAGCTACTTTGTAGCTTTTCATCTTTTTCATGATCTTGATTCGATCACCCTTTCTCAAACACATGTTCAATTTTCTCTAGGTGATCCTTCTAGAATTCGTGTTCCTCCCCCTAAAATGCCACGTGCTACAATGCCTGTTGTTGGAAGCACTGGTATGTCATGTATGGAACTCTAAACTATGTGGTTGTCATTATCGTATGTACATGTGTTGTTTGTCTACTAGAATTAATTTTGGTGAGTTTTCATAGGGAGTACACTTATAGTTCAACTGTGTTGTTGTGTAGAGGTGAGCATTAATTGAAATGGAGAAGTGCATACAGATTGTGACCTTCGACCAAAAGTTGACTACTAAAGTACATTGTGCTGCTCTCCAATGATGTGATAAATACACATTATTGTCAAACAACACCACCTTATCTCCATTAATTGTTAATGTATGATCTTTGTCGAATTGCAAATTAAGTGAAGTGGTATGCTACTATTTACCTTTATAATTGTAATAATTCTAGACATTACCTATGTTACTTGCTGTTCACTATACTTATCTTCTTATCACATATTGTCTCTCTTTAGCCTGTTCCCAATACTAAATAGCTAAAATCAGCACTAGTATACAGCACACAGCTCAGCAGAGGCCCAGGCCTGGGGACAAAGCTACTGTAGCATCAAAAGTTGTATCCAGGCCACTCAAAACACTATAAAAGAGTGCATGAGTCGGTAAGCTTACTGAGTGATCTGGTACAAGGCTAATGATATATGTCTAGACTCAATACTATTGAGTACCGTAGTGTACAATCTTACAATGTCATAATGAAGGCACCGATGGTGCACAAGCCTCGGCACACTTAGCTAGTCAGTGCACTTATAATGCTATATACACAGTATGATCAACATATCATGTGTCTTGACACTCAAAGCCAACCCAAATTCCACCACTGATATAACTCTGTGATGGAGCAGAATATGCAAGTCACAGGCTGTAAGATATGCTATGATTATACATGATTGTACTGTAATGCTCAACTGTTGTAAAATCCTAGATAGTAGAATCTATGGTAAAAATTAATAGTCGGAGTATAGCCAGGAGCCGACCTGAGCCTGATTCCAGTACTGAGTCACTTTAAAAAAAAAATCTATACATGCAAATACATCTAGGTGCTTGCATAGAAAGCAGGCCAACCCTTGTCTGTCTTTCCAAGGAACACTGACCAACAGCAGTAGCAGCATAGACCTGACCTGAGACTTATATATAGCCTGGGACTTCCATGGCGTGATGCAAATGAGTCAGCCACAGGCAGACTGAAAATCTACACATGCCAATACATCTACATCCTTACATAGAAACGGTTAGAAAGCAGGCTAACTCTTGTCTGTAGCAGAGACTGACTCATTGAGCACCACCTGGTCTACCACGGAGCCACGGAGTGATCATTTGCTCTGATTCTAAATAACGCACACTAAATCTGTAGGCGTGGCCTCGAAGCTAAGCGCTAAAAAGAAGCACCAAAAACCCAATCTCGGCAAAAACAGCGTTTTGGGCTGCAAAAAATGTAATTCTACAAGATGATTCACTCTTATGAACGTAAGTACCATCAATTCTGTCGCTAGAGTTGCCTTTCTTGAGATTTCGATTGAACAGACAGACAAAACGACTACCGTAACCCTCTGCACGTGCTACGCACGCGCCGAGGCTTAATAAAATTGACTGATATAAGTGATAACTTACCTAGCCTCCATCAGTATAACTTTTATAACTGCATAAAAGTAGGTCCACAATAGCCTCGCGGACGGTAAACCAGGCGTGCTCTCATTTCCCATCATTTTTAGGCTGACTCTGATCTGCATCACTCAGTGCTGGACAGGAAATCATAGCCAAGAAGGGAGAGGGCCTGGTACACACTGACATTTGCGTCACAGTAGTCTGGACACCAGACCCTTTCTTGCTAGGTTATCTGGTGCGCTCGTCTGGTGCGCCCAGACTACTGTTTGCGCATGCGCTAAGTTTTTCTGTAATTTTCCGTATAGAATCTAGTTGCTATTATTGTAACCATTGCAATATTATTTTAATAATTATTTTATAATAGGTTATTTTGAAATTTGTTGTTGAAAATCTGGTGCTGAGCCTTGTACATCACCTTTGGTGTCATAATTTGGCGCTCGAATCAACATCATTGGATCCAGGAATCTGACCTTATGAATTTTCCCATTCTAATTACATTTTTCCTCTCTAATTAACCGAATAATATTGGAAACGCAGAAAATGGCAGGCCAAAAGGAACTATCTCAGGCCTTCTTCGAGTGTATCCCTCCAGAGAACAGAGACAAGTTGGACAAGAAGGTGGACGGCCATCATGACGGCGTGCAGAGAGACCTCGGCCAGATCGCAAACAGCATGGACGAATGGGAAGGCGTTGTCGCGGAGTGTTTGGGTTTGACAAAAGTCGACTGTGCAAACATACGATCTCAGCACAGAGACAACTTCGGCTTGCAGACGTGAGTTACGATTCACTAGAGCCCAAAATACTTACAGCAACTGTTGAATATTCATGTGTGATGGTTGCTACAGATAGACTGCTCAGCCATGGTAGTAAGTGCCCAAGTAGATGATAATTTGTGTACTGGTCTTGTGGGTGTTTGTGCTCTAAGATCGTAGGGTTCCCTTTGCTCCAGAGATCAAATTATGCATACATTTCAAGGCTAGGTACCTCATGGCTTGTCCTTTTCCTGGAGCAGGCATTAAGTCATCTGGTTTGAGAAATGTATAAGATAATACTGCAGAACACGCTGCCATCTCCGGCATGATTGAAGAAATAACTTTTAATAATTTGGCCGGTAGAAAAAATTAACTTTCTAAATATCCAACCAATTTCCCAGCTTCCTACGCCTTACCATGCAGTCAAAAGTTAGCTATTTTGCCCCATATAAAAATTGCATGAATCTCATTATTTCACTTCCAGTGGCATTCTCAAACCAGATGGACTGTAGAAGGGTTCCTTTGGGTTGAGGGACTATTATTAAATTTTGTGAGTTTTAATATGTGTATATTTTGGATATCTTTGCCTGTTGCTCTGTGTGCTAGAGGGTGTTGGGAAAAGGATCTGATTATTGCTTGAAGACTGAAAACTCCAGCAAATGAGCTAATTAAACCCCATTTTCTCAATTAGCATAACTCACTCTCTCCTTACACTTTTGTTGCTAAGTGCAGGTTTAGCAAAAATAAAAACGGGAAAGACTCAATTTGCAAAGCTACCGTACAGAATATTAACTTGACGACCTCTCTTACACTGTGTATGTGCATGTGTTTGTTTCTCTCAGGAGGGCTGCCCTACAAAAGTGGCAGGAGAAGAATGGTTTCAGGTCCACCTATGGTAGCTTGATAAAGATATTCCTCAGTGCTGGGAAGCTTGACTGTGCTGAGGCAGTCTGTAAAGTACTGGGAGGTAAGAGAACTAATTCCATGTCCTTTATAGCTACTTTGTAGCTTTTCATCTTTTTTCATGATCTTGATTCGATCACCCTTTCTCAAACACATGTTCAATTTTCTCTAGGTGATCCTTCTAGAATTCGTGTCCCTCCCCCTAAAATGCCACGTGCCACAATTCCTGCTATTGGAAGCACTGGTATGTCATGTATGGAGCTCTAAACTATGTGGTTGTCACTATCGTGTGTGCATGTGTTGTTTGTCTACTAGAATTAATTTTGGTTAGTTTTCATAGAGAGCCTGTACTTATAGAGCAGCTGTACATGTGTTGTTGTGTAGAGGTGGGCATTAATCGAAATGGAGAAAATACATATTATACAGATTGTGACATTTAACCAAAAGTTGACTACTAAAGTACATTGTACTGCTCTCCAATGATGTGATAAACATACATTATTGTCAAACAACACCTTATCTCCATTACTAATGTATTTTGATCTTTGCCAAATTGCAAAGTGAAGTGATCAGTGTATAATTATAATAATTCTAGACGTTACTTGCTGTTCACTATACTTATCTTCTTATCACAGACTGTCTCTCATTCTCTCTCTCTCTCTCTCTCTCTCTCTCTCTCTCTCTCTCTCTCTCTCAAGGTGAAGCTTCTAAAGGGACTCGTCTCAGGACCAATGAACATTATCACAACCTTTACAGTTTTCTTAGTCCTCATGCTGACAAGTGGAGAGCCATCGGCCTAGCTCTGGGGTTCTTTTCCAACGAGTTGAATATTATTCAAAGTAACCCTATGCACATGATGCAGGGACCATCTGGTTACCTTGGTGAAACGCTCACTAAGTGGTTGCAGTGGGCACCAGGGGATGGACGAGGGAGCAAGAACTTTGCTACGTTTGAAGATCTTCGTGATGCTCTTCTCAAATCCGGGTTGACTTCCTTAGCATTTGATCTTGGACCAACTTTAGGTAAGAACTCATCAGGTTGTCCAACTACAGTTGAATTAGTTTGTTTGTTCGTTTATTCGTTTGTTTGTTTGCTCTTGTTTAATTTCCACTAAACTTAATTATATTTGCACGTGATGTAACTGTTATTTTTGTGGTGCAGGTTTATACTCGGCCAACTTTCCGATGTTTTCTCAACAACCTTCAACAGCACTTCAGTCAGGTGAGCAAACTAGCTTTATCATCATCGACAACCCTTAGTTAAGTAAGATCCATTGGGTGTTGGTTGGCAATGCCATCAATCAATGCCATGCTCTGAAATGAATGGGTATAAATTCTATAATGTTATCATTTTGCTCTCTGTGTGTCGTAATGTAGGTGGTAAGAAGCTGGCACAAGTACATACAGCAGACAGACAACTGTGTAAGTGTATATTCCTTGAAATCTCTCAATTAACATACATAATGCTATTATTTAACCTTTAACTCTGCTTACAGCAATTCTTTTTTTCCTTTTTTTTTCTCACTTGTTGTGTCAAAGGTGAGTGGCTGCAAAATGAACCATGACATGATTTGCTAAAATGCTACAAGTTATGAAGAGTGTATATTGAGGTATGTGAGAGTGGTCTACCCGTGCAATAGAATTGTGATCAAAGAATAGTATTATAAATGCAAAACTGTGTGTATGCAGTTGCTGAAAAGACCAACAGACCATGCAGTATGAGTATGATTTACGCAGCAATAATAATTATTATGTACTTCTTTATAATTTTTCCACCTGTCTGTACTGTGTTCACTACTTTATTTATCATTATTTTTAGTTATGCCCCTTTGGTTGATTTCAGGTTCTAAGCTTACTTCTCCTGAGCCAGAGACTAAGATCAATGAATCCAGTGAAGATGAAGAGTGTGCCAAGTTCATCACAAAGCTGATGAAACAGTGGAGGATCACAGCAAGAGATATAGACATTTTGAAAGGTCCTCGCAATAATATTATATACATGTATAGTATTGCACAAAATATTGGTAGAAACAGAATTTTGTGGATGGGCAAAATTTCATGATTGGCGGATTTTATTTTGGTAGTTTAAGTTTTCACACATGCAGTGCTAGAATGATTTGGCAGACTTGGTAGTCCTTTCCAAAACCACCAATCCATCTAATTTTTGTGCTGTACGCTAATTGCCTCATTTCCATGGGTTTGTGGTGTGTGCTGGTTGTATTTCTAGGCCAGACCATTACCATAATAATTATAGCTGGTAAATTAGGCAAATTATTCTTTAAATCACCAAATTAAAAATCACCAAACAGTTTTATATACCCAAATTTACGTACTTAGCTTACGGTATGTTGTTTACAAAGGATAGAAATGATGGGTTACAAGTTAACTTGCCAGGTGAACACAACGATTTATTAATTTTATTTTTTTAATATATGCACTTACAGAAAATGGCATCACCAGTGATGAAGCCTGGTCTATGATGACACTAGAAGATCTGAAAGAGCTGAAACAACTGACAATGGGTGGGAGAATGATCTTGAACAAACATCTGCCAATAACAAAGCCTCAATCTAGCCCCTCGCCTCAAAGATCTCCTGAAGTGTCTCTTATTGATACAGACACACTTTGCCCTGATTTTCAGAAATTTTTGGAACAGAAAAAAATTTACAAGAAAGACATAAAGATTTTGCAAGGTATACAGATTTATTTATTGTTTATTTTTTTTGTAACTAGAAGCAGTGCAATGTCACATGATGATTGGATATATGTATCTCATTTTGATATGCAGAACACGGGATCATTACGTGGGAAGTTTTCAAAGATTTGACCAGTGAAAATCTTACAGAAATGAAATTGTCCATTGGTGGCAGAAGACTTTTGAACCAATGCTTAGCATCCCAACACTAATAACTATGTATGATCATAGGTTCTGTAATAATATGTATCTTTTTTGTTTTCACGTTAAAACAGTTTCACTTCTAGCTCGTACCAAACTCTATATAGCTAGCTATCAATGTGGTTCAACAAAAACATGAAGCATCTACAATGCTATGTATATATATGTAGGGATTAAAATCACATGATTGTTGTATATACCATTCAATAAAATTATGCTGCACGCTATAGCTGCTAGCCTTGCAGCTATAGATCTAGAGTTGCATGTTATTGCTCCGGTAGACAAAGCTTAGAACTACTAGTATACTGATTGGCAATATGGTCAGGCTAGCTAATGATGGACAGCTTACTCATGCAGTGCAGCTAGCTGCTCTGAAATCAGCTGTATATAATATAGACCATACACCACAGGTACATGTAGACCATATGGCCATGCAGCTTGCATTGATTTTGTTTGCTTGGTCAGCTCTGATTGATGCAATTTGTATATAAACAAAAAAAGCATTTTAACTTTCGCGCACGCATGTTATGTGGCATGGGAACAGAGAATGGACGATTTGCATTATTTCACTCTAATTAAACGAACGAACTCGTAAGAAAAGAAACGCAGAAAATGGCTGGCCTGCAGGATCAAGCTCAGGCCTTCTTCGAGTGTATCCCTCTAGAGAACAGGGACAAGTTGGACAGGAAGGTGGACGGCCATCATGATGGCGTCCAGAGAGACCTCGGCCAGATCGCAAACAGCATGGACGAATGGGAAGGCGTTGTCGCGGAGTGTTTGGGTCTGACAAAAGTTGACTGTGCAACCATACGATCTCAACACAGAGACAACCTCGGCTTGCAGACGTGAGTTATGATTCACTAGAGCCCAAAATACATCAACTGTTGAATATATGTGTTTGATAGCTAAAAACTTTGATGTATTAAAATAACTCAATCAAGTGTCACAGATCATAGACTGCTCAGCCATGGTAGTGAGTGCCCATTGCTGAGCTTCCTGAGTGGGTTGAAATTTTGTGTAAGACAGAGAAGGCATTGAGAGAGTTCCTTTAGGTTCAAGTAAAGAAAGATAAGACTATAATTTGTTTGTGAGTTTCCACATGTGTGTGTGTGTGTACTCTGGGTAGGCCAGCCAGCCTAGCCAGCTGCTGTAGTAAAGTGTATAGAGAAAAGAGTATGATTGTATTCGCTTGCTGACTGAAAGCTCCAGCAAATGAGCTAAAACCCATTTTCCCAATTAGCATCATTTATCACCCATTCGTTTGAAGGAGTGTATCATAGATTGACATCACTGTAAATTTTTCTGACAAAAAAATGCATACCCTACATGTATATAACCTTATAAACCAGGTCCTTCCAGGTGTGGTAATTTTACTAGTGCAGAGTTAGCAATAGGCAAAGTAGGAAAGACATGTTTACTTGACCTCTGTTACGAGTTTTTTTTTAAATTATAGTACATGTGTTTGTTTCTCTCAGGAGGGCTGCCCTGCAAAAGTGGCAGGAGAAGAATGGCTTCAGGTCCACCTATGGTAGCTTGATAAAGATATTCCTCAGCGCTGGGAAGACCAGCTTTGCTGAGGCAGTCTGTAAAGTACTGGATGGTAAGTGAACTCTACGTTCATACATTATTGTACTTGTACTTCTGGTAACTTTACATCTTTTCCTTGATCTTGATTCACTCTTTTCAAACACACTGTCCTTTCTCTCTAGGTGATCCTTCTATGATTCGTGTCCCTCCCCCTAAGATGCAGTATGCCACAATGCCTGCTGTTGGAAGCACTGGTATGTCATGTACAGAGCTCTAAACTATGTGGTTGTCATTATCACGTGTGTGTTGTTTGTCTATATAATGAGGTAGCACATATAGTTCATACTTTAGCTGTGTTGTGTAGAGATGGGCATTAATTGAAAAGGAGGAAATGTGATTAGATTGTGACCTTTTGACCACTAATAAAGTACATGTGTTGCTCACCTATGATAAATACACAATGTTGAACAAGAAACAATCATATTCTCCCCATTATTTTATGATCTCTAACAAATTGCAAAGTGACCTTTTCACCTTTATAATAGCTATTCCATTGCCCATTATGCTATCTGCTCTTAATTACTATCATGTGTTCTCTCTCTCTCTCTCTCTCTCTCTCTCTCTCTCTCAAGGTGGAGCTTCTCAAAAAACTCGCCTTAGGACTAACGAGGATTATCACAACCTTTACAGCTTTCTTGGTCCTCATGCTGCCCAATGGAGAGCCATTGGCCAAGCTCTGGGCTTCTATCCCACTGAGTTGAACATCATTCAGAGTAACGTTATGTTATTGACGCAAGGACCGTCTGGTTACCTTGGTGATATGCTCACTAAGTGGTTGCAGTGGGCACCAGGGGATGGACGAAGGAGCCAGGACTTTGCCACCTTTGAGGATCTTCGTGAGGCTCTACTCAAAGCTGGGATGGGCTCTGTAGCATACGATCTTGGACCAGCTTTAGGTGAGAAATGTGATTATTAGAAGAGCATTTTTGAATGATACATGTATTTAGGTTATATGTCAAAAGCCAAATATTTAATCCCCTTCTAGCTGATCAACAATCCTAGCTTTATACAGAACATACCCTAGCCTCGTTCCCAGGCTCCTCCTTCGCGAATATTTTCTTCGAAAATAAGGAAGGAGAGAGCCTGGTACCAGTAGTCACGTGAGTGACGTACTGTTTTACGTAATTCAAGTTAGTTAGCAAGAGAAAGTTTCCTGGGAGCGACCGCGAACAGAACAGAACAAAAGAATGCTTGAAAAAAACTACCATTTGCTTGTTCAAAGTCATTTCTTGTGTGCCAAGAGTTAAGATGTACTTCCCAAACAGCGTTTGTGATCGTCGCTTTTGTTTTGTACCTTGGTTTGGTCAGACTGAAAGATCGAGACTGGACACAGAACCAAAAATGCTGATTCAGAGAGACTGCCATTTATCTGTTGCTTCTTGGACTATCTTTGGAGACTACTGGCTACTTTTTTCTTGTCTATTCCCATCGTCTTCTACGTCTAGCTCTCAGAGCTCGTAGATACGCAAAAATTTTTGCCAACATCAACTGACTGGAACACGTGCGTGACGCATTTTAGATAAAACGCATAATGCTGAGTAGGCTCATGTCTACCAGACGTCTACCCTGTACGTCACTCACGTGACTACTGGTACCAGGCTCTCTCCTTCCTTATTTTCGAAGAAAATATTCGCGAAGGAGGAGCCTGGGAACGAGGCTAAACATACCCTACTGTGTGTGCGAGTCAATTATATTCATGAGCTTACCTTATATGTATAGGTATGGTGCACACATACTGCATTCCATTATGACAGTACAATGACCAGAATGAGATCACACATAGTTTAGTAGTAGAGGGTATTTTCATTGTCTTTCCTGTTGCTACAGGTCTCCCAGGAGAAGGTGCCCCACCACCATCACAATCAAGAAGGCACACACAGCCAACCCGTCCACCTCCAGACCATGCTATCAGCATGCCGGCTAGTAAGACTGCAGCAATAGCTATCTCTATAGTACTCTGTCCCTTCTCCATAGCAACTAGGGTCCCTAAGTGGGTGGTAAGAGAATCCTCATTCGCAGGCTCTCTTCCACTGTAAAGTATGAAGAGAGGAAAAGAGTGTGGTAGGCGAAAATGCCATAGTAGAGAAACCATATTAACTCACTCTATGGGCAATTTCCATCATTCACGTGATTTTGCATACCAAGCTCTTGCCCTTGTTACTTTTGTGAGTGCATGTGCATAATTTTTTTTTTTTTTTTTTTTTTTNGGGACACCTGGGAATGAGGTAACTGTATGGTAGGAGCTAGACTTAATATTTTTTTACAAGACTATGTTTCTACTATATTGACTGAAAATTGAGTTATTACTTATGACACATCACATTTGTGTGTTTAGCTGTTTGTAAAATACATTTTGTCTGACATGCCAGGAGCAGGTGGCTATGATCATCAGTCAATGAAAACTATGCCTCCTCCTTCAATGAGTGTACCAGCTTGTAAGTGTCAATGTCAAAATTTACAATAAATTAATGTATGTATTTTGGTCTAAATGTGAGCGTAATAATTATTTACACTAGTTTTAAGGTGTGTTTCTTGATCTTTTCAGATCTTCCCTCTACCACTAACTCTCCTCAACAACATTCATCAGGTTAGTGGACTGGTTAAATTGGCATAATGCTAAAGATTTGATTATGTTTAATCCTACAAGCCATCATTACTCATGAAGTAATATGTTTCTGGGCAGTATGCCTCTAGTTATTACTGTATGCATGTGTGTGTGTCACTGTGTAGTACCTTAAGGCTACCTGGGTGGAAATGAGAGCGGAAATCTGCGGTAAAATCAAGGAATTATGTGGTAAACGGCAGTACTTCACTTTCTCACTACTTAATTATGCATTGTCACTATTTACCGCCAATAAACCACAGAGAAAAACTAGCTAGCAGTTACTAACACCTTTGTAAGGCATGTAGACATGGCTACTTACGGCGTACACAGTTAAGGCACCTTGAGCTACAAGACTAGCAGAGCTCTGACTCTTGAGCTGACACAGCAAATGGGTGGAGTCAATTTTAACCATCTGTTAGTGTTTGTAAGCGGCAGTTTAGTTGTTTTTCCCTCTCAAAGACTCCATTTTTGGACTACCGTAAAGCCGGGATATTTGGCAGGGAATTAAATTTGGCGGATTGGCGGATGGGGCTTAGTACCACCAAATTAAAATCCGCCAATATTTTTTCGCGCATCCGCCAAATTCAAACTTAGGCTCAATCCGCCAAATTTTCCGGCTATACAGTATAGTATGCCAAAATAAAACTTTTTCAAGCGTATAATGTAAGAAATAATCATTGTTGTAGCAGTGTGTCTAGCGATAATAATTTCTTTATGTCTGTGAATCGGCAAAGTTAGCATGCATAGCTTGAATCTAGGCTAGAAGAGCTGTATAGCTTATTTTATCACCATAAAAGCTGTAAAATAATTGCTAAAAACTGTGGTTTCACTCCAAAAACTAGCTGAGTTGGCACAAAAACCGCACCATGTGGGTATTTGGTGGATATTTGTGATTTCTTCTTGATGTCCATTTAGTGGGTACAAATTTTAGCCATTTATTATTTCCACATGATAATATTGACCTTTGACCTAGCTCGCTCTTGCATTTAGCGTGACTTATTAGCAAAAATATGCAATTCATTAAAATTCGCTAAAAGAGTACCCATTTATAAAAGTGAGAGGGCCTGGTTTACAAGGCTATAGTGTATGCTGTTCTATATAGTTTGAGTGTAAAAGTACATGTGGGAGCTTTTGTTAGATGTTGTTTTAATTAGATGTTGTGGTTTGATTGTAATTGTGTGCTGCAGGGTTTGGTCACCATAGAAACTCACATCCATATGCTTCATATCAACCAACAGCAAGTTTGCCCAAAGGTAACATTATCATATCAGCAACAGTTTATTTTATTTTTGTGCCATGCAATTTGATTTTCCTAGGGTTGTTGTATAAATAGAGTTGATATTTAGAACAAACAATCGTTAGTTAATTATTACTTTCTCTTTGTCTGTGTGTGTGTGTGTGTGTGTGTGTGTGTGTGTGTGTGTGATTTATAGGTGGTAAAAAGCCAGTACAAGTACATCCAGCTGATAAACCACTGAGTAAGTGCTGTAAACTTAAACATAATATTCTATGTCATTGTTAAACTTTACTTCCTCACAGCAATACGATCAGACCATCTGGCTGTTGTTCGAGCAATTCGTGACCTGAGCAATGATAATATCATTGAGCTTGGACAACAACTGGGGCTGCATCGTGTGAAGCTTAGACGCATGGGGGACTTGCCAGGGGACATGGTGTCGGCATGGTTACGCCAGGAGGATGATGTCATCAAGGTATCTGGTGATCCAACCTGGCGTACATTGGCCAATGCGTGTGACAAAGTAGGCCAGGGACGTGCAGCCAAAGAAATGAGAGAAGCTCACGACATAAAGCAAGCTTCAGTGGAACCAGAAGGTGTGATCTTCAACTTTGCGTATTATAATAAATGTTAAAAAATAATTACATACATATATATTATTGTTGAGAATGTTTTTTCCTGCANGCGACTACTGTCACAGATGGTGGAGGTGAGTTGCTGCAGAATTCAACAGCCAGGCATGATTTTGTTTACTATTGTTTACAAAGAAAGCTTTGTCTGTGTGTCTGTTTGTCCATCCGTGTGTAAACCATCTCTCTACTAAAATACAAAGTTAGAGTGGAAATCTTGAAGGGGTGTGGTTGTAGCAGTAGCTAAATGACTAAAGGTCACGATTGTCGCAATCACGATGTTTTCTCCACAGCCTTTCAAGTGACAAGCTTGAAACTTGCAGCTAGGTGCAGGGATAGTTAGGCTATTTAAACATAGCATCGCTTTTAAAAGGCTGGATACCTAGGTAGAAAAAAAGCCTTAGACGTGCGGCAATATCATAGCAAGTTAGACTCCCCATACTTTAGCTTTTTTATACTGACAATAGCCTCACTAAGCAATGCTAATTGCAGTATAGTTAGCTAATTGGTTGTTGCTTAGTCACTTCATATCAAAAGCTTTAAATTGTTTGTAGAAAAAAAAATAAAAAGAAGGTGTAGCTGTTAATTTTTTTTTTTTTTTGTGGGATGATTTAACTATTATTTAATTTTAGCGTGTAATTGGTTATAACTCCCTTACAATTCGGCTCCAGAGCCTACTTCCCCAGGGCAGACTAAGTTCAGTGAAGAAGAAATGTGTGCCCAGTTCATGGCAAAACTGAAAGAGTGGAAGATTACTTTACAAGACCGAGACTTATTGAAAGGTTTGCATAGTGATTGTTGGAAGATACATGTAATTTTATAATAATAACTTTGGTAGACTAGCTACTGTATAGACCTTATGCAATTGACGTCACGACTTAGAAACCGCGCATGCGTTGCTAACGCCGCCATTTTGAAGGGCAAATTTAGCATGGAGGTACAGCAGCAATGCAAGAAATTGACAGCTTCTTCGAAGAATTTTTGCAGTAAAACCTGGAGACAGTCAACTTACATACGCTCGATTACCTTCACTCAGAGCGCCCTATAGACTTGCAAAGTGATCCTTGAGCAGCGGCAGCTAAAACAGCTAGCAGACGGTGACAAAAATTGTAGTTCTTGGCTCTGTATCATAATCTTCGTCGCGTGGTTGGTACTATTGCTTCCACGCTCTGGGATAGCTATATTCTGTCTTGGTAGTTGTGAATCACAAAAAAAGCCTAATCATACAAAATGCACCATCAGTACACTTGTAAAGCAACGATTTGTTTGTTTCCGTATGTCAGCCATTATATTTTTGCCCTTCAAAATGGCGGCAGTTAGCAACGCATCCGGTGTTGCTATGAAAGTCGTGACGCAATTTAACGTAATTGCATAAGGTCTATAGTAGGAAATTTTTGTACTTTTTGTATGCTGTTTGAATATACGGAAATGTATATGCATTATGCAATTCAAGCACATCGAAATAATTTTTTTCCTGACATTTTTAACAATTGATTTATACGAAATTTTTTACCAATGAATTTTCCTGCTATATGATATTCTAATAAATCTGGATCCACTGCCTTGATTTGTATAAGTTTAGCTCAACATAGAATTATCTTAGGATAATTATTACATGTGTATGTTATTTGTACAGAAAATGGCATCACCAGTGATGAAGCCTGGTCTATGATGACACTGGAAGATCTGAAAGAGCTGAAACAACTGACAATGGGTGGGAGAATGATCTTGAAAAAACACTTGCCACAAACAAAACCTCCACCTTGCCTCCTACCTCAAAGATCTCTCTCTCGTGAGCTATCTTTGGAAGAGGATGATTTCTGTCCTGAATTTTGGAATACGCTGGAACAAAATAATGTCCCAAAGAAAGACAGGAAAAAATTGCTTGGTTTGTGTCTATAATGGTTCAAATAAGTACAGTATTTATGTATCAGATATCTCTTGCTTTGATTCATGCAGACAATGGTATCACTATGTGGGCGGTTTTAAGTGAATTTACCGTTGAAGATCTGAAGGAAATGGATATCACCTCGGATGGCCAAAAGATCTTAGGCCATTGCTTGAAAAAGTTTCAACAAGTAATCATCGTACATATTCCATAATAATTATTTGAATTGATTGACATTGATGTGCTTTATTTAGGACACACAGGCGACCACCCTAAAAGATGCTTTTAGCCCTGATTTTTGGGAGATACTTAATACGAAGAAGATATCTGAGAAGGATAGAAAGGTTTTAAAAGGTTTGCAGACCTATTATTCTATGACCGGGTCAATTAAGTATAATACATGATTGCTGTTATGATTATAGAGCATACCATTATCACTTGGGAACTTTTTCAAAAGTTGTCCAGCAAAGATCTTGAAGAAATGGAACTAACCAAAGGTGGCAAAAAGCTCCTAGGGAAATGTTTAACAGAGATATCCCAACAAGTAATCTATCCCAGATGTGGGGGTTATAATCATTTGCATTGTGTACATATATACTGTACTTTAATAGAAATTGCAAGAAAATTCAGCAAAGAAGCATCATCAACAGCAGGATGCTACACCACCTCAACTGCCAGACACTCTCCATGAATCTAACCATGTAGGTCTACATATAAATATATATTGCAACATGTAAGAATTAGTATGCATCTTAAATTCTAATTAGAGCCCACCACCAGCTGCAGCCTCCAGTAGTGAAAGTGTAGGGCAACAATCCCCATCTAACCAAAAACCAGATAAGGTATGTAATGCTGTGTTTGGGTTTGTCTTAGGTGCCATATTAACAATAAAAGTAGTTATAAAGAAGTCGATCCCATAGGTGCCATTTTGGTTTGGTAATGTTTCGCCTACATTACGTTACGCCTACCCAAAGTCAAAGTATCAATTTGCCTACGCGGTTTCAAGTGAAGGTGCATTTAAAACTGTGATGCATGTAGCGAGTGCACAAAGACAAGGCCCTGGGCCTAAGGATCGACTATAGACATGTAAATAGAGTTTTTAAAGGAACTGTGTCACTATATAAGCGGTGTTTTGTTGCTAAAAATAAAAATAATGACGTTTTGTGACGTTTTTTGTTGATACGCGGGTACCACGTCCGGGAACGTTTGCATACTACTCCGTGTATTGCGCATTTTGCTTTTACTCGCGTAATAGTACTACGTGGTCAGCTGTTATTACAAGCCTAAGTAGCTCGCGTAATGCGCACTTGGGCAATTCCGGTGTGACGGACGTACAATTCAGACAATAAATTGGGTTGTAGCTAGTTGCACAAAACATAAATTGGTACACAATGCATATCAATAGTAAAGCCTAGACCTAGGCTAGTGATTAGCTAAAATAGATTTCACTTTCACAATAGAAGGGAAGGGTCAACCCTCATTAAAGGGCTGTGACGGACGTACGCAGAGAAATGAGAAATTGTCGGGTAGGAATGTTTAAAGGCAAAACTCTGTGAAGTTAATAGGGATACTGTCATTGTTTGTAGAAATTTTCTTAGCTAGGGCATGGAACTACTGTTTATTACCCAAGCCCAAATTACTGAGAAATGTATAATCAAGTTAGTCCTCATTAAACTGTGTGACGGACGTACAAAAATCTTGTGACGGACGTACACGTGTGAATAAAGATAGTAAACAGGAAGGAAAGAGCATAGCCAGGCATTGTCAACTAAGCAGGTATTTGTGGACATGTCTTAAAACAGGTACTGACACATGTACAAATGTTATGAGATACAATATACATGTACATGCATGTACATGCATGTAATTTTAAGTGAATGTGTACAAAGTCCACAATAAATGAGGTAATGAGATAATAATGTACATTTAAATGTAAAATAAATGTGACCAAGTCCACACTAAGTCTGGAATATTTAACAGAAAGTGAGATTTAAAAACAGACACTAAATGTCATCAAAAACAAACTGTCCTCGATTCCCAGCCACACTAGGTGGGTTGATCTCACACGTAATTTTGTCTCTGGGATAAAAAATTTTGTCTTCAGGTCTTGGCCACTTCCAAGCATTGGCACTTCGATGCATGACATTCACTTGAACATCTGAGTCTTCTATACAGGTTACCTCTCCTGGAAACTCTTCATCTTGATACTTGACAATGACCCACATTCCAGTTGTCAAGTTTAGTACTGGCAGCTGAGGTTGAGCATTATCTTGTCGAGTTGTTGAATTAGACATGCCATTCGTTTTGCGGATTCGACAAACTCTGAAAGATGTCTCCATTTCCTCAGAAATATCTGCTACTTTGACCTCATCTGTACCTTGAGCTTCAATGCAGTGAACTTTGTGTGTCTGGGGTACTGCCAACACACCTTCCCACCTGGCGTCCAGAAAAGCACACTGTGTATCAACCTCACTCTTATCAATGAATTCAACTTGAACGTTCGGACAAAGTTGTTTGGCCAGTGCTGAATATTCCTGTGGAGTGTTGATATGGCATTTCTCTGAACGTATGTGTCTCCAAACTGCTCTCTTAACCGTCCCTCCAATACCATCGACAACGCCTTTTCCATGAGATGTTGCGAAGAAGTGCCATCTAACAGAGATGTCGTGGTTTTGCTCCCAGTAGTGGAGATTGGAAAAGAGGAACCTCTGTTTAAATTGCGATGTTGGCCCATCACTGAAAACATTGACAGTTTCTACACTTGGAAACCTCACCTTGATACTTCGGAAAATACACTGCATGAAGACAAAAATGCTGTGTTTTGTGTGGTTGAAGTCATTTGAAATGACAACCATACTGAAATTCGCATCTTTATTTATCCACGCATGAGAGGTAAACAGTGTTGCCTGAGCATGATGCCAATGAGCTGCTTGTACTTCTTTCTGACCTGCAATTGTCGCATTTTCTGAGAAATCGACTTGCAATACGATCGATTTGCCATTGCATGATTCCTTCAAGGAACCAAACGAAGCAGCTTGCTTTCTTTTCACGAAGGTATGGAGTAGAAAGGTACTCAATTGTTTCTTCAACTCAGTGAAAATGGCATTCACTGTGTCAGACAAAGCTACCTTTTCAATTCTGCTCTCAGTAGACTGCCATTGGTAGTACTGCAATGTCTCGGAGCTGTTTTGTGGAGCAAACTCATCAATCAGATTGATGCAGGTTGAGCACTCTCGTGCCATACACTTTTTCGAAGAAGCATCACAGGTCACTTGCCCGACAAAGGTTGAGAACTCGGTTGCAAGAGATGTATGTTCCCCTAAGGCAACAAGTAGAAGTCGAATGTTCTCATGATAGCTACATAAACACACTTGGTGGGGTAGATGTTCAAAGAGCTTAACATCAGAGGGTCTAAGCTCACAGAATTTGCTCAGACTCATCTTCACTGATGAATGTTGCTCCTTAAACTTGTCGTATGCTTCGCGAAGTGACATCATCAAGTACCGTACTTGCAGAGTTGTCTTCACCTTTTCTCCATCCTCTGATGTACTGCGAATGATGATGTGATCTTTCCTGCCTGGTGCTTGCCATGAGATGTCATCCATCCTATAAAAGGAATATGCCAATTTCTTTTTTTCTTCACTTCCTTCAGAAACTCTTTGCTTTGATGAAGAGCTCACTGGTACTCCTACACATCTGGCAAGTTTTTCAACAACAAAACGTTGCTTGCGAGGAGATGATGGAAGGCCTTGTTCAAGTCGCCTCATGGCTTTTCCTAAAGCTTGCCGTGTCCGATATGGTGTTTCCTGACTTGTGTTACTGGTTGCTTTCATATTTGTCTTTGACCTGTAGCTCTTAATACGTAAGCGTTCCTTTAGCTGATGATCTTGTATCTCTTGTGCTGTCATTTTCTTTTTCTGAGCATCACGTTGGCTCTTTTTTCGCATTCTATCTTTAAGAAGGTTAGCTTGATACAGATCCGGATTGGCCCTAATCTTTGCCCTTCTCTTTGCCTGTCTCTCTTTAGGTGTTGACATACTTCAAATCTCCAGGAAATTCACAATAATTATATATTATGACTGCAGCACTAACTCAGTCACTCTTTATACTTCAAAAATTTTCTAGAACATTCTAAACCAGTTTGACAACTTCGTACCAGACTGATTATCACTGTTACATATACATAAAATGTAGTATTACAAAAAAAATGCAGCTTCTAGGCAGAAAAGATAAGATTCTACGCTACATATTCCACAAGCCAGACCGTTCGACACCGATATAAATGTACCATAGTACGAATATATGCAAAAATTCACTATACTGAGCATGATCTGCTGTATTGATAAGCCAAATGTCACTGATGTACATAAGTACTACAGCTCTTGTGACTCTTATACCATGTTTAGATGAGAATTAGCTAAGCTGTGACGGATGTACGTGAGGGACGTACAAATAAATCGTACGTCCGTCACGTGTTTTTCATATGAAGTAGGGGGTGTGGCATTTCAATTAAGGGTGATCATTATGCCTAATAGGAAGCTAAAAGAGAATATGAAATTTTTTTAGATATCTCTTTATTACCACTACACCATTGTAAAAGATGTCCTTTTTTTGTGACGGACGTACAACGTCCATCAAATCCAGATCGTACTAGCCATGGTTTATTAATTAGGGGGCGTAACCATGTTTTTGACATTGAACCTAATTAATAACTATAAAAATGATCCAAATACCCTAAGTTGGGAGTAAAACTCCATTGTTCCCAACTGTAGAAGGTGTCTGAACTAAAACAGCACAAATCTTTCGGAATAATCCGTTACTATAGTAATTATGTTATAATGACCATATCTCCTTGTACATTCATCATATCAAGTTAAAAATTTTAAAATGTGAAACTTGAGTCAGTAAGCTTCAAAATGATGTATTGCACCACACTCTAAACCCATTTTGAAATTCTGACCCTGTGGTTGACATTTTCCCGGAATTGCCCACTTAATACTGTAAGGTTTCTGTTTACAACCCATTTATAGTAACAAAACACCGCTTATATAGTGACACAGTTCCTTTAAAACCAAGCAGTGTTCCTGCACTATATGGCTACCAAGAGACTGGAAAAATTCATAAAGAGTGCCCTCTCCTGACTGCCAAACCACTGACAATCACGATCGTCGCGATTGTAACCACGGGGGATTAGAGCTAAGTTTTTGTCACAGTCGATCCTCCTGTGTATGAGCTTGAAACTTGCTATACCCTGTCTGGGCTGAGTTGACACTCACTTTTGTGCGAATAACAGAAAATGCAAATTGGACAGGACTTTGACAGCTCTCCAACCCGAATAACATATATGAAAAGCGCTTTGCATGCTGCTCTTCTCGAAACTTGGAGAAACAAAACTTGCCATACAAAGCAATGCGAGCCATTAAGCATTCTTTCTAATTAACGCTCACTCTTACCAACACATGGACGGTCAACTGGATGGCCAACTCAACTTAGACAGAGTATAGTGTAGATGCAGGGATAGTTAAGCTGTGTAGTAATAGCATCGCTTTCAAAAGTTAGGCTAGTAGGCTCTGGAAAAAAGTCTTGTTCGATGAACGGCAAAGTTTAGTTTGCTAATACCATACACTCCTTCGTAGCACACTTAGGCAAGTTTTCTCCACAGCCTTTCTGCATGCAAGCTTGAAGCTTGTAATAAGCCTGTAATAAGCTATCAAAAGACTAAAAGAAGCAAGTTCTTGAGCTGTCTTCGTAAACAAAAAAGAAAAAGGCGTAGCTACTTAGCTTACTAAGTATCCTTGCATTGTACATATTTGTCATGCAGAAATTTTATAGGAAAAAAAAAAGCGTTTTTAGAATTACGCGCATCACCTTCATTACGTAATTGTGTCACTTCCGGTAGTGTAGGCGAATTGATACGTAGGCGAAATAACTGTAGGTGAAACGTTACGAAACTGCCATTTTAACAATAAAAGTAGTTATAAAGAAGTCCTGGGTAGTAAACCACAGTATCTCACTAGTGGTATTCCGCTGTTTACCATTATTACCACCTTTAACTGGTGGTAAACTGTGATAAAAACTTGCTAAAAGTTGCCTTACACCTTTGAAAAGAGCAAAGAAATGGATACTTACAGCGTACACAAAGCACCTGAGCTTCAAGCTAGGCTCAGCTGGCTGACACAGCAAATGGGTTGTGGTAGGCCAGCTGAATGTTTGCAAGTACAGTTTAGCTACTTTTCTTTGTCAAAGACTCGATCTTTGGACAACGATAACTGAAAATAAGCTTTTTCAAGCATGTAATGTAAGAAATAAGCACTATAATAGCACTCTATCTAGCGAAAATAATTTCTGTACGTGTCTGTAGTTTGACAAACATAGTGTGCATGGCTTGGTTTAGGCTAGAAAAACTATATAGCTTACATTTTTCTCGTTTCACCATGAGAGCTGTGAAATAACCGCCATAAATCGTGGTTTCTCGCCAAAAACAGGCTTGCAAAAGAAAACGTGCCACGTGGTATTTGGCGGTTTTGTGCGCGAAACCACAGTAATTTAACAATGAAGGCACCAAGGTGCATAACCCTTGGTGCGTACATAGGCAATATAATATTAGACTACACAATAAACTGCTATAATATATTGCCTATTACCTATATTACCTATAAAACACTTATAAGATTCAGTATAATTATGTCTGTATAATGTAGTTGGATGAGTGTGTATCAACAAGTAGTAAAAATTTCAAAAAATAAGTGGTGTAGGAATGGGCAGTGCGGTAAAAAGCATTGGAACAAGGCATGTCTCAATTTCGGCACATGACTACTTCATTTTTGATTTATTCTTGATCCCTAATATGGATCCTTGGTGTCATAAATGCATGCAATGATCTGTACTACTATTGTACCATATCTTATTGTTGCATTTATTCAAATTCCTACTAATCAGTTGGCTAAGCAGTGAAGTAAACCATAAGAAGATTGGACTGCATGTCGGCCAAGAATTGAGTATAAAAATGAAGTAGTCATGTGCCGAAATTGAGACATGCCTTGTTCCAATGCTTTTTACCGCACTGCCCATTCCTACACCACTTATTTTTTGAAATTTTTACTACTTGTTCATTCACTTTTTTAAACACTACAGTGTGTATAGACTATCAGAGACTGTTTAGTCCCTACAAAAAGCTTGAGTAGCAGCTACAATTTCATTATGCTGGATGGGGCTAATGCGCATGCGCATAATAATGCCACGTGAATAGATGACCTTTGAACTCTACCTAAGATGGCTGCATTGCAGTACATGAATTTATACACTAAGTTTTAAAAGCTTTCTAGTTTTTGTTCAGTAGGCCTATTTGAGATTGAAACGAGTATCAAGGAATGTAGTACCCAAGAAAAGAACTTACTTTGTGCTGTCAAAGTTGGCTCAAGACATTCTGGTTCTCTGGAAATCCTTTTCAAGTAAGTCAGTTAGGAAGTACGTAAGTAAGTACGTACGTACGTTAGAAGAACAAAAATGGCACTATGGTGGCTTCCCACTAGCGCTCTCTACGAGTGCTGAGAAAAGTTTTTGTGAGTTTTAGGCCTTGCATGCAGTTGGTAGTCTGTCGGTGAGGGCCTCTGAGCAACTTTGAAGGTTTAATTTTGTTTGACTAGATTTTTATAGTGACCAACATTTTGTATTGTGTCTATGGGACAGGCGGCCCATTCCTACTATACGTACTACCGTACGTATGATAAGCAGGTCTGCCTGCAGCTATGCTATGGGACTCGCTCAGGCTCGCCCCTCATGCTTGCCCCAAAATTTTAACAGGATGAATGGGTGTGGCCTCGAAGCTTAGCTCAGATAGGCTGAAAAGCCTCAGATTTCAGTCTCTATAGGCTTTTGTTGCTTTGTAAAAGGACCTCAGGCCATTTCATATCAGTAGCTAAGCTTCTACTGTCTATGCTATGAAGCTCGCTCAGGCTCGTCCCCCAAAATTAGTCATGTGCCGAAATTGAGACATGCCTTGTTCCAATGCTTTTTACCGCACTGCCCATTCCTACACCACTTATTTTTTGAAATTTTTACTACTTGTTCATTCACTTTTTTAAACACTACAGTGTGTATAGACTATCAGAGACTGTTTAGTCCCTACAAAAAGCTTGAGTAGCAGCTACAATTTCATTATGCTGGATGGGGCTAATGCGCATGCGCATAATAATGCCACGTGAATAGATGACCTTTGAACTCTACCTAAGATGGCTGCATTGCAGTACATGAATTTATACACTAAGTTTTAAAAGCTTTCTAGTTTTTGTTCAGTAGGCCTATTTGAGATTGAAACGAGTATCAAGGAATGTAGTACCCAAGAAAAGAACTTACTTTGTGCTGTCAAAGTTGGCTCAAGACATTCTGGTTCTCTGGAAATCCTTTTCAAGTAAGTCAGTTAGGAAGTACGTAAGTAAGTACGTACGTACGTTAGAAGAACAAAAATGGCACTATGGTGGCTTCCCACTAGCGCTCTCTACGAGTGCTGAGAAAAGTTTTTGTGAGTTTTAGGCCTTGCATGCAGTTGGTAGTCTGTCGGTGAGGGCCTCTGAGCAACTTTGAAGGTTTAATTTTGTTTGACTAGATTTTTATAGTGACCAACATTTTGTATTGTGTCTATGGGACAGGCGGCCCATTCCTACTATACGTACTACCGTACGTATGATAAGCAGGTCTGCCTGCAGCTATGCTATGGGACTCGCTCAGGCTCGCCCCTCATGCTTGCCCCAAAATTTTAACAGGATGAATGGGTGTGGCCTCGAAGCTTAGCTCAGATAGGCTGAAAAGCCTCAGATTTCAGTCTCTATAGGCTTTTGTTGCTTTGTAAAAGGACCTCAGGCCATTTCATATCAGTAGCTAAGCTTCTACTGTCTATGCTATGAAGCTCGCTCAGGCTCGTCCCCCAAAATTATGGGTGTGGCCTCGAAGCTTAGCGCTCAAAGAGGCTGAAAAGCTTCATATCTCAGGAACTACAGGCTTTTGTTAAATTCTTTGTGTAATTTTTTAAGATAATCTCGATTATTTTACCTTGGTATGCCGCTTTTGAAGACTGGAGCTGCCGTTCTTGAGATATAGTTGGAACACACACACACACACACACACACACACACAGACAAAACGACTACCATAACCCCTGCTGCGCATGCGCACCAAGGGTTAATAAACTGTGTGACCATGGTTTTATGACGCATTTCTGTGGTCGGTTCTTCACCCAGGTTATCAAGGGACTAAAAAATACACATGTAGACGTGTTGAACAGTATAATGTGTAAATTATATACAGTATAACGGAAAATTTTCGAAGGGGAAATTAATGAGTTTTCATCTTGAATAGAAATTTTGCGGAAAAATTGATGCCTCAAACTCAGTAACCAGCTATCTTGGCAACCAGAAGTATTTTGCTGTTGAGATCCATTCTAACTCTTTTTCTTGCAATTTAAATTCTTACAGGTATCTCATTTTCAAGTTTTTAAGCTGCTTTCCAGCTTCATTTGGCTATTTAGACATGCACATGCTTTGAAGTGGTGATTTGTACACATGACAACCCCTTACCTATCTAGCAAATTTCATGGTGGAAAATTTTCATGGACTGAAGCTTTAAACCGTGAAATTGGAAAAAAAAATTTCCCCTCAAAAATTTCACGCTATACAGTATAATGTGCAGTAGTTTGTATATCATATTGTAAGCCCTACTTTTTCTCTGGACTGTAGAGAATGCAAGCTATGTAAAGTGGCCTAGAGAGCTGGCTTAGATAGTGCTAGCCTAGGATAGAATGACAGGCGCTACAAGAATGGCTGACTGTTTTTGAGATCATTGACAAGGCTTACCAGTAGTATCCTTATCCGACAAATTAAAGAATCATGATAGAACAGCCAATCTTTCACTAATGAAGTGTAGCAAAGGGAGAGCTGTTACTTCTAGGAGTCTGCTTCTCTGTTGCTGTGCATGAAACACAGCTAGCCAGATAACGAGTTTCTTTGCCAGCTGATTGCAAAAATGGCGGAAGTTGGAAAAGGGTCGTCTGTGACATCACGTAGTGAGGTAATTTGCTGAGCTGGCCAAATTGCAAAAAGGAGCATGTACATGGTTACCTTTCACTGTCCAGTTATTACCATGCAGATGCCTGTGGTTGCATGCATCTAGTAGAAAACATCAGTATACCTCATACACAAGCAAGGAGCATGGTGAGCGAAGCGAGCCACACTCCTTGTAATGTATATTATATATCTATCAATGTAGAACTATGATCAAGAAAGGTCAGAAATGGCCCTGCCAAGAATCAATATGGTGCTCATTGTACCACCTGTTCAACCGCCAGACTGGAACCCTCCTGAGACGGATTCCGATGGTCCTTCAAAGGAAACCTCCTACCCACCTTACCCCCGTGTATTCAAAGTTTTTGCTGGTCGTTCAATGAAACACACACCGAAATTGAAATTAGAGGAAGACCCTATTAAGTTGACGAAAATTGACACCTGTCATGTTGAGTTTCCCTACTCGCTGGTAGGGAACTATTCCATGAAGAGGAGAGACCAAAGTAGGAACAGTAACTTCAAGCACTTGCTGAAGTATTTGGACCGGGGGGTCCATACGCTATAAAGTTTTTGGACCGGGGGTCCAATTACAACGAAGTATTTGGACCGGGGGGACCAAAATAGGGGGGTCCAAATTCTCCGTGACAGGAGCTCCAAGGACATGAAGTCCATTGTACTCATTCTCTAGGACCAAAACACGACACACAGGGCCTTCTACAACCATCCTCGTGATTTCCCACGGGACTATGAATTAGCTGCAGATTTCTTTGTCTTGTGGTAAAGTACCTGGGGGATTCCCAAGATCCCATCCAAGTCGTGAATATTTTGGTCATCATGTGCCACTGAGGGAAAGGACCAGGGAAAATTCTTATCTGCTCAAAATTTCTATAAAATCCCTGGAGCTGGCAAGGATCTGAAGCCATTTCCCATTATCTTGGGCATCTAAATTGATTTTGAGGATCTCATCAACGGTAGAAGTCACATATTCTCAGACTCAGTATGAGCAGCCTAGAACGTACACTTCAGCAAGGAGGTAGGTTATACATACACTAGCCAGCCAGTGCTAATGTGGAACTTCTTTGCTTTCTTTTCTAAAATATTAGTTTAGTAATTAATACATAACTATCTATTCCTTTTAATATATATATAGGAGATATTAACGACTTGAGTGAAGTTCTGACAGTTCTCAAGCCACTAGCATCAGAGTGGCACAGCCTTGGTATTCATCTCAAAATTGATAAAAGGAAACTGGACGCCATTGAAGCCAATCACAAACTAGTGGACCGCTGCCTCTCGGAGACAATATACTACTGGCAGCAAAATGAAGATGGTAAACCATCTTGGAAAAAGCTTGCAATTGCAGTTAAGAATGTAGGTGGCCACAAGGATATTGTAAACTCAATCAGTCGTAGACAGCTCTGTGTAACAACCAGCACTGGTGCTGAAAAATGTCTGGATTCAGGCTATGACAGCTCAGCATCTGAACAGGATGTGTTTGCTACTACTTCTCTCTCTCCCAGATGTGGATGTGGAGAATGCAATATTCATAAGATGTGCACTGGAGGTTGTCCTCAACCAGACTACACCAATCGCCTTCCAATACTTACCAAGTACACTGGAGGAGAAACTGCATCTGAAGTGGTTTCTAAAAGCCTCACTGCTTCTACTAGTTCCCAAAATTCTGTAGACACTTTTGAGCAGGAAACATTTGACGTATGCGAACATTTTGGTAGTCTTGTTACTGACATTTGTGAAAGCCTTGAAAAGCGTGTTGCAGACAAAGATAGAGTAGCACTCTATTTACTCAGCAGTTTTCCTATTCTCAAGGGAAAGGAAGATGAAATTAATGGAGCTAGAGATATGACTAAGCTTTTCACCTTCATTGCAGTACACGTGTGTTCATGGTTCAATTTTGACATCATCAAGAAATTGGTCAAAAAGTTTGGAGGTCCCGATGATCACAAGAGTCTAGCCAAATATGAGGAGTATTTTGAAACATTTGCAAAGCGGCGGCTCCCACAAGGATTGACACATGTTGAGCTTGGCTCCCAGGCTGGAATGACTGGATGTAAACAACTGGTCATCAAAGTCGACCGTGAGTGGGAGTCAGTATCCATTGGAGAGCTGGAACGCCTCTGTAGACAATTTGCTAGAACTTTGGGAACTGATCGAAAGAATCTTTTCTTAGTAGATGTCAATGAAGGATGTATCATGCTCACTTTCCTGATTCCAAGTGAAGTTGCTGCCTCTCTGTGCGAAAGAAAACTTACAAGTGACCAAAAGGAAAAGTTTGCTGTGGAGAGTGTAATTCGAGTTACTTGTGGTAGGTTGAAGTGGTCCAGGTCTTCATTTGTTCGGGATTCTTCTTATGACAGCGAGGAAGATAATGAAAAGAAACAATTACCTAAAGCAGTAAGCCCAAAATCCTCATCATTATAATTATGATTACTTATAGCTATTTATATGATTATAGAAATACCCTAAAACATTGAGACCATCAAGAACAACAACTACTGGTAGCTTTGCAAGTGAGTTGTGACATAACTAAAAGGGTCTAGTCATTTTTTCCCTATGTGTGTGTCTGTGCTTACTCTATATCTGAAGCATATTAACAGCAATTGAGTTTACTTGCAAAATTATGGACATAAGCATGCATAGATGTTTATTTTTTCAGAAGCTAGCTATGCCAAGATTTTCACTTTGAGCAATCACTTGAGCATTTATGTTGGCTACATGGCTCCACCCACTAGGCTAGCATACATGCACTACGTATAATTATGTGCATGTATAGTGTAGCACTATAGCTCAATTGATTTGCCTGAATGTGTACTAGCTGCACCTGGCTATAGAACAACACAGATCGAGAGTCTGAGATAGCAACATGGACTCTCGGCTAAATGCTTGGGAGTAGTATGTATCTTTAAATGGTTCAAGTACTTGTTAAGCCTCGGCGCGTGCGTAGCACGTGCAGAGGATTACGGTAGTCGTTTTGTGTGTGCGTCTGTCTGTCTGTTACGAGATAATCTGAAGAACGGCAACTCTACGTGGGAAATAGAAGGTACTTACGTTGATGATTCGAGGTTATCTTAAAATATTATGTGTGGCATCTTGCAAAACGCTGTAGTTTCTGAGATCTGAGGCTTTTGTGCTTCTCTGAACGCTTAGCTTCGAAACCGCACCTATCGATCACGCCCCGTGTGGTGTGCGTTATCTAGAAAGGGGAGCTTGGAGAGTTGAGTTCAAAATTTTGTAAAATAGTTGGACTGGATTTGTGCTTGTGCTTGTGCTTGGCTCAGGTGCTTGACCAGGTAACTCAACTGCTTGCAAGAGTCTTGTAAGTTAAATTTAGTGAGTGTATAATTGTATTGAAAATACAACACCGTATACTGAGAACTGTACACTGAGTGGCTTCATTAAAGTCGGGTCCTTCAGAGTCTCACTGAGTACTAGCTTAGTGCACCATGATTGAGTCCTAGCTGAATCATCATAGATGTATTACTGTGGAATCATCAACATTGGTCTTGTAAACGTGAAATGAACATCAGTGTTCAAGTTTTCATGCGGCACCGTCATCATACTATAAATGGCTGCCCAGCACTCGGTAGTTTTCACTGATGTCACTGCCACTATAGCCTGCAGGCTGGCCACTGCTATCAGTAGACAGTCAAATCACAGGCCAGACTTCAGACATGCCTGCGAGACCAATGAATTGCTAATGGTACTCTTGGTCTTATTTTGTGCACAATTATTATTATTCATATTAATTTTAGTTACGCATTTTCATGAAATGTGCCGAGGCTTATGCACCATCGGTGCCTTCATGTTTTTGTTGAAATTCTGTGTGCACATGCATTGCAGCTCATGATTGCAATATCTTTGGCTAAGTAGGCACTCCCATGCATAATAACTATGCATAATTCAATGCTGACTGTATATTATAGTTGCATGACCCTTATATTAAGTGGGCAGCACTCGATGCATGGTCGAGCGCATGCTGCACACTTAAGAGCATGCAACTTAGTCTATTTTGTTTGCCATTGACCTCTTGTGACTAGGCCTGCAGCTATTAATATGCTCAAAATTTTACCAATTATTCTATATTCCGCACTGCCTATGTTTTACATTAATATTTTCTTGTGCATTTTGACAATAATTAATTTGGCGCACATGCACATGCATGCATCCGCGAATTATCATCATTGGAATCTGATCTAGTACCTGGTGATACTTCAAGTTCCTATTCTAATTTACAATTTTCCTCTCTAATTAAACGAACATAAGAAACACAGAAAATGGCAGACCAAAAGGAACTAGCTGAAGCCTTCTTCGAGTGTATCTCTCCAGAGAATAGAGACAAGTTGGACAAGAAGGTGGACGACCTCGGCCAGATCGCAAACAGCATGGACGAATGGGAAGGCCCTGTCGCGGAGTGTTTGGGTCTGACAAAAGTTGACTGTGCAAACATACAATCTCAGCACAGAGACAACCTCGGCTTGCAGACGTGAGTTGCTATTCACTAGAGCACAAATACATCAGCTGTTGAATATACGTGTCTGATCATTGCTATGTCCACAACATGTAGCTGAAAACCTTGTATTACTTTGATGTATAAAAAAACTCAATTATGGGTCATGGATCACATGCAGATAGACTGCTCAGCCATGGTAGTGGGTGCCCAAGTAGATGATTGTTTGCTGAGCTTACTAGTGAGGGTTTGTACTCAACAGACAGGTGCCTAACCTTCACATGTACAGTATACATTGCTCTCTGGAGAAAAGGTGAACCCTAAGATCTTAGAGCACAGGCTCGGCCTTTTGACTTGCCTGATCGTGCATTGGGAGAGTTCTTTTAGGTTTGGGATTGTTTGTAAAGATTAGCCTGACCATTGTTTTTTGAGTTTTTATGTGTGTGTACTCTGGATAGCCTAGCCAGCTTCTCTGCATAGTATAGGGTGTGGAGAAAAGATTTGCTTGTTGGACTGAAAGCACCAATTAGCATCATTAACCGCCCATTTGTTTGAAAGAGAGTACTCTAGATTGATATTGGCAAATATTGTACCTTGCATGTAGCCCCTTTAACCAAGTTCTTCCACGTTTCTTTTCACGTTTGCTTTTATTGCTAATTTAGAGTTAGCAATAGGCAAAGTAGGAAAGGCATATTAACTTGACCTAATTACAGTACATGTGTTTGTTTCTCTCAGGAGGGCTGCCCTGCAGAAGTGGAAGGAGAAGAATGGCTTCAGATTCCTCAATCTTTGGAAGACCAGCTGTGCTGAGGCAGTCTGTAAAGTACTGGATGGTGAGAGAACTCTACCTTCACACGTTATTGTACTTGTACCTCTAGTAACTTTACATCTTTTTCTTGATCTTGATTCACTCTTTCTCAAACACACACTGTCCTTTCTCTCTAGGTGATCCCTCTATGATTCGTGTTCCTCCCCCTAAGATGATGCCATATGCTACAATGCCTGCTGTTGGAAGCACTGGTATGTCATGTACAGAGCTCTAAACTATGTGGTTGTCATTATCATGTGTGTGTTGTTTGTCTATCTAATGAGGTAGCACATACAGTATTGTTCATACTCTAGCTGTGTTGTGTAGAGATGGGCATTAATTGAAAAGGAGGAAATACAGATTAGATTGTGACCTTTGACCAAAAGTTGACTAATAAAGTACATGTGCTGCTCACCAATGATTTTGATAAACACACAATGTTGAACAAGCAAACGTAAAACTGTTTATCCCCATTGTATCAATTTATGATCTCTAACAAATCATAAGTGTTCACCTTTATAATGTTCCCACTGTAGACATTGCCCATGCTATCTGCTCTTTACTGTGCTTACTATCACATGCNCTCTCTCTCTCTCTCTCTCTCTCTCTCTCTCTCTCTCTCTCTCTCTCTCTCTCTCTCAAGGTGGAGCTTCTAAAAAAACTCGCCTTAGGACTAACCAGGATTATCACAACCTCTACAGCTTTCTTGGTCCTCATGCTGCCCAATGGAGAGCCATTGGCACAGCACTGGGCTTCTTTTCAAACGAGTTGAACATCATTCAGAGTAACGTTATGTTATCGACACAAGGACCATCTGGTTACCTTGGTGATATGCTCACTAAGTGGTTGCAGTGGGCACCAGGGGATGGACGAGGGAGCAAGGACTTTGCCACCTTTGAAGATCTTCGTGATGCTCTACTTAAAGCTAATTTGGGTCCAGTAGCATATGATCTTGGAGCAGCTTTAGGTAAGAAATGTGATTGTAAGAGTGATCACCTTGAAGAGAATTTTTGAATGATATTTAGGTTTGTGTCAAAAGCCAAATATTTAATGATAAAATCCTCTTCTAGCTGATCAACAATCCCAGCTTTATACAGAATATACCCAATAGGTGTGTGAGTCAATTATATTCATGAGCTTACCTTATATGACCATAGGTATGGTGCACACATACTTACTGCATACGATTATGACAGTACAATGACCAGAATGAGATCACACATAGTTTAGTAGTGGAGGGTATTTTCATAATGTGTTTAAGGTTACGGGATACAGTTTGCTCATGAATATTCATATGAATTTTTTGTATTTATTTCCATCTATTGCTTGTGATATGAAAGCTATTGGCAGTCAGCACAAATCTACACTGTATAACTACTATACAAAGCGAAAACAGACTTGATTCTAATGATGCATGTACAAAATACGATGGCAACAAAAACGGTGTGTTCTGGGAAATTTTTTGTTGGCAAATCATGCCTGCAATAAGACTCTGAACTGAGCTTTGTGCACTTCTATATAGCGATAGGTAAGTACCTTTCAGAGGGCGACACGCAGAGAAAATAATTAAGAGATATAAAACAGAAGAGTCCTGCACTGCCATCGTTGGCTGAAGCTTGATAGACGCTCGAGTGTGTGTGTGTGTGTGTGTGTGTGTGTGGGCATGCATGCGTGCGTATGTGCGTATGTATGTATGTATGTGTGTGCATGCTTGTGCGATTTTGGATCAGTGTATTGATTTTACTGTCATTCATTTTTTTGTTTTCAGACTCTGATCCTACTTCTCCTGGTGGGGCTAGCATAAATGAAGATGAAATGAGTGCCCAGTTCATGGCAAAACTGAAAGACTGGAAGATAACAATAAAAGATCAAGACGAATTGAAAGGTCAGTGTATACAGTACACATGTGCACAAGTACACCACCTGTATAAATATTATGTGATAATTGTTTATGCATGTTCATACAGAAAATGGCATCACCAGTGATGAAGCCTGGTCTATGATGACAGCTGAAGATCTGAAAGAACTCAGCCTGACAATAGGTGGCAGAAAGATCCTGAAAAAACATCTACCAGTAACAAAGCCTCCACCTTGTCCCCCACCTCCACAACGATCTTTCTCTCGTGAAGTGTCTTTGGATACTGCCGACACTTTTTGTCCAGAGTTTCTGAAAATTCTGGAGCAGAAGACCATCTCTAAGAAAGACATAAAGATTTTGCAAGGTACACAGATTATTTGTGATATAGATGGGTGGTAGCTAGCATGAGTGCATATCTCATTTTGATATGCAGAGCACGGGATCACTACATGGGAGGTTTTCAAAGACTTGACTAGTGAAAATCTGAAAGAAATGAAAATGTCCATGGGTGGCAGATTGATTCTGGTGCAATGCTTATCTTCCCAACAGGTAAATGAATCACCCCCTTTGATGTGCATTTAACCACACGTTCATTGTGATTGTATGCATGCATGGTGTGCTTTAATTAGGAATCACAACAAGCTTCATCAAAGCAGTCTACAGTCCCACAGCAACCAGAGCAACCACAGGCTGATACCTACAAGGTATTATATATGTGAATAATCAAGGGCTATATCTGTATGATATACAACCAGTAGATGGATGCATGGGCCAGCATAATATTGCAATAATTGTATTTCAGTAATGATATGTGTGATTGTATAGATATCAGAAGGAAGAGATGACCAAGATTATGATCCAAGCAAGGCAAAATTGATTTTCAATTCTACATCGATGAGAATACCAGTCCCAGTACCTATGGATGTACCAGAACATTGGAAACCTTGTAGAACCGAGCCCGAGTCAGATGGTTCTCCTGACTCCCGCCAGTCGTATGTTCCATACGCTCGAGAATTTACAAGTAAAACTGATCGCACAATGAAGCACAAGCCTAGATTGAAACTGGATGAAAATGACAAAATCTTAACCACATTGGATACACATCCTGTTCAGTTACCATCCTCCTTGGTTGGAAACTATGAAATGAAGAGACGATCACTCAAGAAGGGACATGGATTATGCCTTGTCTTAAACAACGAGAATTTTACCGACGAAACTCGACACAAAAAACGTGAAGGGACGAATCGTGATGAGTACAACCTAGTTGAAACGTTTCGCTTTCTCGGATATCGTGTGGAAATTCGACGGGATTGCAAATCTCATGACATTAGGAAGTTGTTTGACGACATCGGCTCCTTCATTGAGCCTGAAGATGACAGTTTCATATGCTGTATTCTCTCTCACGGAAGTAATAACATCATGTATGGATCAGACAGTGAGGGTGTTGCCCTTCGAACAAATGAGGACTCCTTGGAAATGAAGCTCACAAGGTGTGCTAAGCTTGAAAACAAACCAAAGCTGTTTTTTGTATCAACTTGTCGTAAGTCAAAGCAAAAACCAAAACCAGATGGTGAAGACACTCATGAGCCAGAACCAGACAGTGATCAAAATCCACGTGCTGATTTTGCTTTCAATTTCGCAACTCTACCTGGTGAAGCATCCTGGAGGTATACTGATACCGGAACCTTCTACATCAACAATCTCTGCCAGATGCTGTGTAAGTATGCAACCAAAGCAAATCTCAGTGACATTCAAAAGATGGTTGCCCAGAAAGTGTGTAAGATGGAGAAACACCAAATGCCAACTCTGGAAGAACAAACGACACAAAATGTCTACTTCTTCGATGATTTCTTTGAAGCACCTCAATAGCTGCAGCAAGAAGACTGCCATTATTAATGTGATAATATTGTTGTTATTGTGTTGTAGGTTAGTAATTTTTTTTCTTTGTGTGAATAAAATTTTGTTTGTGTACATATTTGTGCTGTATTAATTTCTACAGTGTTTTTCTCTGATGTGTTTTGTTCGTGTTTGTTATTGTCAACATTATGATGCTGGTAGTGATTTTATGTAGGACCAGGTATAGCCTGTATGCTTAATGTTAAGTTAAAGTGAATGTACATTATGTTTTGATTGATATTATACCATACAGATTTTGCTAATTGGTGCGTGTATAATAATATTATAATTATTATGTATTTCGATTACATGGTTTTTCATAATGATCAAAATTAATACGCGCGCGTTTCAGTGCATGGAAGCCTGAAGTTTAATACTATAAGCCTCAGCTTTATTATTTCTTTACTCAGCTAGTATACTGCATTGAAAAGATCTAAGTGTATCCCGGAATAATGTCTTGGCAAGACTCTGAGTTCGAACCACACGCACTGCAGATGGCACCCTCTCCATTCCTACCACATTCATTCATTCATTCAGGTGGCCATCAGGCTGCACATGTACAATGTCATGCTGGAGATAAAGTTCTTGGTGAGCCAACTTTTTTGTTCACAGTGCATTAATTTAATTATTATAGCTTGTCTTATTTACAATGACATGAGTTCTAAGACTGTTGCATGATTAATATTATGCGTTAACTTATGATAATTTGACCAAGTGGAAAATAAACAATTAATGTACATCAAGCATAATTTATCACATACCTGGTCCGTATAGATATGAAGGATCATTTGGATATCACGCAATCCATCAAAGGAATCGACAATGAAGATATTATCAAACTAGGACAGGCTCTTGGACTCTCTCGTCCGAAACTCAAGCGAATGTATCAGGGAGATCTGCCGGCTGAAATGGTATCAGCGTGGATCCGTCAAGAGGATGATGTCATTCATAAAACGGGTGATCCAACCTGGCGTACATTAGCACTACAGCTTGACTCTGTAGATCATGCTGGAATTGCCAATAAGATCAGAAGAGCACATGGCATACCAGTAGTAAACCATCCAAAGCCACACACAAAAGAAGAAACACAAAGCAGTGCTGATAGACTGGGGCCTGGCAATACAAGACTCCGGGTATGTTGATTATAACCTTATAACTTAAGTATGTATGTGTCCATGCATGGACAACAATAGACCTGTTAATATGAGTGACAGGTATATAAAACATACTGAGCCAGAAATATTGACGGTCAAAAAATTTGATACATTCATATACATACATATACGGTGCCCAAAATATTGGTGGATTTAAATTTGACGATTTGGACTTTGACCATCAAACCGTCAAATTAAAATCGCTGTCGATATTTCCGGCTATACGGTATTGTACTTTACTGATAGTGATGCATATTGATATTAATGCTCTTTCATTTTCAATTAATAATTATTGTTATCTAGATCAAGCACACCATGTTGATACTAGGCCGCCACATGTACAGCTGCCACACCCACCTGGGCCTTGTGAAGAAGAAGATGAAGAATGTCGACAGCTGAAAAAATGCTTGGAAGAACATAACCTGAAAATTGGAAACAAAGATAGAGAGGTTTTGATAGGTATAATGTCATGAATAAAATCACCAGTTCAAATGCTCTTGTGTTTTGTGTATATACAGAGAATGGAATTCTTAGCATGGACACCCTGATTTCTTTGACTCTCGATGACATAGCTAGTTTGGAAGTGACTGTTGGTTGCAAAAGAAGGTTAGAAACGTTTTGGATAGAGAAGCAACCAAATCACGTAAGTATGATGCATGCACATCGATCAGTATAAATGTTATACCTATATATTGTTATAGTGCAAGAGAATCCAATACAATTATATATAAGTCTTTAAATCTATACTCTTTTGTACCACAGATGAAAGCTGCTCATGACCACAATCTGGAACACAAAGAAGAAGAAGAAGAGCAAAATGTTGGTCATCCAACACAAGAAACTGTGCAACCAAACAGCACGATTGGAACCAACAAAGAGTTTGAAGCTTGTTCCACTCAAGAGAGCGGACAACAACACAATTGCTTTGAAGCTGCCAGGGATAAACCTGTCTTCCCAAAAGTCATCTCTATAAATGGTGCAAACAACTTAGCAAGAGATCCAAACCCGATACTAAGAGATATTTTATCTGATTCCTCAGATTCTGAAGAGGACACTGATAATCCTTTAGCAGATTTTAACAGTTTCTCATTCAAACCACACCCAAGAACAGTGAATAATGGCAAACTGGTTTACAAGCCAAAATTAAAACTTGAAGAAGATTCGAAGCAACTGAAGCAATATGATACAGCTCCGATTGCACGACCAGGAGGTCGTGAATGCTATCCCATGAAGAGTACACCTCACGGAGTGGTTCTCATCATCAACAACAAAAAATTTGATCAAGAAAGACATGGAGATCGTGATGGTACAGATCGTGATGAGGATAACTTGATCGAGACGTTTCGTTTCCTGGGCTATCGAGTGAAGGTGAAACGTCAATACACCAAAAAGAAGATCGAAACGCTTTTCGATGAGATGGATCAAAGGAGTTGGGTGAAGAGTGCTGATGATAGCTTCCTGTGTTGCATTCTTTCTCATGGAAATGACAATGTCATTTATGGATCAGATAGCCAAGAGGTGTCGATAAGGACCAAGGATGATTCTATCGAAATGAAACTTTCAAGATGCAAGACTTGCTTTTGAGCAAGCCAAAGATCTTTTTCATCTCAACATGTCGTGGGCATGCTAAAGGACAAGGTCAAAGGCAACCCAAAGAGGATTCTGATCCTAACCTATACCAAATCGATCTGAGTTTGCATTTTACTACTCGACTCTTCCTGGAGAAACATCTTGGAGAGATCCTGTGACTGGGACCTTCTACGTCCACGAATTATGCCAAATTTTGTGTGAAAAGGCAACAACATACTCACTCTGTGACATACAGCGGGAGGTTACTG
The DNA here is from genome assembly GCA_964030475.1 of Tethya wilhelma. NCBI lineage: Eukaryota > Metazoa > Porifera > Demospongiae > Tethyida > Tethyidae > Tethya > Tethya wilhelma. The sequence goes on along the minus strand of CAXIPT010000004.1, from coordinate 954,454 downwards.
AGAGAGTGGGGAAGATTGGTAAGCATTGTCAAGTCCCCGCTTTTGAACAATTACAGTCGACTAAGAAAGTGTTCTTTTTTGATGATTGTGTAGAATGTCATGTGTAGCTATTATACCTAATAGTTAAGCTAGTTACTATTGTAAGAATGGACAGTTGAGTTCACTTGTTTATAGTTTTTGTTAAGTTTTGTTTGTATGAAGTAGGAGATTAAAAAATTTTATCCTGTTACAAAAATAAAAGTTTAACCACAGCTATGTTTTTACTTCCGGAGGGCAGCCACAAATTATGCGTAAGTATTATGCAATCAGCTCCCTGTGCAAGTTCATCAATCATAGATCATAAACGTGCACAGCTAGATTTTGGATATAGACCACTGATACGTAGCTAGGAGGATCGTAGACTCGTACTTTTCTAGCCTCACTCTTTAGAACGAGTCGCAAGATCAACTATCATGGCAGAATTTTATTCGAGATGGTAGTACAAATTATTTACTACACTGAAATGAATCTATATGGCAACTTCTAATTCTCCACAATACCAAGCATTCTCAGAACTGTACAACAAGAGTCACTTCGTGGATGCAGTGAAACTAACCATCTGTAAACTAACTACCAGGCTAAAATCTCACCCAAGAAACTTCCTTCCAGAAAAGAGTTTGGAAAGAGCAGCAAATAGAGCAAGAGATTTGGACACAAGAGTGACCAGCTTGTTAGAAGAAATCAAGGAAAAGATCGGAGAAGAGAACTCTCATTTCGATACGTTTGTTACTGTTCTCGACAGCATACATAAACTCAAGCCGATAGCTAAGAAACTTCGTGATGCTGTTGAGACAATTACAACTCGGAGATGTCAATCTTCCAGCCCCAGTAGAGCCGAAGATCAAGCATGTTGTGGCTGCCAAGAGAGCAATGATGGTAAGTGTGACCCATGATGTTACTATTGGCTGTGTTTGATAAGATTATGATAATCGGACAAAGTTTATGAAAATTGTTGACTAGTTTATCAGTTTCAGTATGCAAAGTTGAAAGGTTAATGCTACTTTATCTCCCTTGAGCATTATCATAATATGTAAAGGACACTAGTGGCTACCTGTAGCATGGTTTACTGTGACTTGTGTAAATAGGGTACACAGATTTAGAAGCATGAATATTAATAGTGGTGAATCACATCTCAGGTTGCTAGCTTACACATGGTGACTTCATTTGCAATCAGATTTCATCAGAATTAATACTCACTTTAATCAAAGGGAGCGGCTATCCCGCAAGACTAGTATCCCAGTGTTCACACATTTGACATGGCCAGGAACATGTTTTGTCACTGTGACTATAAATAACTGTTCTTTAATATGCAGAGATTTCTCAAAGCAAGCAACATGGTACCCGAACTCATGATTCAAACTCTAGCAAACAGCAAACACTACTTCAACAGGTCAAATCTAAAAGATATTCCTCTGGCACATCTCGAGTGTCAATTAGTCAGCGTCCAAAAAGCTCAATACGAAAAGGGTCTGTTAGTGTGTCACCACCATCATCACACAAGGACTCTGAATCTGCTGGAGCTGCTAAGATAAGAAGTTCGCAAAGAATCAACTCAAAGCTGAATGATGCATCCAATTCAGCAGCATCACGACCAATGACTGAATTAGATGATTTTAAGGATGAAAGAAAGCAATTGAGAAGTGCTGAAACACCTGGCACAAATTCATCTGAATCAGCAACGCAAGTTAGCAAAGTATGTTCAATAGTGCCAACGGAGCATGAAGTAATTTCCATGTCAATAGATGTTGATGATTCAGTGGTAAATTCTTCTGTGAGCATTGCTGATGCAAGACCGAATCATAACCAGGGTATACCCATACTTATTGTTGATAATGACTTGGGCAAAACTAAACGTTCACTTCAATCCAAGGCTGTTCAAGGAACTCGCCGCCTAAATACCGAAACCCACTATCATAGACTTTATGACTTTCTTTCACCATGTGCTGACCAGTGGACACTCATTGGTCACAACTTGGGATTTTTTCCCAATGAGTTGAAAATCATTCATAGTAATTTGATGTTTGTAGCACAAGGAGCACCTGGTTACCTTGGTGAGATGCTCTCTCGGTGGTTGCAGTGGGCACCAGGGGATGGACGAGGGAGCAAGGACTTTGCCACCTTTGAAGATCTTCACGATGCTCTGCTCAAAGTCCCTGGGATGAGTGCCTTAGCATATGATCTTGAACTAGCTTTAGGTGTGTATGGCTAATACATAATATTATACTCATCATAATGCATGCATTTGGGAATATCAATTATATACAGAAATGTAGTTTCCGATTGCTTGAAAATTAATCTTCACTTTTCTCTAAAGGTAATAACCCACCTTCATCCTGTCCATTGACCAAAGGGAGTCTACCTCAATTACATGTTCATACCACTTCAAGGACAGCAGGTATAGCTATATGTAAACTTAGTTCAGATGCAAAGTGACACACACACACTCACACTCACACACATACACACAGTGTGAGTTATAATTATATATAATACTGTACAATAACTTAAATTTCTTGTTTAATAATAGATGATCCCACTAGGTTGCAGTCTAGTACATTATTGAACAGCAGTACTGACACAAGTATGGAATCAGAATTCAAAACTTCAAGAACTGCAGAAACAGATTCGGACAATGGGCCATGTTTCAAGTGCAATTGCAGCTTAAACAATTCGTCATGTTCTCTGACTGACTTTATTGAAGGAAAATGTATGGGACAAATTAATAAACAATTTCCTTACCTTAAAGTAGAAGGTCTTAATGAGAGAGAAAAAAGAAATCTATCGAAAAAACTCCTAAGAGATGTGAAAGGCATCCAGGAAGAGTTCTTGTCTCTTGTTTCGGCAATATTTGATTCACTAAAACAGAAAGTATCTAGTAGGAATCTGGACTTTGAAGAAATTAGACGTATCGCTATTTTATATGATCCATTACAGAAAAGCCAGCAATATGAGAAACTTCATCAAGTGAATAATGTTGACGACCTGTGTTCACGATTAGTAGAGTACAAGTTTATTTCATTTTTTAACTTTAGGATTTTGCAAAAGTTGGTGAAACCACACGAAACTCGTACAGATCGAAGGAAAATGGCCAGATATGTACGTGAATTTAAAAAGTTTTGTAAGCGAAGTGTGTTTGAAGTGCCACCAAAGACTACTTTCAACTCTCCCGAAAGTGATCAAATGTTTATTGTCAAAGTGACTGACAAATGGTTCTCTAGACAGCAACGAGATGATACAAAATTCACAATGGAAGATTTACAGGAAGTAGAACTTGAAATTGAGGACATAATTAAACTCAGAGATGGCTTCATCTTTGCGTGTGGCGTGAGAGAAGGCTGCGTACTGATAATGTTCGCCATCATATCACGTTTGATCGTACTGCCACTTTCTAAACGACTAATTGAAAATCTCTGTAAACGTCATATTCATGTCCAGCACCAACGATTTCCTAGTACAAACAGAAAATCGTATCTTGGTGTACCAAAACCAATTTCTCCACCTATTACTACCAAATACTGGTCACAGGTTAGATTCAGAGATACTCACTACAAATCAGTTGCCATGGAAGCAACAAATATCCTATCCTCAACAGCTGCTGTACTAGGGGGAGGATCATGTCTGAATACTTCTGCTAAGAAAAGAATGACAGGTCTTAGAACTATAATCATAGCAAGAACCCAATCAAATGACACTATACTGAAAAACAAATCTAAACACACTTTAGTGACAACTCAAGCATGCCTCGGAATAATTCAAGTACGTACATCAAAATTCAGCTCATCTGTTTCCAAATCTACATCTTGTAAATTCAGCACAAAACCTTCGACATTAGCGAAGACTGCAACTATGAGTATGCATGGGAAGTCTGGCGTCATAGTACCTCGCAGAGTGGACGTGATACAGCAGGAAGGGATCAAACTGGGTCATGTACAGACAATTCACAACCAGACTACTTTCGAAACAGCTCCAACAAATGTAAGCAAATTCCACCCAGCTTAGGGAAAGAGGGTGGGAAGCCTATATATATAATAATGTTCTTGTTCCCTTGCACCTATCACAACAGATGCAGTGCTTGTTATTTCCTCAACTTGTGTCTGGGGGTGCAAGTTGTGGTCAACCACTACTACATACTGGTGAAGCAATAAAGGAAGATCATTCTTGCCAGGGAAATTTTGTACATCCTCAGTGTGTAAGGATAGTACATCAGCTGAGTGACAACACACAGGTACTTGAACTATGATATAAATACAGATCTAATCTGTATCAATGTGTATAAGATTGAAAGTCTATTTTTTGAGAGCCTAGCAATGAGCTTATTGGACCTTGCTTGTGTACTCATTTTGGTCACAAAATTATATGATTATATGATATTGAATATGTTCCATTATGGCTATATTATTATGTGAACAGTGAATGCAAAATCTATACAGTAAAGGTTTACCACTGTTTGTGTGTGTGTGTGTGTTATTTTCAGCCTCAATGTGGTTACAAACTGAGTCACCAATACCACATTGTTGTCAACCTGAGTGAAGTTCAATATGGTTTAAATGTGGTAAGTATTAAAAATTGAAATAGATCGCTGAATGAATGTATAGATCGCTGTAAGGTAGATTAAGATAATGTGCTAATGGAAATATTACCATATACATCGCATGTATGAGTCTTGGGCCTATAGTATGTGTGTGTGTGCGTGTGAGCAAGTGGGGGGGGGGGGAAGAGAGTAACTTTAACTAAATTATAGCTATGGTTTTTATCAGCTATACATTATGTATGTTCTCATGCACACACACACACACACACACACTGTACAGATCATCTCTCATCTGCTGACACTGGCCATAATCTCTTATGACTGTTGTCTTGCATACATCGTATTAACCAAACTCATGCGCATCCCACAACGAAGATATTTATCATCAGCGACATTGAGCTCTGAATCAAAACTGACCTACAGTTGTAGCCAACATTGTGCAAAACTTGGTCAAGTTGAAGCTCAAACTGAAATGAAACTCACTGCTGTAACACAACCTATTTCACAATGTAGATCAGCATTGAAAGTATTGAACCAATATTGTGCAAAACTCAGTCAGATAGAAGCTCAAATTGATAAGAAACTCGCTGCTGCAACCACACAACCTCCACAACCCAGTACACAATGTAGTCCAGGATGGAGCCACCTCTGTCTAAATTCACGACTTTATCAGCCAGTCACAGAGATTAATGTATGCGAGCAAAGTCAAGAAGTCAAATTGCAAGTGACACTATACACTACAACTGGATCTCAATGTAAACCTCCACTCATTTCATTAGCTTACGATCATGGTATACATAGGGTGAAACCACAGAGTGATCTTCAAACCCATTGTCAAGGATCCGGAGATGACAATTCTCTTTGCTTCACCCCTGTCGAGAAACAAATGGAACCTGAATGCACAGTTCAAGATGGCCAGGAACAGCAATTGCTACTCGTGAGAGATGAAGAGAGAGATGAGGATACTCAAAGCTGCTCCGAAACCAGTTCAAGTATTAGTAATCGCTCACATGTAAAGCTAAAAGATCATGATGATGTAGAATCTGATACACAACTACTGATTCAGGATGAATTTTGGCTGAAGCCTCCTCAAGAATGCCAAAGTTCAAATGAATGGAGTGAAAATGTAACTTCTAACAATGAAAGAGAATCTGAAATTAGAGCCAAGTTTAAACCTGACAGTTTTGCATTGAATCTGAATACAAATGATGAGATCGAAAATGTATCTTCACCTCCTGCAACACAAACTCAGACACCAAGTCCAGTGCAAACAGAAAAAAATACTCCAGGATTAACTTGCATAGATTATGTGAGGCACAACAGCATAGAGAGTTCATGTGAACAGGATGAGGCTCAAACCTCACTAGAACAGCTACCACCTGGATTACCCGTCAAGCATCCTCCATCTGATAGGACTAGGCAGCATACACGGCCGAAAAGGATTCTCAAATCTTCTAAAGAGCTAAAAGAGACAGAGGCTGCATTGAAGAGAATCAAACTCAAAGATCTAGACAAACAAAAGTTTTTTCAGTCTAAGGAAACAAAAAAACTTAATCTGCCAGAAAGATATTTCAAAGGAAAAATAGAAAAGATCATGGATCAAGACATGGACATACAGTTTAGAAAAATTATCCTACAGTTTAGGAAAATTATCTTGCAATTTAAAGAGAGGGAAAAGCGGCAATTCAAGCAAAGATCTTTTGAAGAGGAAAACAAACCAGGTTCTTCGAAGGGTAATTTAACTTTTGAAGATTATTTTAAACTGCTAGAGCAACTGCTAGAGATAGAAGATTTTTTGGAAGAGCTTGACTCAAAATTAACTCTCACAAAACACAATCAATCAAGAAAACTGGTTCAATACCCCGCTGGGCTATATGAAGTACTGTGCAATCAAACACAGGAACTTGTACTGGAGACAGTGGCCGACTTAGAATATAACTTGTACTTTGAAGAACATTATCTATCCAGAGAAGGGTACTTCACACCCAGTTACTTGCAGCAAGAAGCCATGGTACTGAAACAGATGTGCATGTTTGAATACCTCAGTCAGCAGCAATCTTTCAAAGTCAGAGAATTAGATCTGTACAATGTCATGGCGAGTGTTGACATGTACAAGTATCAAACAGACCTAGATTCAAAGCAAAAGTGGAAAGAATTTTGCACTCGATCAGGCTAGCTTCTAATCCTTATACTGACCATGAGAGTTAGCAAATTGTTCACATAATACAGTAGTGTGTGAGTTTCCCCCAGAACAAAAGCAAAGAAGGGGGAAGTAGGTGAAGTTGGTTAAAATTGTCTCAAAATTAGTATTTTTATATGTATTTGTATGGGGAGGAGGTAGTTGAAAGGAGGGGGGAGCGCCCCCCACCCCTCTTTGGGGGAAACACTGTGTGTGCATATGTAAGTAATAATTATTAATCACATGCAGTTATTATGTCACTCACTGTTATGATTGTCATGTCAATAATATTAATACCCATGCAAACAAATTAAAATTAGCTAACTTGGACAAGGAGATAGTGCTTGCAGTTGCTTAACTTAAGGGTCAATGATCATTATTATCATTAAACAGTCATGAAGGTGTAATAGACTTAGTCAAACCATAGATGATGATTCATATACCGATTGTACGCAGTTTTAGTGCGCTTAGTACCATGCGCGAACTATAGGCATGCATTGGTCTGGTTCCCGGATCCCAGGCTCAAAAAACTGGCCTGGGATCTCGGGAATTCGGAACGAGGCGCTAGGCTACGGTGTCTCACGTGCCGCAGAGAAGAGCCCCGCCCGCCCCAAATTTTTTGCGTCTAAGCACCAGAGAGGCCATGGAGCCGGCTATCATTGCAGGTATTCCTAGAGAGGAGCTCGACAAAGAAATAGATCCCGATGGTGTTCCAAAGTCTATTGGTCAGATCGCCAAATCTATGGATGAGTGGGAGGGTGAGATAGCTGACTATCTTGGGTTAACTGAAGCCGAGAGAGCAGCAATCAGAAGGGAGCCCAATTTTGACTTGCAAAAGTAATTATTATAATATTAATATTGTGATTCATGTAGACTCACTAGAAGAGCATTTAATTTTGTGCCAGGCAGGACATTTTCGTGGATCGGATCATCGATCGCTATAGCTAGCGAGCAATCGTTAATCCACGAAAATTTGGGGCGGGGCTGCTCCATGGTTTTCGCGTGAATGCGTTAGCTTGTAAGTTTGCTGTCTTGGAGAAAAATAATTTTCAGACAGTACAGGAACTGATTTTCCCCCTCTGTACGTACAATCATGTAGAAGGACCGCCTTGAAAAAGTGGAAAGCAAAGTGTGATGCCCCTACCTTTGGAGCTCTCATTGAGATATTCTGTAATGCCGAGAGGAAAGATTTGGCAAAAGCAGTTGCCAAACTGCTCAAACCCAGTGGAGGTGCTTCTACTAGGCTTCCTAAACCTAGGCCAAGTGGAGGTACTACTACACATTAATATCAGATTCTAGTTGTGTGTATAGGCTGCACATCAGGATATATATGTTCATTATATTCATCAGGCTTTGCATATAAAATACTTAGCCTGATAGCTGTGATAAGATAAAGTATTCATAGTGTGCTAATTCTTTTCCTTCAGTGATGTATGTATACAATATTATGTATACTTGTTTGTTGCAACAAATACTAGTAAAACTGCCCACTTTTGCCACAAATGCAGGAAATGCTGATCAAGGGCAGCAATCAACCAGTGATTCGGTACTTTTGCCAGTACCTATGAATGTTCCAGATGATTGGAACCCTCCTAATACCGAGCCTGAATCAGACGGTCCTGACTACTGTAAGACGTATGCTCCATATGCTCGGAACTTGACGAGTAAGACTGATCGCACAATGAAGCATAAGCCAGTACTGAAACTAGATGAGGATCCCAAAAAGCTTAGTACATTGACTACGAAACCTATTCAGTTACCATCCTCCTTGGTGGGAAACTATCCGATGAAGAGCCGATCACTCAAGAAGGGACGTGGGTTATGCCTTGTCTTCAACATCAAGAATTTTACCAGCTCTCGACACAAAACACGCAGTGGAACAAATCGGGATGAATACAATCTAGTTGAAACGTTTCGCTTTCTTGGATATCGTGTGGAAATTCGACGTGATATTTCATCAAAAGATATTTTTGATGAGATTGATTCTTGGATTGAACCTGAAGATGACAGTTTTGTGTGCTGCATTCTCTCTCATGGAAGTAATAATATCATCTATGGATCAGACAGTGAGGGTGTTGCCCTTCGAACAGATGCCAACTCCTTGGAAATGAAGCTTACAAAGTGCGCTAAGCTTGAAGACAAACCAAAGCTGTTTTTTGTATCAACTTGTCGTATACCAAAGCGAGAGCCGAAAGCAGATGGTGAAGAAACTCATGAGCCAGAACCAGACAGCGAACAAAATCCACGAGCTGATTTTGCTTTCAACTACGCAACTCTACCTGGTGAAATATCCTGGAGATACACTGATACTGGTACCTTCTACATCAACAAGCTCTGTCAGGTGTTGTGCCAGTATTCAACCAAAGAAACTCTCAGTAACATTCAAAAGAGTGTTGCTCAGGAAGTGTGTAAGATGGAGAAACACCAAATGCCAACTCTAGAAGAACAAACGACACAAAACGTCTACTTCTTTGATGATTTTTTTTTAAACTGGGACATAATAGCAACTAGCTGCTCTCTCTTTCTAGATAATTAATATAGTTCTAACTAAGTAGACTCTTGCTGAATAATTATTATTGTTGCATGGTATTAACTTTGAGGTTTTTTTTGCTATAGATCCTTTGCTGGTGAAAATTAATATCATTGTAGAGTAATATTATATCGTTAAAAATTGGGGCGTGCCTAGATTAGGATATTATATCTATGGTTACGACGTAGTCTGTCAGTGACTCTGACTTGGGCTATCAGATGCCGAGAGAGCCGCAATAAGGAGGGAGTCCAGTTTAGAGTTACAAAAGTAACTGAAACATTATAAGTCATGTAGGAAATTAAATATAGAAATTTCAGCCAGACTAGAAATTTTTGTGTGAAGCGGCGATTTGCAAAAAGACACGAGCGGCGCCCCGGGCCTATCGGCAAAAAATTCCCGCGAAACCACCTTTCCGTGAAGATTTCTGGTTGCTTTAGCCACTAATGACTACTATTTTAAGTAATTATTTATATATATTACAGAAGGAATGCCTTGAAAAAGTGGAAAGCAAAGAGTGGTTCTCCTAGCTTTGGTGCTCTCATTGAGATATTCTGTAATGCCGAGAGGAAAGATTTGGCTAAAGCAGTTGTCAAACTGCTCAAACCGAGTGGAGGTGCTTCCAAACTGGTACCGTCTAAAACTAGCGAAGATGCTTCCACTAAGCTGCCCAAACTTGAACCTAGTGGTAGGTACTAGTCATACAGATGCATACATGATTAAATAGATTAACCACCAATAGTCTCAATACATGCCATTCATGAATGCATGTTTTGTTTCCTCTATCAAAAGCAGACTATGAATATCTTAGCCTCAGACCAAGAGCAAAACAAACAGGTGGTCACAGTGCATACATGGTTTCCTTGAAGGCATTAATTATTAATTCTTGTTAGCCTATGTTTAATACTGAGGGAAGCTCTTATAAGCTTCTGTGGCATGCACAGAATGGAGACCCCCTGTATGTATGGTTTGAATCTCAATGTGTATACTTCACATACAGACCATGGACAGCAATCAACAAGTCATCCAGCACTTCTGCCAGACGTGCCAGTACCTATGGACGTGCCTGAGGATTGGAATCCTCGTAAAACCGAGCCTGATTCAGATGGTCCTGACTACTGCCAATCATATGTTCCATATGCTCGAGAGTTTACAACTAAGACCGATCGCACAATGAAGCATAAGCCTAGATTGAAACTAGATAATGATGACAAAATCCTAACCACGTTGGATACACATCCTGTTCAGTTACCATCCTCCTTGGTTGGAAACTATCCAATGAAGAGGAGGTCACTCAAGAAAGGACGTGGGTTATGCCTTGTCTTCAACAACGAGAATTTTGATGACCCTCGGAAACAGCGTAAAGGAACACTTCGCGATGAGTACAACCTAGTTGAAACATTTCGCTTTCTTGGATATCGTGTGGAAATTCGACGTGATATTTCAGCACAAGATATTGAAAAGATCTTTGATGACATTGGTTCTATGATTAATCCAAAAGATGACAGTTTTGTGTGCTGCATTCTCTCTCATGGATGCAACAACATTATTGGTGGATCAGATGGTAAGAATGTTACTATTCGCACAGAAGACAACTCCCTGGAAATGAAACTCTCAAGGTGTGCTAAGCTTGAAAACAAACCAAAGCTCTTTTTTCTGTCAACATGCCGTACACGTGTGCCAAAAGCAGATGGTGAAGAGCCAGAACCAGACTGCGATCAAAATCCACGTGCTGATTTCGCTTTCAACTATGCCACTCTACCAGGTGAACAATCCTACAGGCATTTTGTAACAGGCACCTTCTACATCAACAAGCTCTGTCAGATGTTGTGCCAGTATGCAACCAAAGCAACCCTTAGTGACATTCAAAAGATGGTTGCACAAGAAGTAGTACAGAAAGTGCAGGAAATGAGTAAGACAATGCCCAAGTTAGTAGAGGCACAGGGATACCAAATGCCGACTCTGGAAGAACAAACAACAAAAAATGTTTATTTCTTTGAAGATTTTTTTCCTACAAAAGCATCCTAACTTCCAATAGATAATACCCTCTTGTTGGCAGCTTGTGCTACTGTATAACAACTGTTACTATAGTGTAGATTTGTCGAACGTTTTGTACAGTAACTTTGAGTTAAAGTTTCCCCCTTTGAGTTTCTATAATAGTATTATAGATTATTTTTGTTTCATAGATTTAAGCTTTTGCTATTGTTGTTATAATTATGTAGATGTATCAATACATGCAAAATAATTATCATGTTCAACAAAAGATTGAAAGTGAGAATAGGGGAAAAAATTCATTTCTGTCTGAAAACATTGACAACATGACGAAACCACCCACCACTACCTTGGCCATTCTTCTTCTCACTGACCTGTTTCGATTCACAATTATTATTTGGGCTAGCAGAAGTATCTTCTGAATGATGACCACCATTGATGGGGTTTGAGTCATCTTCATCCTCGGAGTCAGAAGAAGCTTCACCCATCTCACAGCTAGAGTCATCTTCTTCAGGTAGAGCTGCAACATCTTGTGGTTGTAGAAGGCGGCTAGTAGCAGTTGAGGCAGTATTGACTAAATTTAACTGTTTGTGGGAGTATTCTTTTTCGTCTGGTGCTTCACCAGTTCTAGTTTTCGTGTCATGTTTAGTTGGGAGGGCAGCACAGCTTGCTGGATCATCTGGTAGCTCACTAGCAGTTGGAGTGTCGATGAATTCTTTCATCTTGACATTGCTGCGTGGGTTGGATCCTCTCTCTTCTCTTCGTGAGACAGCTGAAGTTGAAGGGGGTGTGGTTCTTGTCTCCCTGTCTCTATGGCAACCTTCATCCTATTCAATACAGATATAGTGCATTTGTGGAAAAGCATAAGTCAGTTTCTGAAATGAGTGAAATTTCAATATTACTTTCTGCCGCTCTAATTAAGTGAACTCCTAAATTCAGTATGCATGCATATGAGGAGGGCCAGCTTTCAACAACAATTCACATGTAACTAAGGTCATCCATCATTAAACCTAACCAGAGAAGTTATTAGTGGGCTAGAGAAAACTTTAAGATATTATGTTGACTGTCCATCATGCACTAACTAGTAAAATTAATCACATACCTTCATCTTGTCCAAGTATCTTTCCAGAATCTTTCTTCCTCCCAGCGATAGACTCATATGCTGGAGGTCACCATGTTCAAGGCACTTCAAAGCTGCCTCATTGATCCCATTCTCTACAGAGAAAGATGGTAAGATATCACTGAAAACACAAGTCATGGTGTGAGATGTACATGAAAATTCAAACGGTCTAATCTTTACAAACAATCCCAAATCTCAGGGAACCCTCCAGTCCTAGTTCTCAAGGCTAGGTACCAAAGTGGCTCTGCCTTTTTGCTAGTTTATTAGATACTTGCCTGAACAGGTGTTGGGGTAGGTTGAAAAGCTATTTTGTCCCGTGGGAACTCTCCCTTACCCACTTGAATTGGTTCAGGGATATGGACAGCATGCAAACAAGACTTTCAGTTAACATGGTTAGGCAACTAGAGACATTACATACATGTACCCTTGTACCTCTCAATATCTTCCTGTCTTTTGGACCAACTCCCAAAGTAACAAGCATCTTGATGAAGCCATCATCATCATCCTTACCCTCAGCAGATGAGGTGGACATAGTGGATGGACTTTTGGAAACTAAAGCAATAAAAAGTGTTATTAGTTGTACAACACACTTCCAGAAAGTTTTCAAGCATACATTATAAGCTATTGCAGGTTTCAGTAACTGTTGATCTTGACAAGATATGTGCTAAACTCTATACCGTATAGCCGGAAAATTTGGCGAGAATTAAATTTGGCGGATTGAGCAAACTTCGAATTTGGCGGATTTTAATTTGGCGGAGCGAGCCGATCATGTGCACAATATGCGTACGTACGCATATACGTATACGTACAGGCACTAAATATTGGCGGATTTTAATTTGGCGCTACTAAGTCTCATCCGCCAATCCGCCAAATTTAATTCCCCGCCAAATTTTCCGGCTATACGGTACCTTGTTAATGGAGGAATATAAAGCATGAGCTAAGTAAGTTACCAGTCTCCTCTCTCACGAAAAATTTTGTTAGAAATAAACAAAAAAAAAAGCCAGGGAATAGGAGCTGGTTAAATAAAACATCAAATGTTTAAAACCACTACCTGGACTTTTCTTATGAGCTTTTCCAGATGACAAAGATGTAGAAGTAGAAGAAGGTTGCAGCTGTTGCTGTTTCTTTTCAGAGCAAGTTTCAATCCCTACATTGATTCTAATCTTCTCTGCCACCCCACACTGATTCACAGCAACCAATCCATTTGCCAGTGTACGCCAAGTGGGCGTGGCACCCTTGGCGATCACATGATCCTCTTGAAGGAGCCACGCTGCGACCATGTCCCCTGGCAGGTCCCTCATTCTGAGGAGCTTGGGACGAGAGAGACCGAAATGCTCACCGAGACTGATGATGTCGTTGTTAGGCACATCATGGATGACCTTCGTGATTTCATAGTGATCACGAAGAGCTGTGTGGGAGGATTTGAGGAAGAAAGAAAGAAGCTTACAAGAAGAATACAATGATGCTAATAACATAAATTATAATGCTCTTAATTTTGTGTATGTGAATTAGCAAGTACAAGCAGTATGTAATGATTGAAGTTGTGGTGTGCATTAATTAGAATAAGAATGCTTAGCAACCACTTGTAATCATCCTGCGTAATATTATGGTATATCTCAGGTAAAGAAAAGCTCTTTAATAAATATTATGTACAAAGATTGAGTGTAAAAATCAACACAGCTACATACATATACTTACTCAGTACAGCATCAGCTTTGCAAACTTTGGGGTAGGCCTGATGCACTGCCTCAGCAGATCTCTCCTGACCACTTTGGTGATAATCTTGTTTAACACCTACATACAGCAGTTATATGACTGTTCAATATACAGGCTAGAACAAATAAGCAGATATTGACTACAATAATATTCTATGCCATGAAATTTACTTTTTAAGTAATTTTCCTATAAAGATTTATACTTACCTAAAGCAGTTTGAAGCTCAGTAGCTGTGACTCCAAGATTCATTTGGAGCAGAGCATCACGAAGATCTTCAAAGGTGGCAAAGTTTTTGCTCCCTCGTCCATCCCCTGGTGCCCACTGCAACCACTTAGTGAGCATATCACCAAGGTAACCAGATGATCCTTGCATCAACAACATAGGGTTACTCTGAATGATGTTCAACTCATTTCGAAAGAAGCCCAGCGCTTCACCAATATCCCGCCAATTGGCAGCAAAAGGAGAGAGAAATAACAGCAGAGAATGATAGTGGTCGCGAGTGTTGAGTCTTGTACTGGGAGAATAATGACGTCTCAGATGATGAGATGAAGATTGGGGGGGATTTATCGCTGGAGAAAGTAAACAGGAAAAAACCCCGTATAACTATACATGTACTGTGGACTAGAGTTTATAAATTCTGTTTAGAGAAATTAAAAGTGTACCCAGAGACTGCTTTCTACTAACATATGTGTGTATATGTGTGAGGATAAGTTTGCTTACTGTGGCTGGTTGCAGGTAGTGTGGCTTGAAATGAAGTACCTCTGATGTTTTCAGGAGTACCTGAAGAAAAGAACACAGACTTCACTCACTCCTGACATAATACAGAACAGTTTGAATATAATGGATTTTATATCAGCCCCCAGAAATCTTCAAACTATGGGATCCTCCCACCAAGTGCCTGCGCAGACACACACCTTAGCTACAAGATAGAGTTAACCTTCATAACCTACACTCGGTTAGTACATGCATTCATAATCCATGCTTGGCCTTTAATCTAACAAATTACCTCCTAGTACTTTACAGACTGTCTCTACATAGTCTGGTTTGCCTGCTTTCAGGAACGCCACCATCAAGTTCTTGTAGGTTGCATTTATACCATACTTCTCTGTCCACTTCTGAAGAGCTGCACGAGTTTGTAACTGGAGGTTGCCCCTGTGTTCAGTCTTGATGCTGGCTACATCTGGCTTTGTGAGGCCAAGCTCTGTTGCTACACGGCCTTCCCATTCATCCATAGCATCGGAAATAACACCCAGGTCCTTCTGTACGCCGCCATGACCAGAGTCGAGCTTCAGGTTAAGTCTATTTCTCTTCTTTTCCGGAATACAGTCCAAGTATAGCTGGAGGGAGGAATTTGCCGCCATCTTTAACGTTTGAATTTTATTTTGTGTTCGTTTAATTGGAGAGTTAATTCATGGTGGCACCGCCCACCGGCATGGTATGAGCAAGAAACGATCCACATCATGGCCCAACAACCCAAATCAGCCAACCCAGCCACTCCTTTGAGTCTGTATGAGGTCAATCAAGCCATAAAGCCAGATCAATTTTCCCAGCTCAAGTTTTTCGCCTATCTAGTCGGCATTTCTGTAGCTTCCCTGGAGAAGACAACAAGAGTACAAGAAGTTTTCGAATCCCTGAAAGGAAAATTCGAGCACAATGAAGCTGCAGCAATTCTTCAATTGATGCTAGAGGAAATTCATGTGGAGTTTAAATCGGTAGCTGGTCTAGGATCGAAGGATGAAGATTTAGAAAAGAGTAAGAGTGTAAAAGGCTTCCAATTTGGCAAGTTAATGATCACCATCTGTGAAGGTATCGAACATGGAAACTTTGTTGAGTTGAGAGACATGTTCAAGGATGAATTAAAGGGGACGCACAATATCAAGACACCGGAGGAATTACTCAAAAGGTTGATAAGAGCTGAGATTGTTTCAGAGAAGAAGTTGACCAAACTTCGTGACAAGCTACAAGCTGTTGGTGAAGAAACTCTCGTAAAAGAGACGGAGCGATTTCGATTGCAGGTTACGGGAGAGATTGCACAAGCAAGTGATGGAGGTATGTTGGTGTCCTGTAAATGCTGTCCTAAAGTATATTTAAGCCTCGGCACGTGCAAAGCACGTGCAGAGGATTACGGTAGTCGTTTTGTCTGTCTGTTTGTCCCATCGAAATCTCAAGAAAGAGAGCTCTACCGACAAAACTGATGGTACTTACGTTCATAAATCTGAATGATCTTGTAGAAATATATTTTTTGCTATCCAAAACGCTGTAGTTGATGAGTTTTGACGCTTTTGTGCTTCTCTGAGCGCTAAGCTTCGAGGCCACGCCCATTGATCTGGTGTGCGTTATCTAGAATTCGTGTTGAATTGAAGCAGCTCAGCTTAGCTGCATGGCTGCTGTTGCTGTTGTTTTTGGTCAGTGGTGCTTGGTAAGACAGACAAGAGTTGGCCTGATGCATAGATTTTTCTGTGTGGCTAGCTAGCTAGCTAGTTCAGCTGCATGCCAGCCTGCGTCTGAGCTCTAATTATCAAATTCAGGCAAAGACTGACCTGTTTAGGTACTGAGCCCAGCTAAACTTTGTAATATGCTCAGTAGCTAGCTGACAACATGCAGCTAAGCATTCAGTCTGTTCCACGGTCTTGTGCTCACTGTATTTCATCAGAGGCAGCACTGAACAGTAACTGTCAGCATGTAGCTATTATGGTGGCCTATTAGTTTTCTTGATTCACCTGATGTCATAGATATAAGTATGATACACAGTGTATGCATGTATGTATTAAGTGTACTAGCTAGTTGAATGTGCCGAGGCTTGTGCACCAGCGGTGCTTTCATTTGTGCACCGGTACTTGCCTCGTTCCCAGGCTCCTCCTTCGCGAATATTTTCTTTGAGGACTCTAGAACCCTGTTTACACGCAGTGCTCAAGCCAGCTTGGTATTACGTGTAAATGCTCCCAATCTGGATTGTAACCTACTTGATTTAATCTGGATTGGCGTGTGTAAACGGGGTTTAGGAACAAGGCTACACTGGTATGATGTTTTGGTCACATGATTTAAAATGTAATTTTTAACAAAATTAATGTGCTAACTCAACTTGGATGTGAGAGCCTGTTAGCGTGTGTCTATGTGACTGTTAATTTATTCGTATTCTCTAGGTGAACATTGTCAGGATGTTGGACCAAGGGTTGGTCTCTCCAAGCCCACCAAGGCTGCTCATGGACCACTGAAGAGACCTGTACAGGTTCAAGATGGCCGCCATAATGATGATGATGAAGTCGATCATTCAGGTACAGTTTGTTTGTCTTAACAAAACCATTAACTAGTTCTCCAGAATTTTTCAGAGTTCAAGTGCCACCTACCATACTACCGTAAATGTGGAAATATTAGTGGCCATTTAATTTGGCAATTTTGCTCAGACCGCTTCCCTCAATAATATTGGCGGTTTTAAATTTGGCGTTTTCCTCCCTTGCGCAATGTATTGCAATAGAGCGAAAAACAGTTTACACGCATTTAATTTGGCGGTTTTTGTGCCGACTGCCAAACCGCCAAATTTAATGTATCGCCAATATTTCCACGTTTATAGTATTATAATTTCATAATCTGCCTCTCTTTACTAGTGAGATGCAAGCATGGAATGGGGCAAGTGACATGTACAATAATATCTATGCATATGGATAATTGGGGCAAGCATGAGCAAGCTCTACAGCTTACACCCGACCACTTTCGGTATATACTCTAATTGTTAGAAATTAACCATGTGCCATCATGTGAGTATGAAAATTTGCAAAAGTTGTCAGCTGCCTCTTAGCTCTTTGTAGGAATTCTGTCAAGTGAAAATGTTCATCTTTCAGTCAATTCTAAATAACACACACTAACAAATGGGTGTGATTAGCAGGTGTGGCCTTAAAGCTTATATAGTGTTCAAAGACACTGAAAAGCCTCAAATCTCAGAAACTATGACTGCTTCGTGTAGATAATCTCGATTATTTTACCTTGGTCTCCCACATTTGAACCCTGCATTGAGCTGCCATTCTTGAGATATAGAGTGAATAAAGACAGACAGACAGACAGACAGAGAGACAACTAAAATGACTACCATAAACCCTTGGTTTGCATGCGTGCGTCAAGGGTTAATAAGTTACAAACAAATTTTATTCATACAAATTTATTGTGGCGCTTGCTCATCCGCCCATTAATATAGTGTGCATGCAATTATTATTTTCATTCATACAATGATATAACCAATTCCTTATCTATTCAATACTTGTTTTGGTCTTACTGTAGGGCGTCGTCACAATGATGGTGAACTGCAACGAGAGAATTTAGAAGCTGTCAAATATGAAACCAATGTTGAGGCGGTTCGGGTTCATGATCATGATGCTCCCAGTGAATGTAGGGATCATAATGTCTCCAATGAAGAGCCAGAGAATCCCATAGAGCATGATGCAGTGGAACACAAACTCAAAATACCTGCCTATGAGCAAAATCATCAACCCCAGGAACTCTATGCTGGCTTTCAAAGTTGGGTCCTGGATCAACCTGAGTTTCACCTTCATGAAAAAAATGGTGAACTTTCTGTTGGCCCAATTCAAGAAGAAGCACCACAGCTAGAGGGAGGAGATGATGATCCAGATCCTTTCAAGCTCAAGATGAATGGAAATATGGTTGTGTTTAAACCAAAGCTTATAGTTCATGGAGTAAAAGCTGACCCAATTCAATCTGCACCCGTTTCAAGACCTGATTCTCTCTCAAGCTTGTATCCTCTTAACCGGCGTGAACACGGTCTTGCTCTCATCATTATCATCCAAAAAGTTCCAGGTTACGAGGAGCTTAAAGGAACGGAGATTGACGAGCATAATCTCCGAACAACGTTTCGTTTCCTTGGCTATCGAGTTGATGTCCAACGTGACCTCACTGAACAACAAATTTCTGATCTGTTTTCATGTATTGCCAGCGAGCAAGACCAAAGCCTCGTGAAGGACACAGATGAAAGCTTTGTCTGTTGTATCATCTCTCATGGCAAAAATAATTTCTTTCTTAGTGCTGACAAAAAAAAGATCTTTCTTCGAACAAACGACAATTCTTTGGAAATGCAGCTTATTAAAAATCACTCCAAAAAGTTGCTAGGAAAGCCCAAACTGTTTTTTATGTCTTGTTGTCGCAGACTCAACTCACCTCAAACAGAAGGTGATGATGAGCCCTTTTTTTGGAACCCAAGGCGAGCAGATTTTGCATTTTACTATTCAACACTTTCTGGAACTGATTCGAATAGGTATGAAAGTGAAGGCTCAGTCTACTTTTCTATGCTTTGCTATTATTTGTGTAAGCATGGTACAAATAGCACTCTCAGTGACATCCATAAGTTAGTGGCTCAAAGAACATCACAGCATAAGTGCTTGCTACAAGTGCCCTGTCAAGAAGAACAACTCCTTAGAAACGTCTATTTTTTTGAAGACATGGCCCAGTAACTGTAGTGTGTGTGTGTGTGTGTGTGTGTGTGTGTAGCATGTGTGGGTGAAGATTTTTGTTTGGTTTTTCTGTTGTAAAATTGTTGGATTTTTATGATTGTAGTTGTGATTTATTACTCAGTGTCACTATACTTTACTGTTATTCTACTAACTCTGCACCATGCATGACATGTATAGTTGTACTCATAGCTCTGCTATGATAGTTTTACAGTCACTGATTCAGTTTCTATTGATTGTACTCTCTTACGAAGGAACCATTATATATATACTAGTCCTTGCATTAGGTATGCTAATAGGGTGGGTATACACTTGTAATATTATTGTTCTGAGAGTGGAAGACTACAATCTACCTCGGCAAGCTTTGCCACAAGTCACAAGCTTATATGGTCATATGGTAGCATACGCCATAACATGTAACGTGCAACATCAGAGGAGGTACGAAAGGGTCACGTGATCCATCTATTTTGCTGACTCAGCTTTCAGCGTCCAGTATGCAAGTAGTACTTTATCTTAGGCTCTCTAGTTTTCAGGGTTGCCCGCGACTTCCCTGGGCAAATTTGGTACCAAACGATCGAGAAAGGTTCAAGAAAGAATCTGGGCCCCCCTGCCCCTCGATTCAAGCAACTCTCTGTGTGGTAGATGGCGATGAAAATTTTGGTCAGAGGGATACAGACTTGCTGAAGCGCTTAAGTGGCAGCCAAACTGATTTTTTGGCCTATACATAGCTCAGGTCTTTGCAAAGATGTTCAAAAAGCTCACAATATCTAGTCGCTAAAGTCATACGCGCTCAATGGAATGCAATTAAATCACGTGAATTTCACTGAAAATCAGGTGGAATATTGTGCAACATGGTGGCATAAATCATCTGCAGATAGGGTACGGATCGCGAATCCGCTGATGGGTTCGTAAGATCGTTTAATTAGAACATTTCAATTTTCCCCTCCAACTTCATCTTCAGTTTTTTTTGGACCGAGAATGGCACAACAAAATCAAGCTGATACCCCCAAAGTAGCAACTCCACTAAGCCTGCTGAGAGTCAATAACAAGATACTACCACACCAGTTTTCTCAACTCAAGTTTTTCGCCATTTTGGTTGGATGTGGCGCCGCCTCCCTCGACAAAGACTGTAAGAGGGTCCAACAAGTCTACAATGTCCTAAAAGGCAAGCACAACATCAAGGAGCCGGCCAAACTCCTCCAATCAATGCTGGAAATAATTCAAGTAGACGTAGACGGTCTGAACGCAAAGGATAATAATTTTGAAGTAAGCAAACAAGTGGAAGGCTTTGAATTTGGCAAGTTGATGATTTCCATCTGCCAAGGTCTTGTTGAAGATAGGCTAGGTGATTTGATTGGCTTGTATGCTGAGGAATTGAATCTAGGGTCACATAAAATAACCTCAGCAGATGATTTGCTCCTCAGATTGTATCGAGCAGGAAAGGTTGCACCAGACAATCTTACAGACCTTCGAGAGAAGTTGGACATTGTTTCAGGGAAAACAGGGAAATTTCGGCAAGAAGTTACAGGAGACATTGGTCAACCAACTGATGATGGTATGCCATCTCTCTCTCTCTCTCTCTCTCTCTCTCTCTCTCTCTCTCTCTCTCTCTCCCTCCCTCCCTTGCTTTCACTCTAGGCTGTGTGTATAATTTTCATAATTATTTTGTTCTCCCTCTAGGTCAAGGTATAAATCATGCACTGTTCTTGGGAGCGGGCAATGTACAACTACTTGGTGTTGAGAGGCACCCAATGGACAGCAACTACCATTTTCCTGGTGAGAGAGAGAGAGAGAGAGAGAGAGAGAGAGAGAGAGAGAGAGAGA
>CAXIPT010000004.1:782384-933063 GCA_964030475.1 Tethya wilhelma | reverse complement strand
GTGTGTGTGTGTGTGTGTGTGTGTGTGTGTGTGTGTGTGTGTGTGTGTGTGTGTGTGTGTGTGTGTGTGTGCAAATTATTGACATGTATTCTAGTCCAACATGTACATGTAGGTATACCACACATGATCAATATTATAAGTGCGCTGTTTTGTTACTAAAAATAAAATGTTTGACATTTTTGTTGACAAACACACAATACATGTATGTACGTACACAGAGCTACTATCCAAACGTGGCACCCAAATTACACTGAAAACAAAACAAAATATGTCACAAAAGATCATAGAAGGTCATAAAGCGTCATGCATTTTATTTTTAGTAATAAAACAGCATTTATAATATTATATAGTGACACAGTTCCTTTATTGTTTGTGCAGTTTATATCAATTATTACTCATTCATTCATTCATCCTCTTCAACAGGACAACGTCACAATGATGGCAAATTGCAACGAGAGAGTTTCGAGCAGGCCAGACGTGAGCCCATTGCCGAGGGGATCCAGAACCACGCCCCCAACAGACGTGGGGTCCACAGTCCCAATAGACATGGAATTCAAGAAGATAATCCCAATGGGCATGGCATTCATGATCCCAATGGGCATGGCATTCATGATCCCAATGGGTGTGGCATTCATGATCCCGATGGGCATGGCAATCTCGGAGATAATCTGGATGAGGAGCAAGAAGAGATCAGGGAACAACAACCCATTGGACGTGGGTTACAAGAAGGTGAGCCCAATGAAGAAGAACCAGCAATACATGAGAATCCTGTTGGTCTCAGAAGTATCCCAGAACAAGATGCAGTTGGTCAGGGAGCTGAGGTGGAACGTAATCTACCCGTGAAGCCACCTACCGATGAGCTAGAGGATCCTCAGCTCAACAAAGCGTATGAATATTTTCAACGATGGCTGGTGGAAAATAAACTCTCTGTAATACCTGGACCTGACAATCAAGCTGCTGAAGCAAAAGTGGAGCTACAAGAAAATCTGGAGCAACTCTCACTTAGTGAGGAACGTAGCTCACAATATTCTCAGCCACAGTCTTACAGGGGTGAAGCTAAATTTGCCGTTGAGCCTGTTCAAGAAGAAGCACCGCAACAAGAAGGTGGAGATTCTCCCTTCAACCTTACAATGAATTTAAACCAAATTGTCCAAAAGCCTTCACTTATAGTTCATGGTCATGATCAAAAGGTTCAATCTGCCCCCGTTCGAAGACCCGAGTCTCAGTCGAGCTTGTATCCACTAAACACCCGTGAACACGGTCTAGCTCTCATCATTATAATGCAAAATGTCCAAGGTTACGATGAATTCAAAGGAACATCCATTGACGAACAAAATCTTCGGAGTACATTTCGTTTTCTTGGCTATCGAGTTGATGTCAGACGCAACAAAACAGCAAGAGAAATTTTTGATCTGTTTTCTCGTATCGTCAGTGAGCAAGACCAGAGTCTTGTGAAGAGGACAGATGATAGCTTTGTCTGTTGTATTGTGTCTCACGGCCAAAATAGTTTTTTCCGTAGCACCGACAATGAGAAGATCTTTCTTCGAACCAACGAGAATTCTTTGGAAATGAAGCTTCAGGAGTGTCCAAAGCTAAAAGGAAAACCGAAGCTTTTCTTCATGTCTTGTTGTCGCGAACTAGGTGATGCTGACAGAGAAGAAGCACAAAGGGAAGGTGATAAAAGATGGCTTCCCAGACGTGCTGATTTTGGGTTTTATTATTCTACACTTTCAAGAAATGCGTCCCATCGATTTGAGAGTACAGGTTCCCTGTATATTTTCAAGCTTTGCTATTACTTGTGTATACACAGTACCCATTGCACTCTCAGTGATATTCACAAACTGGTGGCACAGAATACATGTGACTATGGTGCTCACGTGCAAGTGCCCTGTCAGGAAGAACAACTCCTTTGTAATGTCTATTTTTTTGAAGACTTGGCTAAGCAATTGGATCGTATGAATGTGTAAATCTGGAATAGTAACATGTATAGCTATGTGAAAGTATGGTTTGTTTTTTTGTGTGTGTGTGTGTGATTTATTTTACTTTGAGCTGTGGTTTGTTGCACGTCTTGTTTCTAAAATTACTTCTCAAGAATTTGGGTAGGTACATGTATGTCGACCTTTACCATGCAAATTTGTGATCATCAAGCTGTACCAGAGATCATGGACATACTGGAGGGAAGACACACCAAGGTCGAGGCAGCTGCCTTGTTATTGTTCATACCACCAAGTCCGACAGATGTAATCTTTTTTATTTTTTTTTTAAGAAAAGATGCCCGGTCTACAATAATATTCTTTTTACTATAATTATAAATTCGGATATCCGGATCCCATGTTACGTCATCCCAAGTTTCGCTTAATTAGAAAAAAAAGTAATTTTTCTCCAAGAAGTGAAATTTGCTCTAAGATATGGCTCAACAATCATCACCCAAAGTAGCAAATCCGCTAAGCCTGCTTAGAGTCAACAACATAATAACAGCCAAGCAATTTTCTCAACTCAAGTTCTTCGCCATTTTGGTTGGATGTGGTGCCGCCTCTCTCGACAAAGACTGTACGAGGGTCCAGCAAGTCTACAATGTCCTAAAAGGCAAGCACAACATCAAGGAGCCAGCCAAACTCCTCCAGTCAATGCTGGAAATAATTGAAGTGGACTTGGCCACCGTCCGTGATCTGAACGCAAGGGATTACGATTTTCAAGCGAGTAAACAAGTAGAGGGCTTTGAATTTGGCAAGTTGATGATCCACATCTGCCAAAGTCTGAATAATGAGAAGCTAGATGATTTGATAAGCTTGTATGTTGAAGAGTTGGATGTAGGGCGGCATCTAATAACCTCTGCAGATAATTTACTCTTTAGATTATATCAAGCAGGAAAGGTTTTGCCAAATAATCTTACAGATCTTCAGGAAAAATTGTTTGAAATTGGAATGTGTGCAGTTTCCTCTGACATAATGAAATTTCGTAAAGTTTCAGGAGAGGTTGGGCAACCAACTAACGATGGTACATTCTCTCTCTCTCTCTCTCTCTCTCTCTCTCTCTCTCTCTCTCACACACACACACACACACACACNCAGAGAAAATTTCTTTTGTATGGCTGCAATCTTTACCGAATAATACATACGCAAAGATGAAAATATAAAGGAACTGTTACTACAAAGGAACATGACCAGAAACCTTACAGTTTTAGTACACATTACACAGTTGTTTTACACTATCTCTAGATAATGCACACTATATACATATATGTATATGTTCAGTATTTGGGTGTGATCAGTGGGCATGGTGAAATATAAAGCCATAGATAAAAAACGATTCTAGTAATCCTCTGTAAGTATACATAAGCAAGTATAATAAGAGATGCTGAGTTAGCATCTTTTTTCCTGCCTGATCATTTTTCTCCATGAATGTATTGTGTGTATACTTCATTGTTGATTTAGCAGAAAAAGATTGCTAATTTAGCAATTTGCGTAATCCCTAATTGCACACTTCAAACTTCCTCTGGTAATTTGCACAAACTATCATCTTACTTAAAGTAAAACTATGTCACCTTTCTTTTGAAAAGGTAGAACAGCAGGATTTCCAACAACTTCTGGTAGTGTTGATATGGTATTCAATGCAGTAAACTCTCCAGTGTTGGGTTTAGGTAGAGTAGCAGAACTAGCAGGATCCATAGGAAGCATGTTTGTCTGTCTCGTCTCTCTGTCCTCTCTGTCTCTATGACTATCTTCAACCTGTGTGTAGATACAAGTAGGCAAGTGAATTCTGAATCACCTCAAATGCTTAATAAGCTGCTTTCTTTGAGTTTCATGGTTTAGCATATTTACAACCTTGGATTTTCGTCGATCAAAACTTTCTTAGGCAAATTATGATCAGCAAAATTGCAAAAAAATTATTACACATGAAACTTATAGCTCCAAGTTGTTATGGTAGTTTGTGAAAAGTCTGTCTTTGCTGTTTAAAATTAATTTTCATGAATCAAAAGGAAAATTTTCACGATATACACTCAAATCACGAAATTTACGAAAATATTGGTCCTACATGGATATTAATGTTCACATTAAAAGCAGAGGCACTTAATATTACAATACAAAGTAAGCTCAACTGGTAAACCAACAAACCAAAAATTTATGATCCATGCACCTGTATTTTGCCCAAGTATCTTTCCAGAATCTTTCTTCCTCCCAGCGATAGACCCATCTCAAGGAGGTCATCAGGTTTGAGGCACTTCAAAGCTGCCTCATTGATCCCATTCTCTAATATACAGAGATGTATATGTGTCACAATTATCAGAGACAAATTATATCTCATGAGTATAGAACAAATTTTTTGACAACTTAGAGGGCTATAAAATCTTGATAAATAATAGCACAAAAATTCCTGATGTGAATAACATCATACCTCGTAATATTTTCCTATCTTTTTGTCCTAAATGCAACTTAGAGAAGCCGTCATCTTCACCTAAATTTAAGATGAGATGGACACAACAGAGATACTTTTTAGAAATTTAGTCATAATAGTATACAATCTGCTGTAGCTACCATACAGTTAGCTATTCCTTTCAATTCACTAGCCACTTGTGACACCTTATCAAGTTATAGTGTATACTAACATGCTTAGCAACCATAATTTTAATATGCCAATCAGTATACAAGGTATGTTATGTGACATAACCTACTAACCTGTCAGCATTTTCACTTAATTTTGTGTATACATGAAAAAACTGAAATGTTTACAAGTTGATATAAGTCTCTGACACTCTCTACTTTTTTTTTTTGTAATTCAAATTTACGGGCAAGCTAGGCAAACATTTCCAGCTGGCTTTGTATACACTCTTTCAATTTAAGGCTTATAGTCAACCCAAAACTTTAGACTGATGTCTGACAGCTAGCTACATCATATTATGTCAGTGCATGCATCATATAATATTATGATGGGTTTTGTGGTTGGAGGAAAGAAAGAAGGAAGCTTCATTAATACAAACTCATATTATTATTGCTCTTGAATCACATAGTAATATTGTGCATTCGTGTATGATGTGAAGGGTACTCATGATGTGCATTAAATAGAACAGAATGTCTACATGCACATAATTATAGATGTCAAATAGCAATACTGCAATGCTCTGTATGATGTGTGCAGAGCATGGAGCCCTGGTGTGCATTAAATACAATAAGCATGCTTAGCAATTACTTACTAACAATTAAGCATCCCTTATGTATGTACCTCAAGAAAATTAAATCTATCTTACAAAGCTCTCTCATGTTCTGTACAATAATCGTCAACGCAGGTGCATACTTACGAGTCAGTGGAGTGTCAACTTTGGACAGGATACCTGTATAAAGAGACAACCGCTTTCTCTATACTTTCAGTATGTGATATAATATACGTACACATGTATGTATCTTTACAGGAAACTTTTGACGTTCAATGACGGTCAAAAATCATTGACTAAAATTTATACTGATATATAGTACTATATACCTCACCTAAAGCATGTCCAAGTTTGCATGCTTCTGAAGCAGTGTCTGGTACTTTGAGTAGAGCAGCACGAAGATCTTCAAAGGTAGCATAGTCCTTGCTCCCTCGTCCATCCCCTGGTGCCCACTGCAACCACTTAGTGAGCATATCACCAAGGTAACCAGATGGTCCTTGCATCATTAACATAGGGTTACTCTGAATGATCTTCAACTCATTGGGAAAGAAGCCCAGTGCTTCACCGATTTTCCACCAATCGGCAGCAAAAGGAGAGAGGAAGTTGCGCAGAGAATGATAGTGGTTACGAGTGTAAAGTCTCATTCTGGTGTGACGATGATGAAATGAAGATATGGGGAATTGCTGGAGAAAGAAATTGGTCTTAATTTGGTCGTGACTGGACACTGAGTTTGATTCAGTCATGGATATTATAGTTCCGCGAGCTATAATATCCATGCATGGTTCAATAGACTAGAAATTATTTTCCAAGCGAAGCAAGGCTATGTTTGGGTTCAATATTGAGATTATTCGTGGACGTCGTGGCAGACCAAGGTAAACTTCCTGGCTTATCTTGGCTGTTCTTCAGCGTTTTCTCACAAAAGTAAGTAAGGCACTTTGCCTCAACATGAACTAGTCTGAGGCCAACTTGGGAGATTAAACTGTAGTGTTAGAGCGTGGATAGAGCGCCTCTTGACTTTTTGGGCCAAGCCAGTTAGATAGTAGGTTTTTACTGAGGCGATCTTTGCCTGGGTGCCCAGACTTGTGACGATCTTTGCCAGAGCGATTGGGAATGTGACCTTTGGAGCTGCTGAGCGAGGATTGCACTTAGTCTTAGTGTACTGTCACGTAGTAAAAGGACCCCTGTAGTATTTGGACCCCCCGGAACAAATACTTCAGTATGATGCATAGGCAATTGACTCCCTCTGAAATATTTGGACCCCCTTGTACAATCACGGTAGAGGATATGAGCAGCACAGTGAGCACGAACACCCAGACACATTTCATCACAAAGGATAGTTTTTTATTGAGAGAACATTGTCCTAACAAATCAAGTTAGATCAATAGACTGAATATAGGAACATCATGCAGAGAATGGATCATCAGGCTCTAACTGCATGAGAAGGCATAAGATACTATTCTTAGAATCTAAGATAAGTAATGAGACCAACAGTGTGCAAGATTATAAATATCAAGTTTAACTTATATGCATCATCATAATGTTATTTGATCATCATTATGGTTCACAATTCTACCACTCCCTTCATGGCCTCACTACCCGCAGATTGTGCTACTGCTTTATACACTGGATTACTCAGTGAGAAGAAAAGAGCCTCCGACAATCACTGAATAGTTAGGTGTGCATCATTAGATTTTAAATAGTTAACTTATTAATAATATTGTGTAGTCATTTTCAGTAGCTAGCTGTGAAATATTGCATGGTATAGGATTTAAATTTTATTCTCTTCCCTTTATTATCTGTCAATGCCAACTCATGAGAAGAATGCCGCATAATATTATGCTAAGTAACACCGCTCACTGCTATTATGGTCCACCACTTCTGAGTTGACTCTACATACAAGGTTTTGAGGGGGGTTCAAACACTACAACTAGGAACATTAGCTTCAAGCACTTGCTGAAGTATTTGGACCGGGGGGTCCATATGCTATAAAGTTTTTGGACCGGGGGTCCAACCACATCGAAGTACCGTATAGCGGGAAATTTTCATGGGGGAAAATTTTTGCGTTTTCGTCTTGAATAGAAATTCGCGGGGAAAATTTTTGTGGATTGCGTCTCAACTATACGTGACGACCACATACCTTACAAATTTCGTGGGGGAAAATTTTCGTGGAAAGCTGCCAAACCGCGAAATTCGCAAAAATTTTCCCCCACGAAAATTTCCCGCTATACGGTATTTGGACCTAGGGGGACCAAAATAGGGGGGTCCAAATTCTCCGTGACAGTACCCCTAGTCTAAACATAAACTATGAGACCATGATGCGGCATAGCTAAATTATATGAAACTTTAGCTACTCTGTACTTTATTTCCATAAAAAGATCTAGATTGAGTATAAACTATGATTGAGTCTGAACCTGGCAGATAATCATATATACGGCCTAGAATAAAACTAGTCTGGCTTGCCAGACTCTTCGCAATGAATGGAAGAGTCTGGTACATATCCTACCCAAGAGTTGTTCTGCTTATCAAAATCTGGTAGTGTAGATTTGATGTAGCGATAACCTCCTGGGCAAGTTAGTTACATAATCTTTTAACAGTGACCTAGGAGTGTTACATAATATTTATGTCATTCTACATTATCACTAATCAAATCTACAATTACCAGATTCTGGTAATATGGAACAACTCCTGGGTAGGATATGTACCAGCATAGATAATATAGACTACGTAACCGGGATTGGTGACTTCTCACGTGAGCAGTATAGTCCTGTACTTTGTCGTTGGACAAAGTGTGTCGTGGTTTTGTTGAGTGAAAGATGCAGCTGGCGGCTAGTATAGCTCACACAAAAAGAGCCAAGAACGCAAATACACTATGACTGCACGAAAGTTCAGGCATAAAATAAATAGATATAGAGCAGAAGCAAGTATTGGAAGTCATTTTATTACAATCTATTGACATATACAATGATAAATGAACCATTTAGTACAAAATGAAACTAAACGGCACGGCTGTTTTAGACTGTCCTGTTCAGCAGAAGCAAAACACTTGGATAGAAGGCAACATAATGGATACTCCAAAGGCTCCTACAGTTGATTAGAGCCTACAAGTTTGAAAAAAATAGTCAGTACTAAAAATTATACATGATAAATTATGACAAACTCACCCGCTGAAGTAGCGTACTTTTTTGGACTCATACTCGAGAAAAATTCAACTTGACTGACTTTTAGCCACATAAACAGCTAGTTACAGAATTGAAATACTTGAATAGGCAGGAAATAACTGCCATATAAACAATCATCTCTAGAAAATCTACTTCAGAAAACACTAACTTCCAAGACAGCTCAGTGTTTTGTGAAAAAATGACAGCTGTACTTGGGCGCGCGAACAAGAAACGGCGACACGCAGAGTTTGTATTAGTGTATTGCTCACGTGAGAAGTCACCAATCCCGGTTACGTAGTCTATATTATCTATGGTACCAGACTCTTCCAAGTGCACACTTGCGAAGAGTCTGGCCAGCCAGACTAGAATAAAACATGCATGATGCGTGTGTGTGAAATCAAGTATATACATGTACCGTACTAATAATAATTAGAAATATCAGGGGGTGGCGACTCCCATATGTACTGTACTTGGAGCCGCGACCGTGGTCAAGATCTTGACCGTCCAAAATTTCCATTTTGACTGTTGACCGAGACTAAAATTTGATTTTGACCGTTGACTGAGCGNAGAGTGCGTGCACATGTGTATAATTAAAGGCTGCGTTAGTGTGCATATTGTAAAATCATGGGTCCAGGCTCTCGATGAACTCATCTATACTGAAATCTTCTATCTTGTGAGGATTGGTCAGTTTCTTCAGTTGCACATGTTCTTGAGCGAGCCTCGCCTAAGGAAACACTAAGTGCATGAATGAGGTCACCTCCATATAGCGATACATTAGAGTACCATATCTCTGAACAGAGCATATGTATGGCATATGGTGTTCTAGTAGGGAAGACAACTGGCTTCTAAGCCATGCATGGCTAGGAACTTGTTGTGTGAGTGTTATACTGCAAGTTTTACCAATTTCTGTCAATTTATGACTGAAAATGTCATACACTTCTGGCAATAGCATGGCTGTTTGTTTCAGAAGGGCTTTGCCTAAATGTATTGCTGCTAAACAGACAGCATGTAAGTCATCTATCCACAGTTTATTCATTGTCATAATATTTTAGACCTATTGGATCTGATTCACCAAAGTGGTTGTATATCTTCGAAAAGCAAAAGTTCCAGCAAAGTTCAAGTTCAAGACGTTAAGTGGTGGTATCCCTCAACTATGTTCGTCAGTCCATCACAGAAACTTATAAACTTTCAAAGTAATGTATTTTCATGAGCATAATATACAAGTTAGGACATCACTGAAATGTCAGTTTGTCAAACCTAATGATATTAAAGACGTACCATGGTGTGCATTCCACTACAAGGTACTATCTACTTGAGATAAGCGAGTGATAGTGATGCATCGGTGCATTGATTGTATGATACATGATCTGTCTTGAAGCACACAGCCTCACAGTGGCAAGCATAATCACTAACTGTGCTTGGACTGAAATAATAACTCTTGTTTGCCTTTCCTAGAATCAAAAATCATGTCCATGTCCATCTTGAATTCATAGTATTGGGCAACCCTCCAATACATGTACATGCATGCTCAGACTTAAGACATGTACTGTAATCATTTTATGTTGTAAATAAGTAATGTGAAATTGTTTACATCTTTATATGCAGGTATATGGATCATTATAGGACAATGAAGAACTTCAAATGCATTGTTGTATAGCTATACTACCCGATGAAGAATTTTTCAATCATTCCTACAGTTTTATTTGCACACAAATAATTTTTTGTATAGTTGTTACACTATAGATAGGTAACATAAATATACACCAAAGGAATCACTGTGAATGTCTAGACAAAAATGTACCCAAGGTGAACAGTAGGGATACCAGCCACTTATTAGTTTAGCAGTTTTTCACTGTATACAGGCTTTATCCAACCAGTAAAAAAACTTAGGCAATTTAATAACATTTGTAGATTACTACTAACTGGTTAGAAGCGCAGTTAGAAGCTAAAGACGCTAGCTAAACAACGATTTTGGCCACTCTCAGTTAATTTGAGAATCCGTATATTTTTGTAAAAGTCCGGATACTTTCCGTGTCACACTAAAATACGTGCTCACGTGATCACATAAATTTAACGGGGGACATAGGACTTCCGGTACACTGGCGATTTGAAATTCACGGAAAATATTGTACCACGAAGGAGCTATACGGTAACAGGAGCGCATTCTCATTATGCGCTCCTGACGGTAACAATTCGGTGAGGGTGCGGAACGATAACTCGGGAATAAATAAGAGGTGTGGGCCGAATAATTAAGAATAGAATCAAAAGATCTACAAGGTGATGCAATCATGTTTCAAGTAGGGAAATGATTATTTTAATTTCAAGACAGAATTTAATCTTTATGCTTATCTTAATATACCGGTACATTCAGGCAATGCATTCAGGCGCAAAATGACTCACTTGCGAGTTAAAACTGCTCTAGTATTGCTCATATTATTGGCACTGGTTGTGCCAGCATTGGACCCAAAAGTGGCTCAAGGTATTTAACCCTTGATGTGCATGTTCACCAAGGATTTACAGTAGTCATTTTGTCTGTCTGTCTGTGTGTGTGTGTGTGTGTGTGTGTGCAGTGGCGTAGCCAGGGGGGGTGCTTTTGGTGCTCAAGCACCCCCTCTACCGCTGACTGGAAGCGCAAAAACTAGTTAATAATTAATAAGTAATCAAGCCTTTAGAACTATTTCTTACTTGTTTGTTGTTAGAAGCTATTTTCCAAACTCATTTATGTCTAAGCTCTTGATAAACAAACTTCAGAACGGTACGCTAGGTTGATCAAAAGCGCTCAGCCTGCTTGATTCCAGCATGCAATAGTTCAAAGGTCACGATATCGATCACGTGACCCCCAAGTGGGCGTGGTACCTCTAAATTTTCCGCGCGCTATGCGCGCACAATTTTAGAACCCCCTCACTCTAAATCCTGGCTACACCCCTGTGTGTGTGTGTGTGTGTGTGTGTGTGTGTGTGTGTGTGTGCATGTGTGTGGACGGTGTGTACATGTTTGTTTGTTCACTCTACCATGAGCTAGTGTAATGTCAAAGGTGTGAGAGCCTGGGAACATGGCTATAACTGTATACGTATTATATTATTTGCTAGTAAAATAACCATTACCCAGTCGTTGCACCTGGCCTGCATAGGCCAAAATAAAAATTAATAGCA
Source organism: Tethya wilhelma (assembly GCA_964030475.1). Taxonomy (NCBI): domain Eukaryota; kingdom Metazoa; phylum Porifera; class Demospongiae; order Tethyida; family Tethyidae; genus Tethya; species Tethya wilhelma. The sequence goes on along the minus strand of CAXIPT010000004.1, from coordinate 921,604 downwards.
AACTTTGCCTTAATTCTTTGCTATAATTAATTAATAATGCATATTACTTTACTTTTCTATGCTATAACCATGATTATGCAGATTTCTTGAATGCACCAAAAAGTTCAGTGTATTTTTCTGGCCATATCTTCCCTTTGTACTGTGAAGCAAATGTTGAGGAGGACATACAGTATAGATGGAGAATCGGTGAGGATTTTGTTGTTGGAGGAAGAGAGGATGCTATCATACACAATCTAGGAAACCGCTCAATTTTAGAACTGCTCTTCAGTGAAGCACTTAGTGGAACAACAGTGCAGTGCTGTTACTTTATGTTGAATGGACCTACTGTTTGCAGTTACCCTGCTATTGTAACAGTCCAAGGTACATAACTTTAATTTCTTATGAATTTTATAATTTAATAGCTAGCTTGTGGTCAGTATTGAAAGTGATATATACTGTAGTATAATAATAAGTTGATCGACCTGATAATAAATTCATGTGTTGAGGAAAATTAAATTAAAATTTAATAGTAATAAATAATTCATCTTTGTGTCAATCTTTACAACTATGGATGTGACCATGAGTAGATATGCCCTAGCTGTCTACTAAATAATTATGCATATATATATAATATATGTATAGGTTGTCCAGATCCTATTACCAGTCTGAGCATAACATCAAATGCCACATCCTTCAATCTCATGTGGGATCATATTGATCACATCATCTCTTCGACTGACCCTCCTCGAGGATTCTCACTGGAAGGATTTTTAGACCTACGATTCAATCCCAACATTGACACTGATGTCCACTACAATGTGACCGTTAGCTTAAATGGATCTCAACTAATCAGCCAGATTGTCAACACTTCATCCTTCTCCTTCACCCCAATGGACCCTCATGACTGCTCCTCCGTCTATGAATTCACTGTTGTTGCTATCAATGTTGTAGGAAAGTCTGATGGTGTTACAGAGCAAAAACCTTTGTGTGATCCATGGCCCTGATCAGTGAGTCTATTGAATAATATAGGTATAACAGTATATATAACACTATAACTAGAAAGATTAAGTTTACTAAATTAAAATTGATCCATTATTATAATAAAATTATCTGTTACTGTTATTACCGTCATGAATAGTATGACATTGTACGTTGTTACATGTATACTTTATGAATTGTATATATATTATTTTATTTATGCCATGCATTACATGATAATTAATTTTTATTATTAATTTTATTATTACTGACTAAAAAAATTCTGTTATTAAGCCCATAGGTTAAGCCTCGGCGCGTGCGAAGCACGTGCAGAGGGTTACGGTAGTCGTTTTGTCCGTCTGTCTGTTCAATCGAAATCTCGAGAAAGACAGCTCTAGCGATAAAATTGACGACACTTACGTTCATAAATCTGAATGATCTTGTAGAAATATATTTTTTGCTTTCCAAAACGCTGTGGTTGCTGAGATTTGAGGCTTTTGTGCTTCTTTGAGCGCTTAGCTTCGAGACCACGCCCATTAATCTGGTGTGCGTTTTCTAGAATCAGTGTTGAAATTCCAAATGCTCCCTGTGCTATGCTGCTGTTCTCTCAGACTCTGGCTGCTGTTGCTGTTGGTCAGTGGTGCTTGTCAAGACAGACAGGAGTTGGCCTGCTTGCTATGTAAGCATATAGATGTATTAGCGTGTATAAGTTTTTCAGTGTGGTCAGCTAGCTAAGCTGTACACTGAGTGGTTAGATTATGCACTGGTAGTCCAGCTAGCTATCTGACAGCAGCTGAGCATTCCTGTGCATCAGAGATAATATCTATTCATGAGTGAATGGCATAGCTGCTAAGCATAGCTCGTCTGTTTCACTTGCTACAAATATACATACCGGACAAACCGTGAGTGAACAGATATGCTTAGATATGAATCATGACGAGCATGCAGCAAGTATGGAAGCCACTGATGCATAGTCAATTACTTGTTCTGCTTTATCACAGAGTTGTGCGGCTCACCTTGGCCTAGTTGGATTAGTTTTTTTATATGAGTGCACTATAGTGTGCCGAGGCTTGTGCACCATCGGTGCCTTCATTGCATTTCTGTACTCTTCCCAATATTGATTTTTGCACTTTTCCCCTGTGAGAGTGTGTGTGTGGGTATGTAAAGATGATCGGCCATCTGCGGGCTGAGGGTTGTTGTAGCGGAGAAAAGGTATGGTTTGTTCGGGGATTAGTTGGGAGACAAGATGGCAAGCTGTCCCCTCGAGAGAGTAGACGCTGTTACCGTTGCCTAGCTCGGAGAAGTCTGTAGTGTAGAAGTGGTCTATTCCAAGAGTGCTGAAGTAGCAGTAGAGAGGTACCTCTGTATTGAGGGAAAGGTGAATATTATACAATAAATGGGAGAATTCAATTTCACTGTTAAAAAATCATTTAAGTGGCAAATATTAGACATGTTGAAACATTTTATTATCCTTACTTTGATTTTCACATCTTGGTCCGGTAAAGTCAGTGGTACAGGCACATATATCAGGAGAAGAACCTGTGACACCATTTTGCAATTTGACAGGGATCGAAGGTTACAACGGCTGGCACGAGAGAGAGAGATTGGGTGAAAAAAGAAAAGTGAAAAATAAAAATTAAGGGAAGGACTTGTCAACTGTCTTTCCGAGCCTCTGCTAGGGCAGAAAACCATTTCCTTATGCCACCACATTCATTGGATTAACAAATTATACAACAAACATAAACTATAGTAATGATAGTAAAGTTTTCACAGTTTCTGTAGAATAAAGTTCCGGTCATCAGGGAAGTACCCAAACCAATCATCGCATTACCACCAGTTTCGGTCCTTTTGAACTTCCGACTAGTGGTAACCTATGGACATGGGCGGGACCACTCCCCTAGGTAGGAGTCCGGGTAGTCCAGTGGTGAAGCATCATTCTTCTGTGTCTCCCATTATGAAAAGCTAGCCACGTGACTTAATTTATCTACTTTGTATGGTACCTTTTACATTGTTGTAGATATCCTAGACAGTTTCTCCAAAAAAAGGGAAGGAAAAACATCTTGACCACTGTTAATTTCAGAAGGTAGCGAGAAGATTATGCTTGCAACTGCTTCAAGAACAAAAATGGTTGACATTACTGCTTATATTCCAGCATAGGAATGAGACTTGTTCTATTGTGGTCTAGACACAGGCTAAAACCTATTGAATAGTTAACCTCTAAGTCCTTCCCTCTGGGTTAGACACCTAAGCATTCCCACACCACTGAATGGCATTGCATGTAGATTTGGCTAGGATAAATTTAACCACAAGATAGTACCCATGTTACATGTGGTGGCGACACACACACACACACACACACACACACACACACACACACACACAAATGCATACAATATACTCACAATAGAGAGAGCGGAGAGAGAGAGAGAGAGAGAGAGAGAGAGAGAGAGAGAGATTATGAAATAGTTGCTATGGTAACACAGATCACATGACAAAGCTGATAGAGTTGGCAATTGAACTAGTCTCGTCCCCAGACTCCTCGAGCTTGTGCAAGGGTGGGGTCTGGGCACAAGACTACAATTGAACATATCTCAAGGACACATATAAAAATTAATTATTATACATATTATTATCATGCCGACGTGAGATACATGTTCCATCATTCTAGCAGGGAGTCAAACTGACTGCTCTATATTCAAAGATGAGATGAAACACTGAAAAATTAATCATCTTGTAAGCAATATTATATATGAGAGCATTCATGTGTACCAAAAATTCCATAGGATTATTGTGCCATGAAGAAATTGTACCTGTATATATAATAGCTACAATGACAAGAATGATGATCACAGTCAGACTACCAACACTCCCACCTATCAAACTCGTTATTCCACCATCTGCAGGATGAGGAACTTTAGGAATAGAGGTCGAGCTAGGACTTAATCTAGTAGAAACATAGAAACTACTACAAGATGTTGACGTACTGTTGTTGAAGTGTGAGGAGTACCACTGAATGATGATACATGTACAGTTGGAACTACAGTACCTATAGTATAATCAAGTGTTCAGTTTTTAAATCAATAACAATAAGTTATTGTAACATTGCATGAGGCAATTGTTAATAATACATATTTTATGCACCTTCAACACTGAGAAAACTTGCATTGATACTACTGGGTTCTCCTTTTCCAACAGCATTGTCAGCAGTGACAACAAAGTTAAACATGATGGTTGATGGGTCAAAGTTCAAAACCTTATAATTGCACCAAGTGGTTTCATCATTGACTATATACTCCATCCCCACTGGTCCAGTGAGACTTACCAGTTTGGTTGATCATGAGCAGGTGTCTGTTCACTTCACATAATTGCAACGAGAATGTGAAATTTGACTCAGTGATGTTCTCATATACATTATACACAAGGTCTGTTCTTGAGTCCTTAAGTGGGTAGGAGTTATGTCATAGATTTATTTATTTATTTTTTTAGACATTTATGTCATAGACTTTCACAGTGTGTGTAAAGTCAGGCTCCACTCCAGTGATGTCCAGGGAAAAGGGAGGGACCCAGGTCAAGGTGATGAAGGTAGGGCTGGAGAAGACACTCAAATTGTTCACCTTATTTAACCATCCTTAATAATTATGATGTTATTATATAATAATAATAATAATTATCATTGTAATCATAGTAAATGATTACAACTGAGGTTACAAATAACTTATACTAAATAGAGCTGGATAACTGTGTAATAATGCTACATTACGGCATCGGTGGAATGTAGATCAACAATACGTATAAACAATCAAACAATAATTCTCTTAGCAGCATAATAGTTGTTGTCCCATGCTCACTACTTGAATAAGATGACGAAGTAGATGTGGAGGGTGAGAGCATTGTACCATTAATTCTCCAGGAATAATGGTGGAATGCTGCATGTTACTTTATGTTGAATGGGCCTACTGTTTGCAGTTACCCTGCTATTGTAACAGTCCAAGGTACATAACTTTAATGTCATATGAATTATAATTTAATAGCTAGCTTGTGGTCAGTATTGAAAGTGATATACCGTAGATCGGGAAATTTTCGCCGTTATATATACTGTAGTATAATAATAAGTTGATTGACCTGATAATAAATTCACGTGTTGAGGAAAATTAATTAAAATTTAATAGTAATTATCATAATTTATCTCTTCTTTGTGCCAATCTTTACAACTATGGATGTGACCATGAGTATATAGATAGTTAAATGCCCTGTCTACTAAATAATTATGCTTATATAATAATATATGTATAGGTTGTCCAGATTAGGCCTTGGCAAATTATTCCCGGAATAATTTGAGAATAATAGGTATGAGTTGATTCTGTGAGAATAATAGGCTGTACTTTGGGAATAATAGGTAAATTCTCAGTGTTGTGAAAATTTACATTGCTTAAATGCCAAAAAAAACTGGAACTACTGGGCACTTTTTGGGTAAAGATTAAAAGCCAATAGAGAAAATGAAAATTTACTAAATTGGGAGTGTGAACTCTTGGAAAACACACCAAGGACTTTGAATGTCATTAAAATTATTATTAAATTTTGATGAATTTATGTACTAAAATAATGTGTGTGTCTGAGAATAATGCAAGAATAATAGGCTGGCTGAAAAGAATAATGGGCTCAAAGTTTGGGAATAAAAGAATAGAATAATAGGTAAACTTTTGAGAATAATTTGCCAAGGCCTAGTCCAGATCCTATTACCAGTCTGAGCATAACAACATGTGACACCATTTTGCAATTTGACAGGGAAGGTTACAACAGCTGGCAAGAGTGTGTGTGTGTGTGTGTGTGTGTGTGTGTGTGTGTGTGTGTGTGTGTGTGTGTGTGTGTGAGAGAGAGAGAGAGAGAGAGAGAGAGAGAGAGAGAGAGAGAGAGAGAGAGAGAGAGAGAGAGAAGTATTATGAAATAGTTGCTATGGTAACACAGATCACATGACAAAGCTAATAGAGTTGGCAATTGAACTAGTCTCGTCCCCAGACTCCACCCATTCTCCAAGGAGAAAGAGAGTCTGGTACGGTATGTCCAAATTCTTGGTTCTGCTGAGTCAGCATCAGACAGAAATATCATGTGACTGTGCAAGACTTTGTACTACGTGCATCACGTGGTAGTCCCCGAGTTTATTTTCACTATCAGTCGTGAAAAGTTGGAAGATCTGCATACTTAGCTGCCTTTGTTAGCTGCCATCTCATAGTCCTTTTGTTCGTGACAAATCATTTAATGCCACTTGTATATCTGAGCTACACAATTATAGTACAGAGAACTTGAAAACTATAAGTAAAAGACCTTGAAATCAGCTGGTAGTAAGATGCAGAAGGAGATTCATCAAAAGGATGAAGCTAGTAAGCAAAACTCTTTGAATAATACTGGACTAAGTCTTGCTAGGCCTCGGCAAATGTGCAAGCCAATCAGATTACAGAATTCAAGGTGTCACCGTGATGTTCAATAAAAGTGCGCATGATTATTGTCATCATAGATACTATAGCCTTACAGTGTAAGAACACTGCTTGATTTTAATTGATACTCTGACTTCGGGTAGGCATAACGTACATAGGAAAAATGACTGTAGGTGAAATATTACCACTGAACCAAACTTATGGCTCATTCTTGATGTTACTATGACTACCAACTCGATTCATCTTACCTTGCTGACTAGCATTGAGCTCCCATGTAACCAGTGGGACAGTCACAGGTGTTAGGAGATGAACAAGTGCCACCATTTTGACAGGGGAGGGAGCACACAGCTGTAAGTTAATTGAACTGATTGTAATAGCATATCAGTTTAATAGGCACACAAATTGAAGTATTTTCATTCTTGATGTTGCTATAGCTACAACCTATTCTACCTTCTTAACATGAGGTCCAGTGTAGCCAGTGGGACAGTCACAGGTGAGAGGAACACATATGCATGTAACATGTTTTGTGCCGACTCAGCATAATTGGTTCTTTGGCGACCTTTTACCATGACTGTAAGGATGATGAGACTTTAGCACAGTTGAGTGCTTGTAGACCTACACTTTTACTGACTGGCAAATCGAATCTCAGGTGGCCATGACTCAGTCCATACGGTGAGTAGGGAGTGCTCTTAGCCTCTACCGCATCAGATCATCTATATAAGAGAAGAGGAGATGTCACAACTCCATCATCATGAGCGCTCCAGTGTCCACAATCAGCCGAGCTACTTCAGTCCCAGAGATCATGGACATACTGGAGGGAAGACACACCAAGGTCGAGGCAGCTGCCTTGTTACAGTCCATGCTGACTGAAATTGGAGTGAAAGCTGATAAAGTCAAAGACATAGGCTTGGCTTGTGAAGATTTAGAGGCTAGTCGAAAGCTTGATAAGTTCACTTTCAGGACGCTCATGGTCACTGTGTGTCAAGAGCTGGTTGCTGAAAAGTTTAAAAAGTTAAAGATCCTCTTACGAGATGTTTTAAGGCTCCAGAACAGTGTGTGTACATATTTAATATCTCTAGTTATACATGCCATATGTGTATATGTATAGTTTTTACAAAATTCTAGTCCACCAGAGGGTGGTAGGAGACCATTATATTGTCAACAGAGATTGGTTATACAAGCCAGTTAGTTTGCATGTATAATTCAACCAAGGGCATTCAATTCTATCATAGTCCACCAGAGGGTGGTAGGAGACCAGTATGTTTTCACCGTAGACAGTCATAATAATTCACCTATTGTTCTATTTCTACAGCAAAAGGAGCCTCCACTGGTAGTCCCCAGGATGTGGTGTCACACCAATATCACACAGATAAGGTATACTAGCATTTTCAGGGTCAGCAAAAGTATGTGTGGTAACTTTCTATTATAGTGCTTCTTTGCGTTGTAATCGCTTACATTCATATTGACAACCCTTTACCTACTGTAACACGTATCATTCCAAGTACAATAGTAGTGGGTACACAGAAATGGCATGAATGTCGTATTACATTTATGATAATTTGTTTTTGCTGTTGTTGTTTTGTTTGTTTTTTATACTTATAACTCTCAATATTCAGGACCCATGCACCTCACAATGAAGACAGTAGGAAGGTTGATGACCAGTCTGTTCCATCATCTCAAACCAACTCCAGTGACCAATCAAAGCCATTTCTTCCCAATAATAACAGCTTCAACGACACCACAGCGTCATCATGTGATCCCAACCCCCCTGCTCAAACGGAACTCCTTCATCAAGCTAGCGTTCCTGAATCCGATGGTTCCAAACGTACCTCCTACCCTCAGCCTTTTCCACGAAAACTAAAAGGAAAGACAAATCGCAAAATGATCATGTACCGAAACTGAAACTAGATGCTAAGACGGATAAGAGACGCCGATATATGCCTGGCCTCTTCAGCAACCTGCCTCTCTTCCCGGTCTCTACCCCATGAAGTGCAAAGTTCATGGTGTTGCACTGATCATCAACAACAAGTCGTTTGCTACTCACAAGGAGCGCAACGGTACGGATCGTGATGAGGACAACTTGGTGGAGATGTTTCGTTTTCTCGGATATCGTATCGAAATTCGTCGAGACTGTACCAAGGCGGCCATTGAACGACTTTTTGATGACATAAACTCACTTGTCAAGCCAGAGGACGATGGTTTCGTGTGCTGCATTCTCTCACACGGCAGCGATAACACTGTTTATGGATCTGACAGCAAAGAGGTTGTTTTACGAACCAAAGAAAACTCGCTAGAAAAGAAACTAGCCGAGAACTGTCCCAGTCTCAAAGGAAAACCGAAAATGTTTTTCATATCAGCATGTCGCAAGCTGAAAAGAGTCGTTTTGTCGGGAACTCAAACTAAACCAGAGTTGGATGGTGACGATCACCCTCGTAGTGATTTCTGTTTCAATTTTGCGACGCTACCAGGAGAGGGGGCATTTAGGTATCCTGATACTGGCACTGTGTACATTCGTAAACTTTGTGAGGTTTTGTGTAAATTCGCCACTAAAGCTACGCTGGCTGACATGCAGAAGATGGTGATAAAAGAGTTGAATCGTGATAAAGATGAACAGGTGCCAACTTGTGAGGAGCAGTTGGAACAGAACGTGTTCTTTTTCAATGATTTTTACTGAGTAATTGTGATCTCTGTGTGTTTCAACTTTGTGTATGTGTGAGTACTTATATGACTGTGAGACTTGCGTAGTAATAAGTCATTGTGAAAGGGAACTTCAATTGAGCAGTTACATGCATGTGTATGGCTATTATCCTTAGGGATTCAAGTTCATATGGGTCATGCAGTGCTTTGCTACTATATATGGATGCATGCATGCTATATGCATTATTCAAAAATCTGCATAACAGAGATAATCCTTGAACTTTCTCAAACGGTTTTCAACATTATGGTGGGAGAGGTCATTGCATGAGTTCAGCAAGGATATTGATGTGTGTGATGCCACCCAAAGATAGGTGTTTGTTTGATAACTTAATTTTGTAGGCAGACTTGGCATAAATTATTGTGGCTTAGCATATATGTATTGGTCATCCTTCATCTTTCCAGGAATACCCTTTTACTATAAATTAAATTATCATCTTATGGGAATCCATTGAACCCATTAGAACAGTACAGTATGTGTGTTTACATAGACACCACAAGATAATATATTTCTACACACAAAAATTGCTTACTACTATGGGGTCATATGGGTGTACTTTTAGTTTGGGACATCTAACCACGCAGAGTAATTTTCAATTTGTACATATCGGTTGACTACCCAAAACAAACAAAGCTATTCACTACTTCACAATCTTCTGAGCAAGATCTTCCTCACCAATTTGCCTCAAAGATGCACCAATCTCCTTCCAAGAATGTTCAAAATGGACATTCTTGAAGTAATAGTCCATCATGTCCTCAAGGCAGGCTTCATCTGTCTCATTGTTGGTGTCAAACTCATCAATCCTGTCTTCATCAATGCCGTGCTCCAATTGGAGACCTAGCTCACGCCACTTGTGGGCTAGAGGGTTGAGTGCTGTGAGGAGGTTTTCTTTGGTGAAGGGTTGGAGAGAGACATTTGTGCTAGGTGGGGAGGCCTTGTCATCTGTGTGTGTGTTTGTGTGTGTGTGTGTGTGTGTGTGTGTGTGTGACGTGTGTAGGTGCGTGCGTGTGTGCATGGATCAAGCTATTGTCCATAGTTGTAAGCATACATAGAGCTCACTCAACTTAATTGATAACAGTTGTTACACAACACATTCACATCACTGAGATATGAATTAAGTACATGCATATATACCCTGTATTACACTACGATCTATACCTAGCTATTAATATTGGTCGCCATTCAAGACATAGAACATCAAGACTGCTCTCACCTTCATTGGAAGTTTGCGTTGACTCCTCTAAAGTTGACAGTGAGGGCTGGTGTTGAGTGGTCACATGAGCTAGAATAATATTATCATAGCAAAATAATAACATACATAAGTTCATTGAAAACAGGTTTCTTAAAATTGAATTCACATTGCAGCATACATGTGGTCAAACTTGTTTATGAAACAAAGCTATACCACTTTCAGTTGCCATATGAACCACTTGGATATCAGAATAAATAACCCTAGTTGGATCGTCAATGGGAGCCTGACCTCTGCTGGCTGGTTTCAGATCAACATGTTCGTAGATCAAGTTCTGAAAGTTTATAAAAAAACAAAAAAACAACATAATTAATACAATATCATGCATAGTAATAACATAATACTCAATTAAGTGCAAAACTGCCCTCTCTCTATCCCTAGCTAGTGTTACTCCCACTCTCTCTCTCTCTCTCTCTCTCTCTCTCTCTCTCTCTCTCTCTATCATACTCACACACACATGCATACACACTAATACACANCTGTAAACAACAAGAGTTTGATCAACAACTTCTTGTTGTTTAGTGGCGCTGTTGCTAGACTTGCAGATGTTCAGTTGCTGTGTTGTCATGTACGTCACTACACCAGCTTGTTCTGTTGAATCTGTTCTGGACACATTAACATAAAGACTTCCAGTCTGCACTGTTGTCTGTATGATGAAAATAAGGTAGCCAAGGTATATAACAATTATACATAAAGCATGATGGTAGTATACTATTGCATACAATATAACCTGGTATATTATAGCTACTCATAATATATTATTCAATTATCTAATAATTTGTATGACTCTTATACACTTACACAATCATAATGAGATTATCTATAACCAATATTTTGTTATGATCACATGTCATCATCATTAAGTAATAATTACCTGTGAATCTTTTGCTAGATGTTCTTCATAATAGTTTATCTGAGGAAGGACACACCCACGTGGCTCTTGGAATTGTTCTTGTTTTCGTTTACGTACAAGAAACAATATAACTATTATAATAATAGAAACTTCATTACATCACAATATTATGAAGACTACCATGATTCGTACCTGAAATTATGGCTATGATAAGAATGATGAGTACAATCAGACCGACAATACTTCCACCTATCAAACTTGACATTCCACCACCAGCAGGAACTTTAACCTCAGGAACAGAGCTTGAGCTAGGATTTGTAGAAACTTCAGAAAGATGTACTGTTGTTGAAGTGTTACTCCGAGAGATACCACTGAATGATGTTACAGTTGGAGCTACAGTACCTAGTATTACAATTCAAGTGTTTCAGTTTTTAAAATCGATAACAACACATATTATTAATAATAATATTGTGATAAACATAAAATTTTACTAATTGTACTGTAGGTAGAATGACAAGTACATTCATTCAGGCATTATATTGCTTGCTTGCACCTTCGTCAACCCTTAGAAAACTTGCATTAACATTACTGGGTTCTCCTTTTCCTACAGCATTGTCAGCAGTGACAATAAATATAAATGTTGTTGCTGTTATGTCAACTGAGTTCAAATCCTTATTAATACACCCAGTATTTTTGTTGACCATTCTGGATCCATCACCAGATTCACCATTCCAGGTGCTATCACCACTCCAGGTCGAGGATTCAGTTTGGTTGACAATGGATTCTGACATGTTGGCTTCACACAGAGTGAAAGTGAAACTTGGATCAGTGATGTTCTCATACACACCCACTGCCCATCTCTCTCCCACATCACCGTGAATGATGGTATTGACTTCCACAGTGTGTGTGAAGTCAGGCTCCACTCCAGTGATGTCCAAGGAAAAGGGAGGGACCCAAGTCAAGGTGAGGGAGGTAGGGCTGGAGACAGCAGTCAGATTTGTAACACTAGACAACCGTCCTACGATTTTAATAAAAATAATAATAATTAGAATAAACATTCATTAACTTATAACCATATATATTATCCCAAAATTATAAATGATATAATTATTTTATTGATGTAATGAATAATTATTCACAATCAACTATATCATGAATGGTTTATAATAATAACTACGGTCATTGCGAATTCAGTCTGCACAAACAACTGATTTAATTTTATGACTGAACTACAATAATCATTATTATTATTATTATAATCATTGTAGACATATATATTAATTTTGATAATATTATATAAGAATAAAAGTAATGTGCAACAGATAAAAATGCATTAACTGTAAAAACTTATGACATAAATTTTTTATACCTTGAACTTGTATTAGAGCGGCTGCAATGATCTGTAGCATGTTAGAAGACTCTACTATTGTGCCACACTTGACTACTTTTTCTTCACTTGCAAAAACATCCAATTTACTTGAAACATCACTTTGCATATGTTTGACATCTGTTATGTTATTAATGCTCCATGCAAAGGTTGCAACTCCAGTGGCTTGACATGTGAAAGTAATGGTTGAGTTTAGAGTCACATTTATGTTCCCTGGTGTAAGCACTGTAAGGTTAGCATTGAGCTCAGAGTCTGTAGAAATCCATAATATTCATAATTATTATTACTAATTATTATATTAAAGCCAGCATTGCATGTCCATGGCCATGTACAATAGACCATCATTAATTTCATGACATTGTACAGTGACCATTGGGTAAATAATATTATTGTATGATTGTGATAACATTATTAACCTACCTATCATTGCAGCTGCAGTCAAAAGTTCAACTGAAAGCCAAACTAGAAGGGCAGCTACAGAGATGAATGTTTTCATTGTTCAATCAGAAATAACTAACTTGTAGCTAGCTTTATGCACAATGACAATGTCAGCCAACCTGCTCAGTATTTACTAGGGCTCACGTGATGCTTAAACCTCGCTCGCTAGCGCTCGAGCGCTCCTGCCTGCACTGCAACTTTTTTTCTAATCCTAGCCTCGATCGCTTCGCTCGGAAATATGCTAAAAATAGTAGCTATACCGGTAACCCAATAGTATACTGATAGTAAAACCCACTGAATTATAATTAGTGACGATGGGTCCTATGCTATATATAAATAATGCCATTGATTAGGCGGCTATCCATTTTTAATATCGGTACTAAACTAGATCTACCACCTCTTGGATACTGAACCTGGGATAACGTGACTATATATATAGCAAGGAGCAAGAAAACTGCATGGTGTTTGTCAGGCTAGATCTAGAGGTCGAAACAGAGGTGAGTGTCATGTCAGCTATCATGAATTGAAGGGTCCAGAACCAGGGTGGTTTAACCCAATAATTTCAAGAGCTACACTGGAGATCATTAATTTTGGTCAATTAGGTAGAGAGGTCGGAGTGGGGTAGAAAGAACTATCACTTTTTTAACAAAGTGACCCCTAATATTATGGGTCTTTTTTATGTAAAATGATGTAAACATTATGGGTCTTTCTTATGTATCTTTGATCCCTAATATTATGGGTCTTTCTTATGTAAGATGACCCCTAATATTATGGGTCTTTCTTATGATTGTAAAGAGTTCCCTTGTATTATGGGTCTTTCTTATGTACAATTAATAAATTTAAGTAAGGATTGTCCCCTTACTCCACCCATGTACATAAGATGGACCCATAATAAGAAGACTGTGTTATAATGGGACTGTCTTATGTATATCACATTGTAATGAAAGGGGCTTACTCGTCAATGATTCATGGCCAAAAAAACAGTCTTAATAATTTCTATTAGGGCTAAGTGAGATTCACTCGGGCTGAACGCCAAGGCTAGGGCTATATTAAGTAAGCGAGTACATAAGAAAGACCCATTAAAAGAGAATTTCAATTATATGGGTCCATCTTATGTACAGTGGGTGGAGCATGGATGAGTCAGCCCCTTAAATTACAATATGACATACATAAGACAGTCCCATTATAAGAAGGTCTTCTTATATGGGTCCATCTTATGTACATGGGTGGAGTAAGGGGACAATCCTTACTTAAATTTATTAATTGTACATAAGAAAGACCCATAACACAAGGGAACTCTTTACATAAGAAAGACCCATAATATTAGGGGTCATCATACATAAGAAAGACCCATAATATTAGGGATCAAAGATACATAAGAAAGACCCATAATGTTAGGGATCAGTTTACATAAAAAAGACCCATAATATTAGGGGTTACTTTGTTAAAAAAGTATAGTTCTACCAATCCGTCGGAATGTATCATTAATTTTTTTGGGCTTTTCAGTCAGACCATTTCATTAGACCACTTTGCTTCTGAGTGTTTCAATTGCATGTAGATCCATTTCTATATTAAAGTTATAGACTCTGATATGGCTAGACTAATACTAAATCTAACTTTTTTATACATGATTCAGGTAGACGTGTCACAGTATTATGTGATTACAAAATGATTCGAACTATAGCTCTACTCATGATCATTCAAGTCAGTATATTATCCGTAGCACAAGGTACTATTATATTTCATGTATTAATTTTGTGTAATACTAATCTGATACAAAATTAGGATAATATAGATCCATTTTTTGAGTATGGCTACCTGAGCTAACTCCCACAATCTGCCAAATTTTATTCCCGCGGCCACCAAGTATATTTTGTGCTATATAAGGTATACATTTCTAATTATTGTCATAGACTAAGACTTTAGTCAGCTGGCACACACGCCGCTCATTTTCATTTTGTGCCAAATGTTTTTTTAATAATATGAGTGTATGCGTACTAGGAATGTCCCATAGGCACAATACAAAATGTTTATGATTATAAAAATCTGGCAAAACAAAATTGTATATTAAGTCTTAAGACTTGCTCAGAGGCTTTCAATGACAGATTTCCAATTGCATGCAATTGAGGCCTAAAACTCGGTACAGAAACTTTCCTTAGCACTCGTAGAGAGAGAATGGTCTCGATTTATTTTTGGCACATAACTGTTTCAGTAATCTAATCCTGTTTGCTATACTTTTTAGCAGAGTACATTAGAACCATTTACAACAATTATGAGGGTTAAAAAATGAAAAATGAAGTAGTCATGTGCCAAAAATTTAATTGAGACCATTCCTTGTTCTAATACTTTTACAGCATTGCCCATTCCTACACTGCTTGTTTTTATTACTACTTGTAGTGCACAATATCATGTGCTGTAAAAGCAATTTTAATGTACATTATGTAGATCAACACATGTCATGGTCATCATGAGCCAAATGCATGATCGAGACCCATGTATATACTATGTATTGTTAATCACAATTGAATTGACAGCTAGTACGATATATAAATATGCATGGACAAACAGATTTATACAAGAGAGTAGTTAACCCTCGGCATGTGAAACACGCCGAAAGGGTTATAGTAGTCGTTTTTCCGTGTGTGTGTGTGTGTGTGTGTTCACTCTTAGTATGAAGAACAGCAGTTCTTAGCTCAAATTTATGGACATAAGCATAAAGTACTGGTGTTTATCTAGCTTCGATTTATTTTTTAGAGGCTAACAGCTTATATTTCCTGAGCTATGCCAGGATTTTTAGTTTGAGTCATCGCTCGAGCGGCCATTTTGGCTACGTGGCCCCACCCACTAGCACTAGTCTACGTGCGCGCTAGCTAACGAGAGTTGCCCGATCGATCGTGTGCTGCTACACCTAGGCTCGTCCCCAGGTAGCGACACTGACTCTAGTATAATGCTTAGATGCAACAGAGTATTTCTAGTCTAAGCGCTTGTGTTTTTGCAAACTCTCCAGCAAGCTAGCTCGTGATCATGAATATTATGATCGCAACGTTGCCTAAGTAGCCACGCCCATGCAACAGTACAGTTTGCATTGTATAATATTTTATGCCTCGATTTTTAGCCTTGATGTTATACAGCTGCAGTATAAAGTGTATATAGAAAGTGTACTTTACATGACAGTGCAATAGTGATAGTAAACATACAATTGTGCATGCATGTCTCGATAGCTATCTTTTCAATGTCTCATTAACAGTGTACTATATGCCGAGGGTTATGCACCATGCATATGGTGCCTTTCATTATTTATAGCCACTCACTGCATGCATGGGTATATATAGTGTACCACCACCCTTCACCTATAGGTTGCAAGATCACTACATTTCCAAAGCAGTTAACCTACCACTACATTACAATGTTAAAAATTAGTATTTTTGTGTAATTTATTTCAATGAATTTTAACATTAAAATTAATGTTAGTTTTCTGCCTCTTAAAAATAGCACTGTATATCTCACTTCAGCTTGCCCACCAATGCGTGCATTCTCCTAGTATTTTATCATACGTACGGTAGTACGTATAGTAGGAATGGGTCGACTGTCCCATAGACACAATACAACTGAATGTTGGTCACTATAAAAATCTAGCAAAACAAAATTAAATCTTCAAACTTACTCAGAGGCTCTCACTGACAGATTACTAATTGCATGCAGGGACTAAGACTCACAGAAACTTTCCTCAGGACTCGTAGAGAGCGCTAGTGGGAAGCCACAAGAGTGCCATTTTTGTTCATCTAACTTACTTATGTACTTACTTACGTACTTCCTAACTGACTTACTTGAAAAGCATTTCCAGAGAACCAGAATGTGTTGAGCCAACTTTGACAGCACAAAGTATAACTTCTTTTCATAGGTACTACATTCCTTTATACCTGTTTTCAACACAAATAAGCCTAAACAAAAACTAGAGAGCTCTGAAACTTAGAGTATAAATTCATGTACTTCAATGTAGCCATCTTGTAGGTAGAGTTCAAAGGTCATTTATCCACGTGGCATTTAATGCACATGCGCATTAGCTGCTCTTGCAGGCAATATAGCTGCTATATACTCAGATAACTCAAGCTTTTTGTAGGGACTAACCAGTCTCAGATTGTCTCCTCACTGCATGTGGTGTTGAAAAAAGTGAATGAACAACTGAGTAGTATAAATTTTGAAAAATAAGCAGTGTAGGAATGGGTAGTGCTGTAAAAAGTATTGGAACAAGGAATGGTCTCAATTTCGGCACATGACTACTTCATTTTTTGTACCCAGGTCTCGGCCAGTAATCTAATCCTGCCAGCTATGNGTACTTCCTAACTGACTTACTTGAAAAGCATTTCCAGAGAACCAGAATGTGTTGAGCCAACTTTGACAGCACAAAGTATAACTTCTTTTCATAGGTACTACATTCCTTTATACCTGTTTTCAACACAAATAAGCCTAAACAAAAACTAGAGAGCTCTGAAACTTAGAGTATAAATTCATGTACTTCAATGTAGCCATCTTGTAGGTAGAGTTCAAAGGTCATTTATCCACGTGGCATTTAATGCACATGCGCATTAGCTGCTCTTGCAGGCAATATAGCTGCTATATACTCAGATAACTCAAGCTTTTTGTAGGGACTAACCAGTCTCAGATTGTCTCCTCACTGCATGTGGTGTTGAAAAAAGTGAATGAACAACTGAGTAGTATAAATTTTGAAAAATAAGCAGTGTAGGAATGGGTAGTGCTGTAAAAAGTATTGGAACAAGGAATGGTCTCAATTTCGGCACATGACTACTTCATTTTTTGTACCCAGGTCTCGGCCAGTAATCTAATCCTGCCAGCTATGCTTTATTCAACTTTTTAGCAGAATAGCAAGAATTTGAACTATTACAATTTACGTGATAAAATGTGATATTCAAGTACAGATCATTCTAGCATTTAATTTATAACAATTAGCTATGAGGGATCAAAACTGAAAATGAAGTAATCATGTGCCGAAATTGAGACCATTCCTTGTTCCAATACTTTTTACAGCACTACCCATTCCTACACTGCTTAATTTTTACTACTTGTATATAGTATGTGGCAAGTCAAAGACATGTAGTTTTGTTATTTTGTAAACTGTTGTGATTATTACAGCAAATTTGGTTTCTATGCCATGCATCTGTGGTCTTGATAATTTGTAGCAGCATGCAACTGTACAAGTACAACTCAAGGCTGCAAGCAGGCGGATCAAGTAGTAGTCTGCCAATTAATCTGCGCCAGCTGTGTAGCTGCCCATTCAAGTTATACCGTATTTGGGAAGCTAGGTTGTGTCAGTGAAAGAAACGAGCAGCTAGCTAGGCTAAGCTGACTGTGAGTGGCAGTATACTGTCTGACTAAAGCAGCAATTAACTTGAAGGACTTTTAGATCTGAAACTACATGCTTCCAGCTAATAAAAAAAAGCCTATAAACAGAATCCAGATAAGATCTGCAAAAATTTTTTTCCGGATTCTGAGTTTTCGAACACTTTTCAAGGCTTAGAAAATTTATGAATATTCAGCCTTTGATGTTTGATCGCTAATGAGGTCTCTATCTGGGATAGAGACCTCATGAATATATTAATGAGTCACTAACTGAAGAGATAGAGACCTAACCACAGAGTACTGCTTACAATTATAGCAAATCAAAGCCTGACATTGCAACACAATTATTACAAAATCAGTGATATAATACAATGTTTACATGTTCCTGTGAGACAAATCAGCAAATATAATGTTTACTGGTTCCAGTTAAAGGTGAAGTTTGATCCACCATTGATAACAATCATGGGTTTGTGAGATTCTGAGTCATTCTCAGTATCATCAACTTTGGGCTTTACAACAAGTGACTGCTGTTTCTCGACTAATTTAGGCTTTTTAACCAGTGATTGTTGTTCCTCAACTCCATTATTTTAGAACCTGTGAAGTAACACTGCGAAGCTTAAAGACCACTTTGTCTGTGCCATCGTTTTTTCAGGAATACCTGATGTTTTCAGTACTTTTATATCGCCTGATGTTTGCTTTTGCCCCCATCTTCCAGCATTTTTTACGCAGACAGCCTCAGTTGTTACTGAAGATGAAGCATCAGCTTCTTCCACGATTTCTGACAGTTTTTGTGAAGCAGCGTAAAAAAAAGAATCCTCTTCAGTGTTCTCATATCTCTCATCCCACGGGTTAGGCTCCCACGGCTCTCCTAAGCCGAACAAAAATTGCTTTGGGCACAGCCATCCTTCGGGAGGTACAGGGATCTTATCCAAAAGAGACTTGGAAATAGCTGGCGACTCTTCTGCATTCATAGTATTACAACACTATGGCTACGTCTCTTTTCAGAAACTCATCAGTCAGCTGTTCAGCTAGCTACAGTCTTCATTGCGCAATCTTAGATCTGATTGGACGGTCTTCATTGCGCAATCTTAGATCTGATTGGACAAATGTACACTTTCTGATCTGATTGGTCAAAAACTGGCGGGAAGAATAAATTTTCCAAGCCAGTTAGTGACCACGCCTTCGGTTCTTAGCTATTTAGAAGCCCTCAGAATGCTTCTAAATAGCTAAGAACCGAAGGCGTGGTCACTAACCTATACTTAGATCTAAGCCTCTTTGATTAGACCTAATCATTGAAGCTTAGGCCTAAGCTTAGACCTGCTTAGACCTAATCATGAAGCTTAGATCTAAGCTTAGGCCTAATCAAGCGGCTTAGATCTAAGCTTTTTAAACTCTTTGAAATTTCAGAATCTGGAAAAAAAAAATTTTCCAGATCTTATCTGGATCCTGTTTATAGTCTCTTGATCGATCTTTCAATGTTCTTCAATTTTACGTGCACGTGTGTAAATAGAAATACCATAATCTGAGACCAGGATGTTTGATTTCCCCTCCGCATAATTCAAGCATCCTAGCTATTTTCGGTTTGGTCAACACCGTTACAGTATATATAGGCCTGTTCTTCACTTACATGCAGATTTCCTCAATGCACCGAAAAGTTCAGTGTATTTTTCTGGCTATATCTACCCATTTTATTGTCAATCAAATGTGGAGGGTGTACTGTATAGGTGGAGAGTTGGAAATAATTCTGTTGTTGGTGGAAGGGAGGATGCTGTTGTATACACTGTAGAAAACCACTCTATTTTGGAACTGCTCTTCAATGAAGTACTGAATGGAACAATGGTGGAATGCTGTTACTTTATGTTAAATGGGCCTACTATTTGTAGCAACCCTGCTATTGTAACAGTCCAAGGTATACATAAAATTTAATGTGAATTCCAATTTTTGCCAGTAAGTTGATTGACCTCATTAATTAATTTTGTTAAAGCCCTCTTTTTCCCAGGCCACCCCAAATTACATTAATACTATCTACTATAATCATAGTCTATCATTAATTTTTATCTCTTGTTCGTGATCATGTGATGATGAATGCACAATAATAATACTATGCTTGCAGGTTATCCAGATGCTGTTACCAGTTTGAACATAACATCGAATACCACATCCTTCTCTGTGACATGGGATCAAGTAATCCAAAATATCTCCTCCACTGACCCTCCTGATGGATTCCCACTGGAAAGATTTGAAGACCTACGATTCAATGCCAACATTGACACTGGTGTCCACTACAATGTGACTGTTAGTTTAAATGGATCTCAACTAATAAGTGAGATTGTCAACACCACCTCATCATTCTCCTTCACCCCAATGGACCCTCAGGCTGATGACTGCTCCTTAGTCTATG
Organism: Tethya wilhelma; assembly: GCA_964030475.1. Classification (NCBI taxonomy): domain Eukaryota; kingdom Metazoa; phylum Porifera; class Demospongiae; order Tethyida; family Tethyidae; genus Tethya; species Tethya wilhelma. The sequence goes on along the minus strand of CAXIPT010000004.1, from coordinate 900,834 downwards.
AATTCACTGTTGTAGCTATCAATGTTGTAGGAGAGTCTAGTGGCGCTACAAAGCAAGAAACTCTGACAGTGTGTAATGGTAAGTATAGCAGGAAAGTTTTGCCAAAATTGATTTTTTGGTGATTACTATAGCTAAATATAGTCAAGATTTATGTGCCAAATAGTCATCCTGTAGCTGGAGCAATTTGTACCATAGCTATAGTGCTCACTTCAAAGGCACCGCCTATAGTGCTGTATGTATTCCCCAAGGGCACACTAAAAATCTATGATTCAACTGTTTATTATTACCAAATCACATTGCATTTCCTTCATATTGCAGATATTCAAACAACTTCCGATGTAGTACAACCTACCACTGCCAGACCACTAACTAATACTCCCCAAAAAGAAGGGGATCCATATAGTAAGAAACAAGTCACATAAACATACACATGTGTCAACAAGGTAGACACAATGTCATGTGGAAAAAAAAAAGTATCATAGTATTGTCCTCTGACATCTATATAGCTCCCATTCCATTCCATTACAATAAAATTAATTATTATTGTTAATTACTATGATAGAATAATTATGGAAAATCATTGAAAAAACCTTGAGATCTAGCTATAATATAGGATTGATTAGAACTTAAATTCTATGTATTTGAAATGCTCTTACCACTGACTTCATGGCATGACTGAGCTACCCTATAGCTCTATATTGGGCATTAATTGGAGCGGAGCAGGCTGGAATAGCAGTACACAACTATTCATAGACATAATAGTCGACTTCCAAGTTCCAAATCAAATCTTGATGCCTATGTACATGTATTAAGCTAGCTGGCAATTCAAATTTCTTTCTCTAAACTTACAGATCTTAAAATCGTTGGTGGTGGTAATGATGATATTGGTATTGTAATTGTGGCCATAGCAGCCTGCACAAGTAGTATCATTGAAACTATCGCTGGTCTCTACATTTGTTGGAAGCTGAAGTCCTGTAAATGCAAGTGATTGATGTGAGTGATAAGAATTAATGGATATTAATTTTTATACTTTACGTGCATTAATTATAAGTTGCTTAATATTTATTAATGCTAGCTCCTAATATATTGGCTGTCATATGCATGATTACTAATTTTAGTCATTATTATGTAGAATCTACTTTCGTAAGTGAGTTTCTGGTTGGGTATTAGTCATTATTAAATTTAANGGGGGGAGAGAGAGAGAGAGAGAGAGAGAGAGAGAGAGAGAGAGAGAAGAGAGTAATAATTGCTATGGTAGCATATCACATGGCATAGCCAATTGAGTTGGTAATTGTTCATACCTTGTTCACACGTGCTGCCCAATGTAGCCAGGAGGGACACATACATACATCAGGAAAGATACATGTTCCACCATTTTGAGCAGGGAGACAAACACACAGCTGTACATCATTTCAAGGAAGAGAAAATACAAAAAAACATGTTGTATAAGCAGCACAAACCATTCATGTGTATTCTATAAATTACGTAGGATTGTAGGATTCTTGATTTTGCTACAATTATTGATCCTACCTTGCTGACATTGAAGCCCAATGTAGCCAGGGGGACAATCACAGGTGTTAGGAGAGGAGCAGGTTCCACCATGTTGACAGGGGAGGGAGCACACAGCTGAGGTAGGAAAAATAAGAGAAATGAGAATATGGTGCATACATAGCAAATAAAGACCAATTATGTCACACAGTACTGTCTATACAGCTTCAAATTTTCTAGCACACATATTTTGAGATTTTAGTGATTTGACTGTTTATCATGAAAATTTTCTTTCACGAGAAATTATATATTGGTCTAATTTCAGAGATCGTGATTAAAGAAAATTAGCTCTAAACAGTGAAGACAGGCTTTTCGAACTTTTGTGCCACGAAAATGCACAACATAGGGTATTCTCATTCTTGATGTTACTATAACTGAACTACGACTTGATCAATATCTTACCTTGTTGACATTGAGGTCCAGTGTAGCCAGTGAGACAGTCACAGGTTTTGGAGATGAACAAGTGCCGCCATTTTGACAGGAGGAGGGAGCACACAGCTAAAATAGAGGTAGAAGATTGAAAGAAAAATTGAAATCTGGTGTATAATAAAACAGAGTTACATGTAGGTACATCTATACTTAAGGTCATAAGTTATGTCACATGCACAAAGATTTATCGTGCAGTACAAACTTGTCCTTGACATGAGGCAGTGTAACAGCTGTGACAGTTACAGTGTTTGCGAGTAGTGAAATGTTACCGAATTAAGTAATAACAAGGACGAGCCCAGTCTGTAATTTATAACCCAAAAGATAAAAGATGGAAAGAAAAACATAGCAATATATGTAATATGGTGGTATAGCACAGTCAAAGTTTGGATTACAGTATTCTCATTCTTGATGTTGCTATAGCTACAATCTATCTTGTACCTTGTTGACATGAGGTCCAGTGTAACCATGGGACAGTCACAGTTGTTGGGAGATGAACAAGTGCCTCCATTTTGACAGGAGAGGGAACACACAGCTGTACACGTACAAAAATGAGACAAAAATGCTGGTGTGAAATATTGCAAGCGAGCAGGCTCTCGTCTTTATTTGCATTCCTATACAGTGTGGTTGGATTTGCACAACATGTTGAAGCTATGTGCATGTAATATCCATGATAACCTACCTTGTCTGACATTGAGGTCCAGTGTAACCAGTGGGACAGTCACAGTGTTGGGAGATGGAACAAGTGCCACCATTTTGACAGGGAGAGAGCACACAGCTGTAAAGACAGAAGAACAAAAAATAAACATTATACTTGTAAACTTAAAAAGAGAATATCTCCATTCAACACAAGCTAAATCTGATCATGGCTTAGCTAGAAAGGGCTTTTATAGAATAAAGAACTACTCTAACCATAGCTATCGATTGACTTACGTTCAGAGCAGTCCACTCCAGTCCACTGAGGGGTGCAGCTACAGACTCCACCCACATTACAGGTGCCGCCATTTTGACATCGAGAATACAAGTGGGTGTGGCTTGAGTGTGGAGGGGATGTGGTCATGACTAGGAGAAGAGAAAGAGGGTGTGGTTGGTGATGACTGGGTGGGTGGGGTGACTCCTGCAATCGATTATAATTATAATTATTCTGACAATCTTATGCTAAAATTATTCAGATGGTAATGTGTGTGTGTGTGTGTGTGTGTGTGTGACATTAGTGTTGTGTGTTTTGTGTGTGTGTTCTGTTGTTTCTATACAAGTAAATGGTGTTAATCTATTTCACACACACCAACACACACGTACATAAGCATATACTGTAAACATTACCAGTACACTTTTCCTGATAAAATTATTCTAGTGTTCCAGTGAAAGATATACACATAGGTTGTTAGAATAACTTTCATAATCATTAATCTTGTTATAGTTACGTCAGATAACATAACATAAACAAAGTTGTTTATTATATGTAGCTTACCAGTGCCTTCAACACAAGTGGCGAGGTCAGAGGACAGCTGCATGCCCTGAGGGCAGACACAGGAGTAGCCTCGGGGGTCGGAGGAGCTGAGGAGACAGAGATGACTGCAGCCATTGATGAGGCAGAAGTTGGGAACTGTAGTTTAGGAGAGATAGAATTGAAAGAAGAAGAAAATGTAAACAACAACAATAAACAAACAAACAAACAACTTAAAACGTCATTAGAGTTACTGTTGCTATGGACATTGGTATAAACACTCAAACATAGTGTAAACATGAAAATTCACAAAATTTAATGATCTTATTTTTACAAACAATCCCAAACCTAAAGAAACCCTCCCAATGCCTGCTCAGGGCGAGTGTCAATAGTAAATTCCATAGTAAAAGGCCAAGCCACTCAGGTGCCTAGCCTTGAGAACCAAGAATTAGGCATGGTACATCTAAAGACTACAAAACAATGATCAACATTCGTACATACATAGTGGTTGTTTCTGGAAGGAGACCACTCTCAGTGAATAAGCCCTCTCGAGAAGATTCGATATCAGAATCCCCAGGCTGTTGGGGCTACTAATGGGTGTTGTCAACACCGCCTTGACCAACCAGTCAGTCCGGTAAAGCGTGCCTTGGTGGACGTCAATCCCGAACGGCTGGTATACATGTGTTTTTGTAAGCAGTGCTCGATTGCTACCGTCCGTGCTGGAAGTCTCAATGCAGTCAAGAAGAGCATCGGCCCAGTACAGTGCTTGGGAGTTTATGTCAATTGCCAGGCCGTTGGGCCATCCTAACCCCGTTGAGTGGAGGGTTTGACGGTCGGTGCCGTCCATTGAGGCTCTCTCTATGACTGCTGGTGTACCCCAGTCCGACCAGTAGAGGAACCTGTCAGTGTGTGTGTGTGTGTGTGTGTGTGTGTGTTGTTACAAAAATCAGAATTAAATTTATACTGCAAATTTTGCAGAGTAAGTTCACACATGCTATTTCTATGTTGGCCCAGTCATTTTGAAAGAGAAATACATATACATACAAGGTTGGCATGGCAACCATCCTACACCAGTGCGTGTGTGTAAGTAAAGACCAGCTATGTAAGCTACAATGTCATGCATCATCACCTGTTGACGGGGTCCACCACAATGGCTCGTGGCATACTCAGAGGTCCAGTTTGGAAGAGGACCTTCCTGTTTCCGCTGACCAAGTCAATGACCTCAATGTCCTTATCTCCAGCATCAGTCCAGTAGAGCTTGTGGTTGATCCAGTCCCAGGCTATGCCGTCTGATATAGTGAAGAGGAAAGTGAAAGTGCTTGATACAATTAAAGAGGATAGGAATGAATGAAATTGTGTATGAAATTAAAGTTCACAAGCAAACTGGGAGTGTAGAACAGCTGATTCAATGATTTTTATATAATTATCTATACTAATTTTTGTGAAAGAGAAAGTGTTTAACTTTAGCACGAATGATCATGAAATTGTGTGTGAAAGTTCAGAGCTATAGTTTAGTCTAGGAAGGTGGTATATACAAAACTGTTTTGGATTCACACACTCTATCGTGATGATTAGGATAATTATTTCTTAGCATTTCTCAGTCTAGGAAGGTTGTAGGAAACTGGGATTGAAACCATTGTGATCAGCTCAAAGAGATCTTTCAAATGATATCTGTTTTGTACTTTTTGTGCCAGAAGCAAAAATTGTCAATTTTGACAAAAATATCCCCAACTATAGTACACGCATTTTTTTAGTGATTTTGGGTAAAAAATCAAACCTATGTTAAAAATATTTAGACATCATTTGAAGCTTTCTTTGAGCTGATTGCAATGGTACAAATTAATTTCAGCCTGATACGACCTTCCTGGACCAAGATACAGTACATGCAGAAAGACTACGTATTTACAGGCAAACACTTATAAATGTCTTAACATGAACACATACGTACACTGATGAAATACCTAGTGTGGTGATCCCAGTTGATACTAGTTCACGGACGTTAGATCCATTGAGATGAGAGACATAGATCTTCTGAAACTGAACGTCCGACCAAAACAACAAATCATTTCTACAAAACAACAGAGATAACATTCAGTTTCAACCAGTATGGAAAGTATTCACAAACAAGGAGCCTAAAATAAGCTATAGGATAGTCAACACTCTATGGTGGATATTAGCTATAATATAAGTGAACATAATCATTGTTCATAATTATAGCAAATACCTTATATCGTAATCTATTCCAACAGCATTTGGTGTTCCTAGGCTAGTAGTGAGGCTGATGGCCTGCACTCCAGTGCCATCAGGGTTGATCCTGACTAGGAACCGACGGTTGGCAAAGAGAAGATAGTCAGAGGAGGCTGAATGGTGTGTGTGTGTGTGTGTGTGTGTGTGTGTGTGTGGAGAGAGAGAAAGAGTGAGCCTGAAAATGAAACTTAGAGAAAGCACTGTATGGTGGGAAAGTTTTGCTGAATTTAACTTTCGTGGTTTTTGCAGCTCATGATCCATCCACAAATATTTTTATTTGCGAAATTTTCCGCAACATATATGCATATACGTGCTCGCACAGCTTATCCGCGGAATTTAAAATGCAAAAAATGCTTGACTAGAGACATCCGCAAATTAAAGTTTGACACCACAAAAACTTTCCCGCTGTACGGTAGTTTCTATAGAATACAATAATAGCTACAGCTATATTGCATATTGGAATAAAAAAAAAGACAAAAAAAAACAACACAACCTCTTTTCTTACTTGGAGTGGGTGCAAAAGGTGACGCCTGGCGAGCATATCGTCCATGGTCTGTCTTATTCTCACTCCCAACGTCAATATTGACTTTGATCTCTGGAATGGAATCATTGGAATCCAGTGGAATGGGGAATTGGTGTAGGACAGCTTCGAGCAGGGAGGAGTTGGTCCATTTCGTACTCTGTTGGTCCATCTCTTGCTGAGTTGGGGAGGTGGTTGGCATGGCAACGGCTACACGGAGAGGAGACAGTGAGAAAAGGGTTATGATTGAAAGTGAAACATATTCATACTCTTGTTGAAACTAAAACAAAATATAGCAATACACTAGGTGATGTTAGTTGGCCTAGCTGTAAATTATTGTTTCTTTCTTACCTCTGAGAGCTAGGCAAAAGATGGCAGCTGTCATCCACCAAAGATGAACCTTGGAAGAACGGGTCATGTTTCCAAGTAAGTGTAACTGTTGCTGAAGTTTTGTCTCTTGGCAATAATATTTGTAAATAATTTCTTCACGTTGACGGCTTGATTACTTGCAGAGATGAGATATCTTCTGATAAGATCTTTTTCAATATGATAAGGACGATTTGTAGATGAAAAGCAGATGATAAGATAAGCAGATGTTATACGGTGAATCGGTTCAGTTCCACTTTCTCAGTGATCTGAAGTGAAGCAAACGGATCAAGTGGCTCTCAATATATACCCACCACAGTACCTTCATATCCTGTTCATCTCCTGCAGTAGAATACATAGAATACGTACAGGTTGCGATTAGATTTCCGCTCAAATAGCAACCACTAATGTAACAAATCTTACAAGTAATCACAATTATGGAAAAGATGGAGAAGGATTAAAATTAAAATTAAAATTAAATTTCCCATGCATATGCAGAGCTACAGGATGGTTAGGTACAAGGTAGTACATACCTGTGTGTGTACACATGTATTCTCTTGTATTTCCCTTTGTGGTGTGTTGAGGTTAATTTGTGCCTTCCTCCCAAATTTTTAGTACATAAGTTTGTCACAAAGTCAGCTAACAGAGAAAATTACAGAATTGAATGGATTCAGTTTTGCAAGATACTTTTCTTCACAACTCAAGGGAAATTTTAATATGAACAGCTTCCACACACACATATGTACACTCAACCTTTGATCAAAAACAGCTATACGACTTTGGAAGAGCACAACACTAGTTAACAGCAATAATGACAATATCTATTGGCATATTTATATAAGGTTAATCATAATTATAATCTTTAAAGGCTTCTTTGTAGCTGGAGGAAAAACTTCCTCCTTGGGAGAGAGAACTCTTTGTGTGTGGTCATGGTAAATATATGAGCACAGGAAAAATTCCAAGGATACTCACATGCAAAGGGTACAAATGTACTCACAAAAGTTCATAGGACTAGCTCTCTGCCAACTGCACACAAAAAGAGCCGGTACAATTTTACTCTCTTCTTTCCTTGTAGGGTTTGCTTGCACATGTGTGTGTAACCTCAAGGTCTTCTAGTTATAGAAAACCTAACTATAACTTCCTAGGAGTGCAATGGGTATATGTAGTGGAGGAGTTTTTCAACTTCAGCTTTTCAATTAGCTGGCTCTAGTAACATATATGTGCTTCTTTCCTTTTGCTATGTTGATAAAACAGGTTTTCTTGAACCAGCTTTACATGTGGCCACTTCAAAATGATCATTAATGGCTAATCATCTGAGCTCACATTGCATAGGTCACGACTGATTTGGGAAAAGTATTGTGTTCAAAGAATTATATAATAATGCAATGCAAAGGGATTGTACTGCTAGACTTCATGGGCACACGACTTGACAGGTATCACAATGAGTGTGAGAGGTATACCATAGCTAGCTAACCAATTTATCCAGCAGAGCACTGTTTTGAACACACCATCATGACCACAAGCCTAAGCTTTCTTTTCCAGAGGAGTTGAGAGCTTTGCTTTGTCCATCAGGTATAGCTTCATACATCTCCATCCCTCTGTCTGTCATCAGAGTCAAGTGAGTATCTCCCATATAAAACTTGTTTCCATGTGCCCATAAAAATTTTGATCACATGCTCTGAAAACAATGGAAAATTGGGTACTCAAAAGGTTATCAATTAAAGGACTACTAGAAGAAAAAGACAAACTACACAAGAAAACATGAAGCTGCAAGTATTTCTATCTTGGATTTCTCTTCTCCTCCTAGCTGATGGAGTCCACCCAGCAGACAAGAGACTGAGAGAGAGACAAGCACCTGCCTATCCAGTGTGGTTGCTAGGTGAAGATGTGCACTACAGTGGAGCTTATGTGCAGTGGTTTACTGGTTGTGACACCACCAACGTGGTAGCTCTTACAGAGGCAAGTCAGCAGGTTCTGCTGCTTTTGTTTCTGAGTTCATTTTGTAGACTCTATAAAGTTTGTAGCAATATTTATTGACGACCTCTTACCCTTTATGATCATGAAGAAAATACTCAAAATAATAGTTTTGCATTTTCAGTGAACCAAAGTACTTCATGTATACACAAACACACATATATATTACAGGACCAAATGCACGTCGACTATTTCTCGACTGTTGAAACCATCCGTGAGGTTCGTTTTAATCTTGAATTGCCTGCCAAACAGGTAATGATACGCATGATCAACGATACGGAACAAGACGAAGTATTCGTGGCAACTCACTTTGGTCACATGAGTGTTAATCGGTTTGGACTGTACAAGACATTTCCCATTCCAATTCAATACCCGCTGTGGCTGTTTATGATTGAAGACCTTGCCTGTGTCACAGGTCAGAACTTTTCCCGTTCCAGTTTCAGTATGAAGAATCAGAATGGAAATGATAGGGTTGATGCACATTCTCATTCTGGAATGGAGAATGGGAATGTAACTGCTAATAATAAAAGTGCCAAGTTTGATACCAAAGAGAATAGTACCGGATCTGTAGTTTGTGTGAATGTGGAAACAAGAAAGCCTTTGATTTGTTCGGACGAAGTTAGCCAGCTCTTCAAGAGCAAGTTTTTTACCACTGCTCCTCAAATCACTGACCAGAGAGCCTACACCTTTGACGAATCTGGAACCACTCTTCATGAGTTTCAAGTTCAAAGAGGCTGCCTTATGCACGTCAAAGATTATTCCATTCCCAAGACTGATCCCCCTGCCAGTAGACTACATGTGGAGCTCGTACGACGGAAGCAGTGTGTTTCTGGACAATGGTTATAAATACGTTTTGAGTACGAGTGATTTCTCCGTCCGTGGGCAGATGAAGATAAACCGATCCTCTGAGGGCAAAGGGGGGTTCAAGTGGATATCACAGCTGTTCACAGACAAGGACCAGTTAATGGGGATCAGAGAGAAAAGAGGTATGTTGGTTGTATGAAATGTGATAGTGAGTGTCTGTGACATTGATAATGTAGCTACTGAAAAGTGAAAACATTTGTACCCATGTATCTGTTCGTTTCCACATAGATATACATAGCTACTGAGCAGTATGTATTATCTGCTATGGGGTACAGTATCAATCATTAATTTCTACTCAAAGATTTAAAACCTACTCCTCTTTTTAAGCATGACATAATCATTGTGTGTGTGCATGTTTGATATAGCACTCTAGCAAGTACGTACATTTTTAATTCTTTCTCTCTTACAAAATAGGAGCTATATAGCCCACCCATACCAAAGAGAAAACGGGTACAGAATATGAGGTAGCCGGAGCCATGGATGGAGTGACGTTCATTACTGCAATTATTCTAGTGTAAAAGCCTAGACTATGCCATGCATGACCAAGTACAGGAGGTCAAGAGTGGGACCGAGAGATTAGGGGTGGGGTTTATACTCTCAGTTTAACTAACTATTTATTTCTTTTGATGATCAATCAACAAAGTCAATATTAGTTGATTTGAGTGGAATCAATATTATAATTTATTGTTTATAATAAAAAAAATTTAATGTGGTATCATATAATTATGTGCACAAATCCTTAACCAGCTTGTGTTTTTGTACTCATGACACTGTATCTTGTTATTTATAGATTAAATGTGTGAATTTAATAAAAATTAACATTAATGAGCTTTGATTGTTGTAGAAGCTGTTGCAGAACATTAATTATTATGAAGAAGTAATTAGTCACATTGATTCATGCACTTTTAACACACAAGCATACAGGATTGTACATACATACACACTTACAGTCAAGTTATAAAGATTTTCTTAGTTGATGTTCTACAATACTTTCTCAAAGGTAGTTTAGGCAACATATTCTCTTCTCCCTTCCACAACCTGCTAGGACACAGAACAATTAAATTCAGTTCAAAGAATGATGAGGTTGACATAGTAACTTACAAGAACTGAGTTTTAATTGAACAGCTTTGGTGTTGTAAAATCAGGTGATTCTGCAATTAAATTTATATAAATTTGCCTTGCATAGTTAATGACAAATTGAGACTATAATACATGCAGTGCATTTGGAGGAATCTAAATAGCCTGTAGGCTCCATTATACATCAGCTTGTGGTTAGACAGTGTACATGGCCAATGTACACTATCATACGTACGGTAGTACGTATAGTAGGAATGGGCCGACTGTCCCATAGACACAATACAAAATATTTATCGCCATAAAAATCTAACAACACAAAGTAGAGGCTTCAAACTTGCTCAGAGGCTCTCCTTTACAGAAAACCAACTGCATGGAAGGCTTAAACTTTGCCGAAACTTTTCTGATCACTCGCAGAGAGAGCGCTTGCGAGAAGCCACACTAGTGCAATTTTGTTCTCCTAACTTACTTACTTACTTACTTCCTTCTAACTGACTTACTTGAAAACGATTTCCAGAGAACCAGAAAGTGTTGAGCCAACTTTGACGCCACAAAGTAAGTTCTTTTCTTGGGTAGTACGTTCCTTTATACTCGTTTTCATTGTAAATAGGCCTGAACAAAAACTAGAAAGCTTTTGAAACTTAGTGTATAAATTCATGTGCTACAATGCAGCCATCTTTGTAGGTAGAGTTCAAAGGTCATTATCCACGTGGCATTATTATGCGCATGCGCACTAGCCTCTAGCAGAATGAAGTGCATGTAGCTGAGACTCAAGCTTTTTGTAGGGACTAACCAGTCTCTGATAGTCTCCACACTGTAGTGTTGAAAAAAGTGAATGAACAAGTAGTAAAAATTTTGAAAAAATAAGTAGTGTAGGAATGGGCAGTGCGGTAAAAAGTATTGGAACAAGGTAGGGTCTCAGTTTCGGCACATGACTACTTCATTTTTATGCTCAACTCTTGGCCAGCAGGTTGTATACCTGTCTATTTTAGTTTACTCCATTGCTTAGCCAAATAATTATTATTATAATAATAGTGAACCAATTCAATGCAATAATCATGATAAGCTATGGTACTATTATAGTGTACAGATTATTGCAACACGACACTGAAAAATCCATATGAGGGTTAAAAAATAAAAATGAAGTAGTCATGTGCCGAAACTGAGACCCTACCTTGTTCCAATACTTTTTACCGCACTGCCCATTTATATATATAGGCAGGCTGGGTGCCTTTGAAGTGAGTACTAGCTAACTATACGCACGGTACAAGATGAGATGTCTTGCCCTGTAATCCAGCCTGTAACCTTAGTACTGAGAGAGAGCCCGGGCCCGGAGCGCAGGCCCGGAGCGCAGGCTCTTTGAAGGACCTAAGTTTGGTGAGCACTAAATAGAACACTTGAATCTTAACTGAGCGGCATGTACTTGTAACTATGTCGAGTATTTACACTACCTAGGGCGTATTAGCTGGCTTTATTAATAATTCTGGTACAAGCCATTTGTACTATACTATAGGTTTTTAGTGTGTACTGATGTATTGTAACTGACCTTCGTGCAGCTGTATGCCCCGGTCCGGCCTCGGGCCGGGCTGCGCTCTCGAGAATATATACAGCTGCCCTCAGGTTATACATACACACTAAAAATCTATATAGTAAAACTAGCTAGCTAATACTTGGTTAGAAACAGCCAGCTCAGTCTCTCAGCTTTTCTCCTGTGAAAGGGTAGCTATGGCATATAATTTGTGACGGTGTGTGTGTCAGTAGCTACATGGCGGAACTTGGCACCAGATGTTCACACCGTCCAAACTTCAATATGGCTGAGCTAGTCTTGTGTTAACCTTTCAACTTTCTCTTTGTGATGGACTCGCTTTGGTGAACCACCTTCTTCTGTTTGTGAGGACGAGACACTTTCCAGCCTCTTCTTTACTGCATGAGGCTGAAAACAAAGTTTAACACATTAATTGTCATGCATGAAGTGTGTTGTACAATAGATTGAGAATAGTAACTGCATGTAAACAGTAAGTATAAATGGCTCGCACAATCATATGGTACCATTGTTGTGAGTTCTTTTCTGTTTTGACAGACCCAAAGTTCAAAGGTGACGTGCATGCGTCGCACGTATTGCTTTTTGGCAAGAGTCTGTCGAGTTAGACCCATTTTACGCTTTAATGATCGTGACCCTTTCCTATGACTAACATGGCGAATGTCAGTCATAGTGGAACGAAAAATGCCATGGGTCTAGCTCGATAGACTAGAGTCTATCAAAGTCTATATTTATATATGGTCACGACGAATAATGAAAAAATTGTTAACACATGCAGTGATCATGAATAACTATAATCTATGGTTATTCACCGCAATTCTTCTTAACTTCTAGGAACTCATGAATTGTTGATGATATTCCTGGAATGCAATATTCAGCCATATATGCATGCTATAATATTATCTTCCTGCAGGTAAAATAAAAGTCATTGCATGAATAATAGTTTAAAATTTAATCTACAATACCAGCATATGTTACCATCTGTACAAGTTAGTCAATGAATTGAGCTTAGTGTGTAAACAATGTTAAATGCATGGCAATATATATTTGACGGCAAATTCGAAGCAGTGTAAAGAAAACTAATGTGACTGCATGTGTAAGAATATAATTATTATGGCTCTTTACTGCCAGCATTGCAAAATCAAAATTAGCCATTGGTGGTCCAGAAAGCATACAAATGGAACTTGTGAAAGGTATAATAATTATAGTTACTGTATTAACATGCAGCTAATTTCAATGATTTACAATCAATGATGATAATAATAATTAGACTACAGTGGCTACTTAGGCAACGTCCCGCGGATCATAATATCACGAGCTAGCTTGCTGCAGAGTTTGCAAAACACAAGCGCTTAGACTAGAAATACTCTGTTGCGTCTCAGTGTCGCTATCTCAGACTTTCAGTGTTCTAGCGAGGTGCAGCTAGCGCACGATCGGGCAACTCTCAGTACGCAAGTAGTGCTAGTGGGTACTGGGGCCACGTAGCCAAAATGGCCGCGCTCGAGCGATGACTCGGACTGAAAATCCTGGCATAGCTCAGAAACTATTAGCGCATGCGCGTAATTATTGCCGTGAAACCACGTGGCTTTGAGAAGATTTGTGGGTGTGTTCATAGATGACGTATTTATATCGAACGCTAAACGAGTTCTAGGATCTCTTAAAAGCTTCTATGAGCCTATTTATACTTAGTAGTTGTAGAGAAACTAATCGAGTAGTACCTCATTAGATCAAGAAGCTTACAACCAACATCTGCGTTGACAAAGTTGAGAAATTGTCAGTGGTGAGTGCCTGTGTCTTGAAATACGACAAAAACTAATTCAAAGTGAACACTGATAGATAGGTAGAAATACATCCAGCGATCTACTCTAAGCAAAAAAACTTTGGCTAAAAATATGCTATTCTATGGATCACTTTTCTTCATACTTTTAGGCCACTATTCGTTGAAAATTAGTTTCTCATCCCCCGCCCGCATGACACTAATACCCCCGCATGGAACTCACCATTTTGCCATTATGTCTACTGCGCATGCGCAATTTATATATCATATGAGCCAGCACGTTTTTGAGACTCAGAGATGTTGAACTTCACAGTGTACAACAAAACCAGGTCGAAAACGCTAGTCCATTGGCGAATTCAACCTGTAAACCCTCCAGATGTGACCTTTCGAGGATTTTTTCATCAGGAAGCGACAAGATTTGTTCAATGTGAACCCCAGTCTCAAACGGCGGCACGGCTACAGTTGGAGACAACCTACGTTGGTAGAAGCAAAGACAAGTTGGACGTGGTGGACTCTGACTTGAAGGTACTAGAGGTCACAAGTTTGTTCGGTCCTTACGCTAAGTTCCTTGTTGAAGAGATAGGCGAGCCAGCCACAGCTTCCTTCCATTTAAGTGAAGTTTGTGCTCGTGATCGACCTTCAGTGCTATGACCCAGTGGAGAAGTTGTACTATTCTATGAACTACAACCCAATTTGTATATACTGTTGTAGTGAAGAGAATCTAGAAACAAAAGATGGGTGCTATCCTCAATGTAAATCTTGTGAAGACAAAAGTGCAGTAACGAAGAGAGTTAACTATATTTGTTTATTTTATATTGTATCAAGTGCTGTACTGAATTTTAGTGTGTTCTGATGTATGTTGTATGTGTACTGTGTAAGTAGTTTACATAGCAGAGTACCNCACACACACACACACACACACACACACACACACACACACACACACACACACATGTGCACACACATAATTATCCAGATGTGAAAGGAGTCAAGCAGCTGCTGAAGCACAATGTTGTAAAGACCATGAACTGCAGCTGCAAATAACCAAACAAGTGGAGAACACAAAATTAGCCAAGATTGAAGCTCAAAACAAGATTGAAACTAACCGGATAGCAAGTGAAGAAGCTATCAAAAAAACTGAACTGGAATTCGAAACTGAATGGAGGGTAAAACGAGCTGAGATAGATGCAGAGAATGAGAGAACAATGAGATCACATGCTGAAGCTCTCAAAAAGATTGAATTAGATGCTGCAACTGAAATTAAAAAGACAGAAATAGAGGAAAGATACAGAGCTAATGTGAAAAAAGCTCAGGTAGAAGCTGAAAGAGATTTGAAGATACACGAAGTTGAAAAAAGAGAGAATTTAGCTATTGAAAAGGCAAAAATAGAAGCTGAAAAGGAAATGGCAAGAGCATCCGAGGAAGCAGCTGTTAAGAAAACTGAGATAGAAACAAGGAAAGCAGAGAGTGTCACAATTGAATTAAAGAAAGTGGAACTGGCTACACAACAGGCTATCAGTAAGATTAAAGCTGAGACTGAAAAGGAGATAGAAAAAGAGAAAACAAAGCAAATAATGTTAGAAACAATTCAAAAACTTACAGAAGAACACAGCTTGGAGGACATCGTAGTTTTTTTAAATAAAGTTGGACTAGATGTACATAATTATATACAATGACATGACAGTACAATAACTATATGTTGTTAAGTCGAGTCATTTCTAGTTATAAATTAGTTGTGCTATGAGGTCGACACTTTCTAGATGTGAGGGATGGCGTGCAATTTTGTGCATGACCCCTGACACGTACTAGACTAAGTGCATAATAATAATAATTATACAAGTGTTTAAAATTTCGAAATAGTCATGTGCTGAAATTGAGACAATCATGCCTTGTTACACAGTGGCTAGAGAGCTGGCACCGGCATCCTAAAATAGAGGCTAACTGAGAGCTGGCAGTACATCACGGCCCGCAAAGAGAGGGGCTGGTACACACTGTTTGCACATGCGCTTAATCGCCCTGGAATTCCTGGGTGATTGAAAACTATTGACACATGTCCGTATACATTGAGAATTTGATGTCACTTAATTCTCAATTAGTGTACCTTGGACCCCCATTCTATAAGTACGAAAAGTGATCCACAGAATAGCAGTATTTTTAGCCAAAGTTTTTTTGCTTTAGAGTAGATTGCTGGATTTCTACCTAGTTTTTGTCATACTTCAAGACACAGACACTCACCACTGACAATATCTCAACTTTGCCAACGCAAATGTTGGTTGTATAAGCTTTTTGATCTAATGATCGAGGTACTACTCAATTAGTTGCTCTACAACCGCTAAGTCTAAATATGCTCACAGAAGCTTTCTAAGAGATATTAGAACTCTTTTAGCATTCAATATACATACGTCATCTATGAACACACCCACAAATCTTCACAAAACTACGTGGTTTCACTGCAATAATTACACGCATGCGCAAAAAGTGTGTACCAGGCCCTCTTTTGGACCCGGGCAGAGGAGGCGGTACGACACGAGTGTGCCTTTGCTGAGCTGGCAAGTCTGTTAATTACATTCCTATCATGTGACCGCAATACTTCACAATGAGAGTTGATCACGTGCACCCCGTTTGCCAGCTCAGCAAAGGCGCACTCGTGTCGTACCTCCTCTGGGTTGCGGGGGCCTGGCCGGGGACGTGGCTAATCATGTGATTGCCCGTTAATCGCGATAACTTTCTCGCCGAATATTGAACAGAACATAAAGCTCACAGGACGTACGGGGCCGCGGGATTGGAAACAGATCACGTAAGCCCGTATCACTCAATAGTTAACGCGTGCGCGCGCGTGCACTTCAGCAGCTGGTCTTTGCTTTTGAGCTCGATTTTTTTCTGATTTAGTAGCTTGTAAACAGTGTAATGTGTATTTAGTAGAAATGTTATTTTATGAATACTGTCATGAATTTTGAATGATATTTTCCGACTGTATATTTAGTTGAAAACTTTGTGTACCTCTAATTCTTGGTTATTGACCTTTCTCTCTTCAAGTTAAACAATCAGTTTCTATGCATGAGTATACAGGTGTGGCATGACTAAATAGCACAGGAGGGCTATATAATAATGGACAGTCACCTCAATAAAAGAAAATGATGATAAAAGATAATAAGTTAGTATGATAAGTGAAATTAGTGAATTAAAAGCTGATATTATAAGGAGAGGAAAGGGGTAGGTATCTACTGAGATATAAAAATGGATACACAAGAAAAGGTTACATGCAGCCATATGTTGGTGAATTCAACTCTAAAAGGCATCTGGGTGTGTGGTGAAAGGTAACAATAATAAAAATAATAGTAATTATAATAATAATAACAATAATCAACAACGTATGATACTGTTATAATTATTATCATCAGGGAAACTGTTACTGTAACAGCTAGGTATATATACAAAATTATGCTTATAAGTCTACTATAGTAATATAGTATCTATGTTTTGTCTGTGTGTGTGTGTGTTCCAACTAGTCTCGTGAACCAGACGTTCCAACTAGTCTCGTGAACCAGACGTTCCGAGAGGGGGAACGTCTGGTTCACGAGACTAGTTGGAACGTCTGGCCCGCGAGACTATGTTCCAACTATATCTCAAGAACGGCAGCTCCAGTCTTCAAAAGCGGCATACCAAGGTAAAATAATCGAGATTATCTAAAAAACTTACACAAAGAATTCAACAAAAGCCTGTAGTTCCTGAGATCTGAGGCTTTTTAGCCTCTTTGAGCGCCGGCTAAGCTTCGAGGCCACACCCATAATTTTGGGGGACGAGCCTGAGCGAGCTTCATAGCATAGACAGTAGAAGCTTAGCTACTGATATGAAATGGCCTGATGTCTTTTTACAAAGCAACAAAAAGCCTATAGTTTCTGAAATCTGAGGCTTTTCAGCCCATCTGAGCTATAGTCTCGTCGCCAGCCCCTTTTTTCCCTTTTATGATATAAAAGGGAAAAAAGGGGCTGGGCACGAGACTATCTGAGCTAAGCTTCGAGGCCACACCCATTCATCCTGTTAAAATTTTGGGGCAAGCATGAGGGGCGAGCCTGAGCGAGTCCCATAGCATAGCTGCAGAGCTGCTTATTGATACACACTCATCCAACTACATTATACAGAAATAACAATATAATACTAGACTACACAATAAACTGCTATAATATATCAAATACCATCAATTTGAAAATACTTATAAGATTCAGGTACCTTGCACCAAGGGTTATGCATCTTCAAGTTGGTGCCTTCATTATATAGTTAGTCAAGATTGAGCACTGCCAGTCAACGGATTAATATGCATGAATCATGGTCCACGCAGGCCAGGAGCTGCAGTCACCATAGATATATAGTCTAGATAAATGCTATAATAATTTCATTTTATGGACTATAATTATAGCTGTGTATAATTCATGCATTATAGTCTAGACTGTCAATAACATTTATGAATGATTCATGATTCCATGGAACCATATATAGGGATTGCATGCATGTGATTGACACGTCATGATAATTAATAATGAATCCAATTAAAGAAAAAACTATATACTGGTAAGTATATTAAGTAAATAGCAGTTAAAGCTGGGACACTGTCTTAGTCTAATTTAAAACATCAATAATTATTGATAAAAGACAGTCTAAAGTTAGTAGAGCTGATGTAATAATCATGCCTTTGTATTGCCAGTATTGCAGAAAATGGATATCTGGGTATTTTGGCAGCACAAAAGATTATACTGGAACTTGTGAAAAGTAAGGACATAATTATTATTATAGTGGAATTTGCAACTTTATACTCACTGATATCTTCATGGTTATTTACTGCATGCATTTACATTAATTTGATAATCATGCATGCATGCATGCATACAATGGCATGCCTATATAGTGTAAAAAAAAGTATAGTGTTGTAAGATTCTTAGTTATCTTGAGTTACAGTGAATTGTTATGCAGTAACTTATATATAATCTATAATTGCTAGATGTGCAGATAGGACTCAAGTGGCTACAATCGAGAATACAACAAAAGAAAAACTTGCAGAAACTATGGCAGTTACAATGCGAGCTAAGATTGATTCAAATGAAAGAGTTGAGAAGGATCGAGCAAAAAAGCAAAAAAAGATTGAAAAAAACCGAATAGCAAGTGAAAAAGAAGTAAGGAAGGCTCAGATAGACGCAGATTACAAAGCTAAAGCTGCTCAACGGGAACTTCAATGTCAAATTGAAATGACTGCGATTCAAAACGAAAAAGAGAGGAAAGAAAGAGAAGAAAAAAATAGAGCAGCAGAAGAAATGGCAAAAATAGAAGCTGATAAACAGAAGGCAACACAATCACATAAAGTGGCTGTCATGAAAGTTGAAAAAGAAGCTGAAACAGAATTGAAAGCGCTGGAAAAGATACTAGCTGTGAAGCAGATAGAAATAGATTTAAACAAAGAAGTTGAAATGGAACGAATTGCAAGTGAAAAAGAAATGAGGAACGCTCGGATAGAAGCAGGCGCAAAAGCGGATGCTAAGCAACTGAAACTTCACCATGAATTTCAAATGGCAGGAATTGAAACAGAAGAAAAAAGAGAGCAAAATAGAGCAGCAGAAGAAATGGCAAAAATAGAAGCTGATAAACAGAAGGCAACACAATCACATAAAGTGGCTGTCATGAAAGTTGAAAAAGAAACTGAAACACAATTAAAAGTGAAAGAGATGGATAAAAAAAATCAGCTTGAATTACTGGAAAAGACACTAGCTGTGAAGCAGAATGAAATAGATTCAAAAAAAGAAGTTGAAATGGAACAAATTGCAAGTAAAAAAGAAGTAATGATGGCTGATATAGAAGCTGCAACACAGAGAGCTAAATTATCAAATGATACAGAACTAGCAAAACTATCACAGGAGCTACAAGTAAAGCAGGTTGAAATTGAAGAAAAACGAAAAACAGCTATAGAACAGGCAAAGATAGAAGCAGATAGAGACAAAGATCGAATTTCAAAGGAAACAGAGGTCAAAATGAAAGAAATAGAAGCTCGAAAAGAGGAGGCCAAATTGCAAGCTGAAAATGCTACAAAGCAGAAAATGCTGGAAACTTTAGCAACTGCCATTGCCAATAGCCCGGGAAACAATAACGAACAATTAGTATCCTTATTGATGGAAAAATGTGCACAAATAAAAGTATAATTTTATAACGAGTATAATTCTATTAAAAATTGTAATGAATATAAAATATATATTTTTTGTATATAGTTAGTAGTATTTTGTGTCAATTAGTTACACACATGCTTGTAGTTAAACTTATGGTCTGACTCATATATATGCATCATGTAATCCTTGTGTTACAGTATTAATAATATTGTGCCTCTGCATGAGGGTGGCACTGGTACATTATAATTTATTGTATTTTCATTGCTACATATGCTTGTTAAGCTTATATAATTATGCATATAATATAAGCTCTATAAGTAAATTTTTTTCCAGGAAAAATAATTCATAATTCTATGAATCTATATATGATAGCCCATATAATAATTACATGTATGCAGCTGCAAGCTATGCAAGAAACAAACTGCATAATAATGCAGTATACAATAATTATTAACTGCCATGACCTGTACTGCATGCACATGCAGTCATATATATATTTGCAGTATGTACTATATAAACCCTCGTAATCTGATGCAGGCAGCTGCAACAGCAACAGCAACCGCAAGTACAAGATGACGTATATATGAATAATTTAATTGTTGTAAAGGACACTGAGTCATGAATTACTTTTAACACGTAGCTCTTTAGTGTACGCGAAGCAATAACTGGTATCTGCATGAATCATACGTATGGTAGTAGGAATGGGCTGACTGTCCCATAGACACAATACAAAATGTTGGTCACTATAAAAATCTAGTCAAACAAAAACCTTCAAAGTTGCTCAGAGACTCTTAATGACAGATTACCAACTGCACGCAAGACCTAAGACTCACAAAAACTTTCCACAGCTCTCGTTGAGAGCACTAGTGGGAAGCCACCATATATAGTGCCATTTTTGTTCATCTATAACTTACTTACTTATACTTACGTACTTCCTAACTGACTTACTTGAAAAGGATTTCCACAGAACCAGAATGTGTTGAGCCAACTTTGACAGCACAAAGTAAGTTCTTTTCATAGGTACTACATTCCTTGATACTCATTTTGATCATAAATAGGCCTAAACAAAAACTAGAAAGCTTTGAAACTTAGTATATAAATTCATGTACTACAATGCAGCCATCTTTGTAGGTAGAGTTCAAAGGCACGTGGCATTATTATGCGCATGCCCATTAGCCTCTTCCAGCATAAAGTAGTGCATGTAGCCTCTACTCAAGCTTTTTGTAGGGACTAACCAGTCTCTAATAGTCTCTATACTGTAGTGTTGAAAAAAGTGAATGAACAAGTAGTAAAAATTTCAAAAAAATAAATAGCGTAGGAATGGGTAGTGCATTAAAAAGTATTGGAACAAGGCATACATGTCTCAATTTCGGCACATGACTACTTCATTTTTATACCCAACTCTTGGCTGGCAGTCCAGTTTAAGTTACCTGTTTGTTTTATAATAATTTAGTTTACTCCACAGCATAGCCAACTGATTAGTAGGAATTTGAACCAATGCAAAAATAAGCTATGATACATTGGATTTATGACACTGAGGATCCATATGCATGAGGGATCAAGGATAAAAATGAAGTAGTCATGTGCCGAAATTGAGACATGTATGCTTTGTTCCAATACTTTTTAATGCACTGCCCATTCCTACACTATTTATTTTTTGGAAATTTTTACTACTTGTAAAATTATATATGAACAAGGATTCGGAGTATAATTTCATGTGGGAAAATTATTTGCATACTGGCAGTTTTTCAACACCCACTCATGACGTCATGTATATATATAGGCAGTCCTGAGCATTTTTTCTATACTTTATCTCAGTGTTTTGCACAACGGGCAAGGTCTTCTCCACTCAGGTTTCATATTTGTCTTGCAGGATGCATTATTTATGAGATCTGAAAAAATGAGTGCTGTTGCGCACTTTTCTCAAGGCTGCCCAACTTGTTGAAAATGAGCAAGATGGCTATCAAGCCAAGAGGAGGTGTGTTTGGAGGGTGTTTGTGTCACAAGAAGACTTCAAGAAGTTAACTTTGATGATTTGTGTCATAAAATAGGATAGTAAAAAAACTTACTGTGTTGTGTTTGGTAACTGTGTTCAATGCATTTTTCAACTCTGTTGTGATCGTTTGATCTATGCCTTTGTGCTGAAAGTTTGATAAGCTTTTTTGAGGCTAGATTTATTAGTAACTACCATGTATTTTAATTCTAGGTATGGTCTAGCTACTGGGAAAGTTTCAGCCTCTCAATTCATTTTGCTCAAGACTGCCCAAAACGGCAAAGATATAGCCGGTCTACTAGAAATTAATACCTGGAAATTTCCCAAATTTTTAGGCAGATTTTCCACCTTTCAAGGGCTTGAAGAGTGAAAATAATGCAATCTAGTCTTCTAGAAGCAAGACTATCTCAGAATTGCCTTAGAAATTTTTCACGAGGTCAACATGCTGGTAAAGGTCGTCATGTGGAGTGTATACACATTGCATGCAAGCAGTTTGCTACTCAAACTCCGATTTCTTCAAGTTGTCCCCTCATGAGTGTGAGCCAGAGGGGCCTGAGTGAGATCCACCACCTGGAGGCCATTGGCA
Organism: Tethya wilhelma; assembly: GCA_964030475.1. Classification (NCBI taxonomy): domain Eukaryota; kingdom Metazoa; phylum Porifera; class Demospongiae; order Tethyida; family Tethyidae; genus Tethya; species Tethya wilhelma. Next base: position 878,323 of record CAXIPT010000004.1, on the reverse strand, counting down.
AGAGGAGACTGGAAGGGAGAAGATGAGAAAGATTGCATAATACAGTCTGTAGCTCCCAGAGACTGCCTATGAAAGCAAGTGAAATAAACTCATTAAGTATTGTTCTACTCAATCAGATTGTGAGAAGTGATCAAAAGCCTCTGCAGAAGTTCAATCTCCACAGACACAGCCACTGTATACAATCCAACTTCATGCATACATGATTCTATTACCATAATAATCTATGATAATACTTCTGAGAACTTCACAACTTGCAGTGCAGTCGCTAGCCAGCATGCCACATTCAAGCATTGGATCACTGCTGCTACGTGTACTCAGCTATGTCGACTTCTTGACTGATCACTGGTCGACTGATTATGTAGAAAATCAAAGCAGACACAAAACGCCATCATGACAGCAAATTTATGCCAAATTTAATATGGGCAATCACGGTGAAAGTCACTGAGACTATATAGCTATAGCTAGCTAGCACTGAGTTGAGCAGAATCTGTTGCTCTCTACCTTTGTTTTTTTATCTACAGATGGACACTCAGCTCTGTAAACACTAAGTACAAGTAAAACAGTCAAATTTCAAGCTCTAAACCTATTTAATTGTGACGACCTTTTCCTAGAGATGACCTTGCAAAAAGTCCCGAAAGGGTGCGTCAGATAAAAATTAGACACAATCTGCAATACAAAATGTTGGCCACCATAAAAATCTATTCAAACAAAATTAAACCTTCAAAGTTGCTCAGAAGCTCTCACTGACAGATTACCAACTGCATGCAGGGCCTAAAACTCACAAAAACTTTCTGCAGCACTCGTAGAGAGCGCTAGTGGGAAGCCACCATAGTGCCATTTTTGTTCATCAACTTACGTACGTACGTACTTACTTCCTTCCTAACTGACTCACTTGAAAAGGATTTCCAGAGACCCAGAATGTGTTAAGCCAACTTTGACAGCACAAAGTAAGTTCTTTTTATGGGTACTACATTCCTTGATACTCGTTTTCATCATAAATAGGCCTAAACAAAAACTAGAAAGCTTTAAAACTTAGCGTATAAATTCATGTACTACAATGCAGCCGTCTTTGTAGGTAGAGTTCAAAGGTCATTATCTATCCACGTGGCATTTTATACGCATGCGCATTAGCTTGCTCCAGCTAGGGACATGCACATTCTGCTGGCAATTCTTTGAGCAGAATAAGGCCTTGCAGAGAGAAGCATAATGCCAGCAGAATAAGGTTAAATTTTTGATATTGTTGAGTTTTTGGTCAAATTTAATGGTCCTTGCTACTAAAATTGTACTAGTTAGCGGTCTCATAAGTTCGATCAAGCAAGATTGTAGCAGAATAGGCTAGTTATGCATGAGCCTAGAACTGATAAACTTTTATAGTAATGACCTCTGTACCAGGCAGAATAGAAGAATAAATGAAGCAGAATAGGCTAAGTGTGAGAGCATTAGAGCAGAGCAAAATGGGAAAAACTAAAAGCAGAATGTGCATGAGCCTAGCTCCAGCATAATGTAGTGCATATAGCTGCTACTCAGGCTTTTTGTAGGGACTAACCAGACTCTGATAGTCTCCACACTATAGTGTTGAAAAAAGTGAATGAACAAGTAGTAAAAATTTAAAAAAAATAAATAGTGTAGGAATGGGCAGTGCAGTTAAAAGTATTGGAACAAGGCATGGTCTCAATTTCGACACATGACTACTTCATTTTTATGCCCAACTCTTGGCTGGCAGTCTAGTTTAAGTTAGATACCTGTCTGTTATAGTTTACTCCACTTCTTTAGTAGCCAAGTGATTAGCTACAGTACTGAGAAATTTGAACCATGCAAAGAATGATAAGCTACGGTATTATTGTACAGATCATCGCAACACAACACTGATTCAGAAAATCCACATGAAGGATCAAGAATAAAAATGAAGTAGTCATGTGTCGAAATTGAGACCATGCCTTGTTCCAATACTTTTTACCGCACTGCCCATTCCTATACACTATTTATTTTTAAAAATTTTTTACTATTATATAATTATGCATGCAGGCAACAAATATAACTACGTATAATTCGAAATTTACTATTAATAAGTTAGTGTGAACCATGTCATTGCCAAAATATTGGTGTTACAATATTAAATGTGACGATTTTAAGATGCTGCATGACAACCAATTTGAAAAAATTAAATGAAGGCACAGCGCACTCATTGACAACTAAAAGTCTATTTGAGCCTTCAAAATTTCTTCATAACTTGGCCGTATATCTATCAATTGCGCTATTTTAGATACCATTCGATTGCAAATTTCACGTAGATTTGTTTAATTGGTGCTTTTTAAAAAAGCGATACCCCTTACAAGTTACGCGTATGCCCTATACATAAAGTACAGACATTCCATTAACCACAAATGCAGAAAAGCTGCAAAACCACATGCACTACTTCCTGGGCTCAAGTGAACACGAATAGACTTTAGCATGAACAACTATAAACTGAGATCATAGTATAGCCTCATATATACCCAGGCTCTTTTCTTTGACCTTTCAGTGTAAGGTCAAAGTATAGAGCCTGGGTATGAAGCTAAGATCATAGTACAATTTCTCAATAGAACAGTAGTACAAAAGCATCAAAATTCGATCCACCTGATTAACGATTTTCAGTGAAATTCATGTGATTTAATTACATTCCATTCAGTGTGTATTACTTTAGTGACTAGATATTGCAAGTTTTTTGAACATCTCTGCAGAGATCTGAGCATTTCCAGCTTCTGCATGTATAGGCCAGAAAATCAGTTTGGCTGCCACTTAAGCACTTCAGCAAGTCTGCATCTCTCTGACCAAAATTTTATTGCCATTTGCCACAAATAGAGTTGCTTAAATCGAGGTACAGAGGGGCTCAGATTTTTTCTGAAACTTTTCTTGATTGTTTGGTACCAAATTTGCCCAGGGAAGTCGCGAGCAACCCTGAAAACTAGAGGGCCTAAGCTAAAGTACTACTTGCCATACTTGACGCTCAAAGCTGAGTCAGCAAAATAGGTGGCTCATGTCTGCTGAAAGCCCATCTCTGCTATCATCACCAGCTCTGTCATGCATAGTATTCCATCAAAACCTGCTTATATTATGCTAAAACAGCATGCTAAAGGAGAGCCTAGGATTATTACTCCCTGAATTTACCTCCAAAGTAAGTCAGCTACCGTCTACTGCATGTTAATTCTCAACATGTCAAATGGAAACTACAGCTAATTCTGAATAATGCACACAATAGCTCGTGGCCTACTGAGGGGTCCATGCAGTTTGGAAGAAGACTTTTCTGCTTCTGCTGACTAAGTCAATGACCTCAATCTCCTTATCTCCCGGCATCAGTAAAGTAGAGCTTGTGGTTGATCCAGTCCCAGGCTATGCCACCTGATATAGTGAAAGAGAAAGTGTTTAACTTTAGCACAAACAAGTAGTAAAATTTCAAAAAAAATATGTAGTGTAGGAATGGGCAGTGCGTTAAACAAGGCATGTCCCGGCCGATTTCAGCACATGACTATTTCATTTTTATTCTTGCATTTGATCACTCATAAGGAAATGCAATGATCTGTACATCGGTTTGAATTCGTACTAATCAGTAGGCTAAGTAGTGGAGCAAACTATAACAGACAGGTAACTTAAACTGGACTGCCAGCCAAGAGTTGGGTATAAAAAATGAAGTAGTCATGTGCCGAAATTGGTCCATGCCTTGGTCCAATACTTTTTAACGACATATTTTTTTTGAAATTTTAACTACTTGTTCATTTACTTTTTTCAACACTACAGTGTGGAAACTATTAGAGACTGGTTAGTCCTACAAAAAGTTTGAGTAGCAGCTACATAAACTTTATTATGCTGGAGGAGGCTAATGCGCATGCGCATAATAATGCCACATGGATAATGACCTTTGAACTCTACCTACCGAGATGGCTGCATTGTAGTACATGAATTTATACACTAAGTTTCAAAGCTTTCTAGTTTTTGTTTAGGCCTATTTATGGTGACAACGAGTATCAAGGAATGTAGTACCCATGAAAAGAACTTCCTTCGCGTTATCAAAGTTGGCTCAATACGTTCTGGTTCCCTGGAAATCCTTTTCAAGTAAGTCAGTTAGTAAGTACATATATATTTTATTATTATTATTATTATTATTCATTTCCACGCCACCATAGGCGCAAAGGGGGGGAAGGGGGAACAACACACACACAAACAATCGTCACAAAAATAAGCAAAGAATAAATGAGGAGAGAGAGAGAGATCAGAATCAAGTTCCAGACTTTGATTTAAATTTGCTACGAAGCCGTGTCCTGTGAGCAACAGGAGCCCAGAACACATCATCGTATAAGTAAGTATATGTTAGGAGAACAAAAATGGCACTATATTGTGGCTTAATTCCACTAGCACTCTCTACGAGTGCTGCGTCACGGTAGAGTTTTTGTGAGTTTTAGGCCTTGCATGCAGTTGGTGCTCAGTCTGTCACTGAGAGCCTCTGACTAACGTTTAGTTCAGTTTGAGTCGATTTTTATAGTGACCAACATTTTGTATTGTGTCTATGGGACCATTCCTACTATACATACTACCGTACATATGATTGTGTATGAAACTCCACAGCTGTGTAGTTTAGTCTAAGAAGGTGGTAAAAAACTGTATTAATACATGGAGACTATATCAGAGACTGGTTAGTCTCTACAAAAAGCTTGCATGAGTCAGTGTTACATTAAGCTCAAGTAGGCTAATGCGCATGCACAGATGCCACTGGGATAAGATAACAACCTTTGAACTCTACTACAAAAAAATGGCTACACTGGAGTACACAGATTTATACTAAAGTTCCAAAGCTTTCTAGCTCTTGTTCTAACACATTAGGCAGTAAACAAGAGTATACAAGATCCTAGTTCGGATGAAAAGAAGTCACTTTGTGTTGTTAAAATTAGTTAATGCCTTTTGTTTCTATGGAAATCGCGTTCAAGTAAATCAGTAAGTAAGTAAGTAAGTAAGTGAGAACAAAATTGCATGGGTGTTGCTTCCAACTAGCGCTCTCTAAAAGTGCTTTGCATGGAGTTTTGCAGTTGGTAATCTGCCTAAAAGAGCTTCTGAGCAAGTTTGAAGGCTTAACTTTGTTTTGCTAGATTTTTATGGTGATAAACATTTTGTATTGTGTCACTGATAAAAGATTATTTACAGGCAAACACTTATAAATGTCCTAACATGAACACATACACTGATGAAATACCTGGTGTGGTGATCCCAGTTGATACTAGCTCACAGACGTTAGATCCATTGAGATGAGAGACATAGATCTTGTGAAACTGAACGTCTGACCAAAACAACAAATCATTTCTACAAAACAACAGAAATAACATCTAATTTTAATCAATATGGAAAATATTCGCAAACAAGGAGCCTAAAATAAGCTATATGATAATTCTATTGTGGATATATATCATATTAGCTATAATATCAGTGATTTATTAAAGATAGCAATATTCAGGGTTTACAGACATAATTATATACCTGATATCATAATCTATTCCAACAGCATTTGGTGTTCCTAGGCTACTAGTGAGGGAGATGGCCTGTACTCCACTGCCGTCAGGGTTGATCCTGACCAAGAACCGACGGTTGGCAAAGAGAAGATAGTCAGAGGAGGCTGGATGGTGTGTGTGTGTGTGTGTGTGTGTGTATGTGTGTGTGTGTGTGTGTGTGNTACACGATCATGATGAAGAGTGCTAGTGTGTATGATGATGATCGATGCAGCTACTGAAAATGCTTATGTCTGTTAGTTTTTTACACATAGATAATACATAATTATCAAGCCAGATGTATTACTACCATTTGTGGTTTTTAATTGGGGGTACAGTGTCATTAATTTTATTAAAAGAAAAGCAATCAAACAAGAGCTCGTTTAAATCTTGCATTAGGTGTTTGATTGATCACTAGCAATAACTTGTTCCCGTCTCCTCTCTCCAGATCCCTAGTGAATATCACCTCTCAACGAACAATTCCCTTCTACATGCAATTGTTACCTTTTAACGCATACACACACATATTGGTACATATAAAGATGACCACAGTCGTCCTATAATGGCACTCGACCTACAGGACAAAGTCTACGTCTACTCGTGGCCTGACCTGAAAAACACTAAAGTGTACGACATTCCCATACCAAAGAGAAAAGGTGCAGAGTACGAGGTAGCTGAAGTCAGTGATGTCCATTACTGTTATCGTAAGAGCCTAGCCTACACCATGACAAGGTACAGAGAGATCAAGAGTGGGGCTGAGAGATTGGGGGTGGGGTTTGTACTATCGGTTTTGTGGAAAAGTTACACTTAGACTTAATGTGTTTAGTTGTTTATTGTGATGGACTTGTAACTCTTAGTGTTAGTCTTTAATCTAGTTTGTGCAAATGTGTGTAGTATGTAATTATCATGTTAGCACTTATTTGTGTGTAGTTGTTAACTAGTCTTATTAGTTGTTAGGTGTTGTTTATTCACACTTAATCTTGTTGTCATAGTAATTCTGTTAGTCTATTTAAGCTGAGTTTTAGTTTTTCGTTTTTAGAATTGTGAATGTGTTTTCTCAGTAGTTTCTCTCTTTCATTAAAGTTAATCCCGTCAACTGACACACAAAAGTTTAAATCCCTTGCGCTTTAACTCGCCAACAGGTTATGGGCCCAGGACTCCAACAAGTATAATCAGGACTCCAAGTATAACAAGAAAGTATTGCTAGGAAAGTATAGCTAGGGAGTTAAGTGCAGTAAAGTTAAAGGAACAGTCAGTAGTAAATTCAGTGTTCGAATATTGCTAGTCAGCCTTACAGAATGGCAGAATTGAAGACAGCAATAGTGCCTTTAAATGGAAAGAACTATCCTACCTGGAAGGTACAGTGCAAGATGGCACTGATAAAGGACAGCCTCTGGGAGATAGTTGCTGGCACAGAAGTATTGGCGGAAGATGCAAATGCAGACACTCGAAAAAAATTCAATGCAAGAAAGGACAAAGCATTAGCTATTGTTGTTTTATCGGTAGATCCATCACTGCTCTACTTGATCAATGATCCTGAGGACCCCAAGGCAGTCTGGGACAAACTGCAGGAACAATTCCAGCGGAAAACGTGGTCCAACAAACTACAATTAAGGAGAAAGCTCTTTTCATTGCAGCTTAAGGAAGGCGAGTCAATGCACCAGCACATCAAAGTGATGACGGAGGTGTTTGAAGCTCTTGCCGTGATTGGTGATGCTGTGTCCAACGAGGATCGGGTAGTTCACCTACTAGCCAGCTTGCCACCCTCATACGATATGCTTGTAACAGCACTTGAGGCTCAATCGGAAAATGTTCCCGAGTGGGAATTAGTCACTGAGAGACTCTTTCACGAGGAACTGAANCCTAGTGCCATACAAACTGTATTCATTTACTGCTACACCTACAAATATTGTTAGCTTATTTTTATCTTACCTTGTATTGATTTGTTTATTTTATTTGTACCATTGTCTCAGTTTATTTTTATTGAAGACGAGGTTTATTCAAATGGGCGGGGCTAAAATGAAAGCTTACCGTCACGGTACTACCAGGGTATAGCCGTATTTTGGGCTGAAACAACGGCACTACCGTTTGATCCGTTGCTTCATTCACAGGCACGGGAAAGTAAACTGAGCAGACAGCGCACAGACGGTATCCAACGACGGACTAGACGGTAAAAACACGGAATAAACCACGGTACCGTTTATGTTAGTCCGTATCAAGAGTCCCATTACTAGATGGACGGTGTCCGTGTATTTGCCAACGGACTTCCCGTATGACATGCCGTTTATGTAGTAAATACGCTAGCAAACGGTATCCGTTTAACCAACATGTTTTTCCTGTGCCAGTTCAAATGATATTTCATGTGTCAAGACTGAATACACTGAGATTGGTAGATGGCAATGGTTATGGAACAATGAGAAAACTGGCGCTAACAGAGATGTGGATGTGTGGAAAGCATTTTCTACTTCAGAGAATTTTGCTAGCGTTACTTCCCAAGGTTAGCACAAATTTATGTGCAACATGTTTGCCGTATCATTAACTAATAATTATGCATGCATATATGATGTCTGTGGGACATTCACGATTAACCTATGGCTTTTATTTATATGCATAATACCAGGGCTCCAAATTGGCCATGATGCTTGGCAACCTATTAATAATTAAGCTGAAGCATCATAATATAATTATTTTTATTAGTATTTAATTGTAACTGCTTACAGTCTCATATTATAATTATAGGCATAATTAATAATTATACTGATTATTTTGAATGATCGAAGCATGCACCTTTAATTTTTTTGTGTGTGTAATGCTATATTATGTAGGAGTAGAAGCAATATTTGCCGTTGCAAACCGTGGATATCCATCTAGACCAGCATATGTGTTAAAGTCATCTGCTGTGCGATACATTGAAACAAAACATGTGACAGGCTATCGTCTTACAAACGTTCAATATGACACAAGAAGTTTCAGCAGGTCGAACTCATTCCCTGAAGTAGTTGCTCGTGCTAGATTGATCAACAATGATGCTAGTGCACAAATGGTAACAGAGGTTCTGACGTACTCTGTTGATGAAAGCTACTCGTGGAGTGAAAGCAGAGCATTTCAGTATGGCGTTTCAATGCAAGTGACTGCTGGTGTGCCGGATTTAGGTCTATCATCCACAGTAAGAAACATTACTGCACGTTCATGCATGAGCTCTGTCTGTGAATGCCAAGTTTAGTACCCTGCTTATTATTGCAAACTATACTACTGTATTAGTAACTGCATGTATACTATTATCATGCATGCATGTCATCATGATTATTATGACATTGTATAATCATACCTATACAGGTAACCGTGACAACATCAACTACCCACACATACACGGTTGGTGGAAGTAAGACTGAATCACATCAAGAGCAGATTAGAGCTGGTATAACTGTGCAGCCAAACTCGCAGATTACTGCTACTGTAACTAATACTCACTACACTTTGGATGTGCCATACACAGCTACTCTGACACCTATATATGCTAACAATGAGGAAGGAACAAGTTATCCCATTCAAGGCATTTTCAGGGGTGTGAGATACAGCGACTCAGTAATTACTTATGGGGACGATCCAACCTCACTAGCCACCACTACTCCAAGCAACAGAGGTATAATAATTACTAGTATACTAAATTTATTAATATTCATTTATATTTTGCTATAAAGGATCAGAACAATCTTTTATAAAAGTTTTATTAGACTGTAACCTGTGGTGGGTTAATCCATACCAATTCAATTAAATTATTATGCTATAATTGACCTTATAATTAATATATAGATCCTCCATGGGGGGGAAAATCAACCATGGGCATGCAGAGTTGTACAGTTATAATGGTAGTAGCCCAATGCAGGTTGAAAATTTATTTTTAAAAAAATTTCAGTGAGTTGTTGAGTTTTAAGGGGCCTGGGTGAGCCCGCGCATCAGGTGACCAACAATTTTATGAATTACATACTAATCATTGTGACAATATTCATTACACATGCAGAACTCTTCAGTGGGAACACCATTGCTTTGCAGTCATATATGATCGATACCACTATTTGAGTTGTGCTGCTTCTGCTGGAAGTTCTTGTACCTGGCATGATTGTCCAAAGCTAAATATGGATGCAGTTGACTTTGCAACTTGCACAGGGTTAGTGTTCCAGATTTATCGGTTTGACAGTGCTGGACAAGTTCGAAGTGGAGACCGCGTTGGAATTCATTACAAAAATGAACCTGGAAACTGGCTTGGTTGTCAAGATGCCACAAGTTGTACAAAATCAACCTGTCCAGGAACCCCAACACTAGAGTATGGATTCAACAATCTCCCAAAGGTGTCTGAATGTTATGCTGAAGTATTCCAAATTTACGCTCGTGGCAGAGCAATTGGTGATGTTGTGTGTGATCAAGATGACATCAGACTCTACTACGTTAAAGAAAACAGTTGGCTCTCGCTGTGGACCACCAATTCACGAGATGGAGCTCAGTATACTTCTACTGCTCACAGGGAATCATCTTGTGCTGGTCTGGTTCGACCTCCAACTCTTGAGAGTTTTGATTCGTGTGTTGGGGAGACTTTCAAAATTTGGAAACAAAATGAATGATAGCTAAATCAAACTTTATACACTTGCTATAATTATATAATTATGGAGAATAGTTTATAATAATTATCATGACAAATATAGTTATTTAATGTCACGGCATCCTGTAAGTACTTCTGTCACATAATTTCTGATTACATAATAATAATTATGTACAACTAGCTTTGAGACAATTCATGTATATATACATGTGATTTTTAATACTAATTAACATTAATAAATCTTTGATTGTGGTGGAGCATAAAAGAATAAGTATGAAGAAGCAATTCACACTGATTCACTTTCAACAAACGTACAGGATTGTACATACACACACTGACATACACATACACACGCATAAAGTTACAATGACTTTTTAGATGACGTCCTACAATACTTTTTCAGGGGTAGCTTGGGTAACATATTCTCTTCTCCCTTCCACAATCTGCAGACATCAAACAATTAAGGATACAAATAATTGTTAACATTGAACTAGAACTCTAGTTTGAATGATAATGTGGACTTATAATAACTTACAAGAAGTTTTTAAACAGCTTAGGTGTTGTAAGATCAGGTGCATCTACAGCAAGTGATCAAAAGAAACTTACATAAATTGCTAGCACAATTAGTTAATGATGAGTTGAGACTATTACTATGGTGGAACCTATAAGCTCCATTACTACATAGACATTGCCAATATGTGAATCCTGTTAAGATTCAATTGAGTATTCTATTTAGTGCTCACCAAACCCAGGTCCTTCAAAGAGCTCCCTCTCTTTCAGTATGAGGTGTCTCAGTGAATCTTCTCGGCTGGCATGTTGCTGCCGGTAGTGACTGGATGTGTGGAGGGGCTTTTCTAATTGGAGCCCAACAATTTCCTCAAGTTGATCATCATGACGACATATATAGCTGTGTGTGTGTGTGTGTGTGTGTGTGTGTGTGTGTGTGTGTGCACCTAGCTCACTGCAGATAAACTTGAGTCTATTTAGTATTACATGTAATTCTATTGTACAATGTTAGTACAGTACAGTAGTGGAAATCTATATAGTACATATAATGTACCTAGCAACAAGCTCTGTCATTTCCTCAACAGTGCAAGACTTCTTGGTCTCATCAAGTCTCTCTCGAAACCACATCAACTTTATCACTGAAAGTGAATGAAGATTATGTTAGATAAGTTACAGAGGCTATCTTGTTCAACTCATCTCACCTTGGTTAGAAACAGCTAGCTGTCTCTCTGCTTTTCTCCTGTATGTACGTGTGTAAGATAACAGGTTCCCATAATCAGTGGGTATGTGCTGGAGTATATTATCTGTGGCGTGTCTCATGAACATGGAACACCTCAATGTTAACACCAAACTTCAAATTATGAATAGTCTTGTATTGACCTTTCAACTTTCTCTTTGTGGTGGATGTCTTTGGTCATCTGGGCTGCCTTTCTTGATCCAGGATGAACCACCTTCTTCTGTTTGTGAGGACGAGATACCTTCTTCTTCTCTTTAGGCTGAAAAAGAAATTAAAGTTCAAAACTATATGGCACATAATTGACAAAATGNAAAACTAGTAGTGTGGATAATATAGTAGTCTAGATTGTGATATATATATTATAAAAGCACATCAATTCCTCTTTCAATCAAGTTTACTTACCATGGCCTGTGTGTGGATGTATGTGGATCTACACAAAGCTCTGCTTTCTGAACACGTGGTCACATGCAACTTGACCACACTCAAGTTTGCCTCGTACCCATTATGGCCAGGCTCTCCCCTTTGACCTTTCACTCGAAGAGGGAGTGGCCTGGGTACGAGGCTAAATCAGCTCGAGAATAATCAGATCGAGAGGAAAGAAAAGAGTCAGCTTCAGCCATGCCTACATACTGCAAGGAATGCAACGAATGCACATCTTATTTACCACTTACAGAGAAAGTCGAAGGCATCTGTCCTAAGTAAGTCACGCCTTTTCATGATCACTGAATCATGCACCGTGATGCAGAGGTATATTCTGAGCCTCGGGTTGAGTTGTCTTTATGTTGTGTTCATCTGTACTTCTCTTTTATTTTATCTATATAATATATATATATATAGATGTGCTGAAAGACAACATGGGGCGCTGGTTTTACAGACGAAAACAGAATCAGGATTAAAACTAGCTGAACTTCAGCATGACATTCAAACTAAGGCTGTGGAAACACGACAACGTGAAATACAGGCTCAAGCAGATTCTGAGAATGCTGAAAGGGAAAAAATGGTACGAATGGCCAAAATACAAGCAGATAAGGAGAAAGAAATGGAGATGCACAGAACAACTATAGAAAGGGATAAAATAGAAGCACAGAGACAGCGAGAAACACAAGCAGAAGTAAGAATGGCTGCGATTGAAGCCAATAGACAAGTGCTACTAGAAAGGGAGAAAACAAAACAAGAGATATACAAGCTAGCAGCATCTTCTGCAGCTAAAAGCCAGTTGAGTGATCCAGAAGTGAGACGTTGGATTGATGAGAAGCTGAAAGAACAGGAATCACCAACTAGCTGGGCTTGGAGTATCTCACGTGCTGTCATGGGTTGGAAGTTTTTTCTTGTGGCTGTGCTGTTTGTATTAGCCAGTTACTTATACATGAAATTCTTGCGCTGACATCATAGCTATATGTGTCTATATATTATAGCCATCATAATTATATGACTATATATAAATTTAGTTTGTTTTAATATTGATGTTGTTGTTGTTGTTGTTGTTTACATGAATGCATAATTATTATTAATTTGGACACTGGATGAAGGTATAACAATAATTATTATATAGTTCATGATTAAATAGAATTAGATTTAACAAAAGCCTAAGTTACAGTACTGTAGATGTCTATAATATTCATGATTGTTTTGAATTAATTTTGCTCTAATGCAGTTCTATACGGGAATTGAGCTAGCATGATCCTAATCTGATCAACTTGCATATGAGTTTGAACTGTATGATACCTTGAAGCCTGGAAGTGAAGTATATAAGCTTCAAGCTTCGATCATGGTGTTGTTTGTGTGTGTTTGAGACTGAGATAATTATTTAATGTTATTCATTAGACCATAAATAATAATAAAACAACGAATCTACTCAGCCTTCATCAAAGTATGGTTCAATCCATAGACAGAAATTAATCTTTAAAAGTTAAAAGTATTATAATAGTGATCATTTTAATGAAAGTTAAAATAAATTTTATGTTTTTGCTCTACTTCTTGAAGTCGATAGTATAGTCATAAAAAATACACATGACATTGTGGAATGATGATTATGCACAAATAGGGGTGGGGCAGTCATTTATGCTAAATACAAAATTCATAAGTCACTTTATCCTAAATGTTATCATGCAGATATTCTGATTATATTATTCACTGCATTCTTATTGATTCTTGGAACTAGCTTGTTTGTCAAGGAGTTTTTTGTTATATCTGGCATGGTTACCAAATAACATAATATATAAGCTTAACGTTTTAGTCTAACTTTTCAGTACAAGTTTCTAAAGATTTCGTGTTGTGATGGGTATTGATATAGAGACTTGGAGAGCTCGTATTGGGCTCTACCATGCTGCTTCAGTTGGACGATACTTGAAGAGCCAATGCAAAGTGTCAACTGTTGGAAGAGCTGGGCATCAATCTGGTCACAAAACATCTTTTAAAACTCTTCTTCACTTTCTGATCACATGTATTGTAGCTCTGTTGTATACAGATCCTCATTTTGTCTCACCATACTGTGACAGTTCTATGAAGTTTCATGTTTTTGATCAAAGAGTACTTGGTCTCATTGGTCATGGGGTTGCTGTGTGTCGCAGTGTGGTAGGCAGAGCACTGGCCATACCAAAGTCAACCTTAGTGGCTCTACCTTTACTTTTGATCATTTCTGGTGATGTGGAACCCAATCCTGGTCCTGGAGAAGGTATAAAGATTAATGTATACTTTTGTAATCATTTTCAACAATGTCATGCATGCAGATCTAGAATTAAATATTGCAAACCTGACTAACCATTTGAGCCAAGTGAACAGCAAATGGTACACTATTGGAATACAGCTGAAAATAGATCCATCAAAGCTAAAGGAGTTTGAGACTAATTTCCCAAGTGATTGTGGAAGGAGTCTCACAAGTGTACTTGAGTTTTGGTTGAATAAGAACACGGACACACCTGTTACTTGGCAGATGATTGTCGATGTGTTAAAATCCCCAGCTGTAGATGAAAATGGACTAGCTAAAGAAATTGAAAGGCTCTACTGTCTACCAGGTATATATTCATAATAATAAAAATAAAAATAATTTATAATACGATTATCAACATCAAAAAATTAATGATGACTCTTATAATCATTAATTTAAAAAATAATATACACATACAGCACAACCAGATTCTGATGGTGATCCCGAAGGAATTGGCTCTAAAGGGGAATTCAGTGAGGTACAAGAAATAAATTGTAACAAAAATTAATAATGTTGAATGTTATTATCTATTGTATATATACTTTTATAGGAGTATGATAAAGGTGGCCATGGATGGAATACTAAACTCAATAAGCAGAAGAGTAGTTTGAGTGTCGACGAACCATATCCTCGTCTCTCAGATAACCTGCCTCGAGCAATTCAACAGTTTTGTGAGTTTGAAAAAGCATTCAAGGGATTAGTTATGTCGAAAGAGACCGACACTTCAAGGAAAGATAAGCATGGATTCACTCCGTTCCATCTTGCCTGCAAACTTGGTGGCCTTTATGCTGTTAAGATTCTGGTACAGAAAATGAAAGAGAGTCATACTCTCAGTGATGTTTTGACCATGTATTCAAATGATGGTCGAACACCATTGCATCTAGCCAGTTATTTTGGTCATTTGGATATTGTCAAATATCTGATCTCTGATCCTGAACTGAAATGTGACCCAGATATTCCGACCCGAGATAATGGAATAACCCCTCTCAATTTTGCCGCTCGTGGAGGCCACATGGACATTGTAAAATATTTGATAGAAGATCAACACCGCAATCCAATGGCTAAGAATAAAAATTACCACAACACCTCTCTTCATCATGCTGCTCAATTTGGCCACTTGGAAGCCGTGAAGTATTTTATTGAAATCCACAAATGTAGTCCATTCCAGAAAGGTTTTGAAGATGCCATACCTCTGCATCTAGCCTGTGAAAGTGGTCATCTCGAAGTAGTCAAGTATTTGCTGGATGAGGAATTGCTACAAAAGTATGGCAAGACGATCAAAGAAGTGCTTGAAGTTCAAGAAAAGTATGGACGCACTCCTCTACACTTGGCAGCATATCACCGCGGTCATCTTGATGTGGCAAAGTACCTCATTGAAGAATTGAAGTGCGACCCTAATATACTAACGCCAGAATTACAAATGACGCCACTTCATTTTGCTAGCATGAGAGGATACGTTTCTTTGATCAAGTTTCTTGTGACGAACAAGTATTGTGATCCTATAGTCATAAGACGACTCGTGGAAATAACTGCTTACATCTTGCAGCACGTGAAGGAAGGCTAAAGGCGGTGAAGTTCTTTATCGAAGACTGTGACCCAGGCTGCTGTCTCAATCCATGTGAAGGAGGACAACACGCAAACACAGCACTTGAATTGGCACGAATAAGGGGCCATGACGAGGTTGCTGAATATTTGCAATCAATTGATCCACAAGACTAGCTGTAGTTTATCATAGACACTGTCTTGTAACCAAGATGTTGCATGTCACATGCATGCATTTATAACACTTTTACTAATACTTATAACTTTATAATAGTATATGACTATATATATATATTGTACTTGATACACACCTGGTACATATGTAGTTTTTCATTTTGCGTTTCTAGTTGTGTTGGTCGCTATAGCTGCGATATTCTCAGTATAATTATAAAAATTGTGACAGTATTGACTATAATTGTTGCAAACTAACTCATTGCTAGGCACAGCCATGGTAACCATGATAGACATTCTCTAGCTGCTGCGCACAAGCAAACATATTAGTCATGCTGAAACAATTAAAAAATCCTTAGCAGCTGGCCTGCTTGACTCAAATTAAAAATGTCTTCCAAAACACAAAAAATTGCAACAACATACAAATTTGTACATCACTTACGTTCAAAAAAATTCATTAAAACATTAAAAAAATTTTACTGTTTACTGTTATGGTGCTATTTGTTTGTTCTTAAGAGAATCTTCTCGTAGCAATTAACACAAACACGAACCTTCTTTGTTATTCTCAGTCTCTCAATTTCACTTTCAAAACAACTACACCTGAGAAAGAGAAAGAGAGAGAAAGAATGTAAGAGAAGAGAGGTACATTAGAATAAAAATTTACAACACAAAGCATACAGCTATTTAGCTCTTTTGACTAACTTTGCACAATATATCTTTCCACAGTCTCTACAGTGGTGCTTTCTCTCTGTAAACGTAAACTCCACTCCACATTTCATACACCTATCAACAGCTTCATCCTTCAACCAGTGCTCCATGACACTCCCTGTGTGTATGTGTGTGTGTGTGTGTGTGTGTGTGTGTGTGTGTGTNAGAGAGAGAGAGAGAGAGAGAGAGAGAGAGAGAGAGAGAGAGAGAGAGAGAGAAGGAGGAATAAAATGGGAATCCAACACTATGCTCAGATTTTCACAAGCTCATAATTTATATACTTACATCTTTCTTCTGAAGACGTTATAGGTTGAGGACTGGATTTAGCTCGGCCTCGTTTCAGAGTTGCTTGCTTGAGTTTTTTAACAACGGTACTCACTCTATCTCTTGGAGCATAGTCAAGAGCTGAGAATGATTCTACTGTATGTGTGTGTGTGTGTCCGTGTCTATGAGCTACGTATCCTCTCTATAAGATTTCTCTTACCTCCGAGATCACTGGTAGAGAGTCTCCTTCTTCTGCTAGTGTCACCTTCTCTCACATACTCCACTGACCACATCTGAGAGGGGGAAACAATAATTTCAACTTTGTGAGTACACATCCACAGTGAGCTTTATAGCAAAATCACATAGCAATAGCAAGTTTACAATTGATCGACTTTATATACTAAAGTTAGTGCTCAATCTCTTAACTTACTATATAGCTAGAGCAAATGTAACATGAAGTATATCAGTAACAAAATTTTATACCTACCCTGACAATGCCATCAGCTGATCCAGTGATAATCACATTATCACTGTCCCAGTCAAACAACTGCAGAGGGAAAATTTCATCATTAAATTTTGATAGTCTCTCTAATCCATCAGTGCAATTCCCACACAACACAACCCCCCTCCTCTTAGATATTGCACTTACTTCCGAAACAGCACAACAGGTGAACTTGAAGTTGCCAGTGATGATAATGGCTGACTCAGCAATGAGAGTCCCATTCACAGTCCACAGTCTGATCTGGTTCTTAGTGCACGACACAATATTACCCTGGCAGGAAAATAGAAGATGGAATTGTAAAACTGAATTGTTGCCAAGTGTTTACAAGTTACTTCACAAGATAGATATAAACTTAGTCTTCACAAACCAAATTCTAACATACATATAGTACTAGTACGTGGGATGCAAGTATGGGTGAATGGAAAGTGGGGATTCTGATTGCTACTCACATTGAGTTGGTTAATGGTGACAAGGCTGACGAAGCTGGAGTGGTCTCCTAGCTGTCTGATGAAAGTGAAGGTGTTGCTATCCCAAATGATGCACGTCTTGTCCTACAGAGAGAGAGAGAGAGAGAGAGAGAGAGAGAGATGATCAATCAACTTTAAAGCACATAGCAGTAGACTACCCACTGACCTTTGACCCTGACACAATGATATTGTAGTTGCTTGACGTAGCCAGACATATAACAGGTGCTGTATGTCCGTGAAGGGTGTGTTTCAATCGGAGTTGGGTACGGGAGCGATCTTTGAGGCCAGCATGACGTATTCTCCACACATACACCACCTAGGAACAATCAGGACAGACACAAACTTGACATAAAAATGCACGGAACCTCTCTACAAAGGACCAACAAGTCAAATTTATATTGTTCCCAAAGTGTCCTTTGTTCAGAGTTTTCACTGTAACTACAATAGGGAATTGGAATTTTTGGGAACCAAGAATCGTCCTTGTTGAGAGGTTATTAATACAGTGTCCCTATCTCAGAGGGTCCACTATAAATTCTATTTTCATTCTCTTTGGATCAGCTAGGGTGAATGTGAACAGAATTTTTCATTGTGACTCTTACTGTGCTGTCTCCTCCTGTCAGTAGTGTGGTGTCATTGAGGACTGCAGAGCAGAGAATCCTACCTTGTTGGAGACCCTCAAACACAGCCAACATCTGTGACAGAACCAAGACAGAAGACAGAGTCAGTCACATTAGGAACATACACACATAGTCACTATTTCATATCGAGAAAATTTTTACTACCAAAAATTTTCCTGCCACTAATGCAAGTGACAAAAATTAAACAGTTAAAAAATATAATGCAATCTTTATCAAATCGGCCGAAATGGGCAAAATTAAACATGCAACTTAACTAAAATAAGTGAAAATTT
Organism: Tethya wilhelma; assembly: GCA_964030475.1. Lineage (NCBI taxonomy): Eukaryota > Metazoa > Porifera > Demospongiae > Tethyida > Tethyidae > Tethya > Tethya wilhelma. Next base: position 859,702 of record CAXIPT010000004.1, on the reverse strand, counting down.
TAAGCAACAAAAATATCCCAATCTATGGTATATGATACTATAATTATCTCTCCTGATCCTCACCCTGTCATTCTCCACCAGAGCTATCCTGGCACTGGAGTCGGGGAAGCCCCACATGAAGTAGCGACTGTAGTGAGGAGGAAGGAGGACCTTGTTCTTCTCCACCGCTATAGGGGTGCGATCGGAGATGGAGACCATCTGGGCTACTTCTCCACGGATTTCTGAATGGTGTGTGTGTGTGTGTGTGTGTGTGTGTGTCATAGTAACCAAATCTTGAAAATCAGTATTAGTGTGACAGGCCCAAAATCATAAGACATCTTCGACAAAAGACAGAGCCACTTATAAGGGGTAGCTAAAAGTTAGAGAAGCAAATTGAATACATCTATTTACCTTTGATTGGTTCCCTGGATGGCATCAGTTGGACCAAATTCTTGTAGAAGACTCTCCTGGAGTCGAGCACATTAGTGGGTGTGGTCAGAGGGGCGTCCACAGCCGGTACGGAGGTGGAAGAGAAAACCTTACGCTGCCGATGAGGCTTCTTGAACAACTGGGGGGAGAGAGAGATATGACGATCAAACACAGATGCAGAACATACAAGTCTTTTTCATTCCTTTATAAATATAGGCCACACAAAATGATGATTGCAAACTTCTACACCATTGTTATAAGCATGATAATGTTGTTCACTTCGGGGAACTCCCTGGTAATGTGTAACTTATTAAAATCTTTAAACCCATGATAAGTAAAGTACCTGTTTTGGCATCTGTCCAAAGTTGTGGATGAAAGAAATGGCGGCTATCCTCTTCACTGGGTCTTCGATCTTGTCGATATCAACGGCTCCTTCGTAGAAGAGGTGATGGAAGACGTTGTGAGCTTTGACGGCCTCTTCCCCGCTCTGTTTGCAGCCAAAGATGAGGTCAATCCACTCGTGGAGGTGGGCGGAGACATAGTCGCATTCCAGAGCCTGAGGGCACAAGGGGGAGGAGTTAACATTAGTGTGAACATGACAATTTGATGAGGGTAGGACTGATACATGGTTTGTCTGTATTTGTGTTTTACCCAAGCTCCAAAAGAATTGATGCCGTCACAATACTTAACGTATAGCAATTTTAAATGGAAAGATTTGAGCGGTAAAGGGTGGTCAATTTAACAGACTACCGTACTGGGAATATTAGTCAGGTGCGATTTGGCTAAAATTACCATTTTTCAATTTCACAGGTAAACCATATCATTTCAAAGCTCTCATCATACTGATCACAATGGTGCAAGTCCCATCTCATTACGACCTTCCTAGGCTGAGATATGCCTGGTAATGTGTTGCTGGGTTCTTGGTTTCTCATCACTTTATGATGGTTTTAGGTTCTTGGTTTCTCATTACTATATGATGGTTTAGGTTCTCAACACATTATCAAGAATATCTCAGCCTAGGAATGTCGTAAGAAGCTGGGATTGATACCATTGTGATCAGCTCAAAGAGATCTTTCAAGTGATATATTTTGATGCCAGATTTAAATTCTGATGAAAATCATAAAAAACGGATTGTCTGTGATTGGACAAAAATTACCATTTTCCAATTTACAAGTAAACCATATCATTTTAAAACTGTCATCACACTGATCACAATGGTGCAAGTCCCATCTCAATACGACCTTCCTAGGCCGAGATATGCCTGGTAATGATGCTGGGTTCTTGGTTTCTCATCATGTCTGATGGGTTTAGGTTCTTGGTTCCTCATCACGTGTGATGGGTTTAGGTTCTTGGTTCCTCATCACGTGTGATGGGTTTAGGTTCTTGGTTCCTCATCACGTATGATGGGTTTAGGCTCTTGGTTCCTCATCACGTGTGATGGGTTTAGGTTCTCAACACATTATCAAGAATATCTCAGCCTACGAATGTCGTAAGAAGCTGGGATTGGTACCATTGTGATCAGCTCAAAGAGATCTTTCAAGTGATATATTTTGATGCCAGATTTAAATTTTGATGAAAAACCATGAATTGTATTATATAACAAGTATAAAAAAAACATTGGAAATGTAATGAGAAATAGGAATGGTCAAATTGTAAAAAAGAAAGCAACAAACAAGATGAAAATGGGTGTTTGAGTGTGGGCTGTACTCGGGAGGTCTTGGGTTCGATTCCCAGCTGAGTCCCAGATTTTTTCTGGGATATCTTTCTCTCTCAGCATTCAATTCAAATGAATATTTATGTTACGCTAATGAGGCATCCATGCCATTCTTATGACCCAGTACTATCTGACAGGCAATACATATACAGTATACCCATAGCCATACATTGTACAACTAGAATAATGGGGATGTGCCATTAACAGGTTGATTTTCAGGACATTAAAGGAACTGTGTCACTATATAAGCGGTGTTTTGTTACTAAAAAAAAAATGTGTGACATTTTATGATGTTCTATGACCGTTTGTGACGTTTTTTGTTTTGTTTATTGTGCATTTGTCAACAAAAAATGTCACAAAACTTCACGCATTTTATTTTTGGTAACAAAACACCGCTTATATAGTGACACAGTTCCTTTAAATTTTGACAGGCAGAAATGCCTTCCAAAAAATCCCTTAGCTCAGATAGGAGATTCATAGCCAATGACTCAGAAACAGCTCAAGGCATTTATATTGGGACACTCTGTACAAAATACTTGTGGGTAGTGCATTCCTTTGACCAAAATTGGTAATTAAGTATAAGTACATCCTGTGCTACTTACTACTATAGCACACCCTCAGTATATGTAGTCCCAGCAAGGAGACTATTGTACTGTAGCTTATGACATGGCCAAGTTATGGAGAGAAAACAAAGCCTCAAGTGAATGAGAATAGACTTTACAATGTTTACTGTATACTAGTCTGTGAGATTTGGCTCGGAAATCGACCAGTGTCTGAAAAAACAGTATACTGTGCCATTTTCTACTCAGATGCCTATGAGTTCTTGTGGCTCAGTGGCAAGGGCATTTGAACCAAAATTCCAATCCAGCTAGATTTCAAAAAATTTTTTCAGAGAGTTTATAACACTGTACATTGTATACCACACACTCTGTACCTGTCTGTGAATCCTGATGAACTCGTTTGGATCTCCTTTGGCCCACGGAGGTAGCACCACGTCTCCCAACACCTCCCCACTCTGTTTAGTGCCGAGGTTGAAGTGATTGGTGTTGCTGAGGAACTCTGGGAGGTAGAAAAACTCTGGGATGAGCTCCTTGATGTCGGCCATGTTGGTTTCACTGGCCGACCTCCAGGAGACAGGGATACTGTGGAAGAGACGATCGGGAAGATCAAAATGGCCGCCCTGTGAGAGGAGAAGGAGAGAGAGAGAGAGAGAGCAGGGGTACTCTGATGAAATATTCCCACCAATATTTTGTGCTTTACGGTATTTGCTGGGAGCGAGTACAGTGTTCCAAATGAAGAGAGCAAACTTTTTAATCTTGCTCTAATTTTTACCCAATCCAAAATGGAGTTGAATTTTACACAAAATTTCACTAGTAAAGCATTAATCTACCATAAAAATACTTTAGCTGTCTGTAGCCAGCAGTTTTGGCAAAGTTTAGTATAGCAGTAATACATTCTTAGCACCATTTTGATGACATCACAATGAATTAATGACAATTTACTACAAGGTATTGCATAATAGCAGCTGCACATTATTATAGTAAACATGTTGTGGTTAATGACATCAGATAACTGCACACTACTTTATGACATCATATTACATCATCAAAATGGCTGTATTGCAGGCTAACTACTTTCCTTCAACTTAAACACTAAGCAGAGTGTGCAAAAAGCTCAACTTTTACATGCATCAATAAACTAACATGTCTACTATCTTATTTGAAATAATTAGAGCTTAACTCACAAGATTGCAGAAATAAAATGCTAAAAACTTTTACCCCTCTAAAACTTGATTTTTTGGTTATCTAGAAGAATGCCTTTTGAGTTAAGAACCCATACTTGCTGTGAATATGTAGTTCAGGGGGTATTATCATGGAATGAAAATTCAGAGCTTAACTCACAGGTTTGTAGAAGAAAAATGCTAAAAACTTTTTAAAAATCACCTCAATAAAAGAACCCATACAGCTGCAGAGGTGTCACATGATAGCCCCGCCCATCTTTTACTAATTTCTCTGGTAATCAAATTATCTAATTACATTATGTAGAACCCAACCCTACTTAGCATTGCTAAGTTAAGTGGCAAATAACCCAAATTCAAAAAGTTTGCTCTCTTCATTTGGAACACTGTATAATTTTTCATTCCATCATAGCTATGAGTTCATTATGGAATAAAATTTGGCGGATTGTTAAAAATTTCATGATTGGCAGATTTTATTTTGGCGGTAGTGCATGCAGCAATACACATATTCCGTATAATATGTGTCAGTGGCGGATCTAGAAAATGTAAATGGGGGGTTCCAACCAGGTGGGCGAAGCCCACCCGGCCGCAAAGCGGCCCGGCGCGCAAGCGGCACCAACTAGGGGGGTCTGGGGGCATGCCCCCCCAGAAAATTTTTAGAAATATGGAGGCTCAGAGGTGCAATTTAGTGCATTCTAGAGCAGTTTTACAGTATAACAGAATCGCTACTGCTGGTAGGGATTTAGAAGATTTTGACCGATTGATCTTCATTAGCGAGAGGGAGGGGCTGGCTACACGTGAGAATTGTTCACACCCACTGAGTATTACTGGAAGGCTTCAAGCATTGGACAGTCAATCCGGTATCAAATTGAATCTCGAATTTAAAGTCAGAGTGGCTATAGGATGATCATCCTAGTCTACACTTGTAAGTTTAATTGTTATACTTAAACACTGACTGGCTAGTATACAGAATGTACCGTATTTTACACACACACGCAAAACAACAGGCTCAGTGACACTGACTGTATGTTGTTCAATGATCAGTCTAATAGCATAAATGGTAACTTCATCCTTCGAGGATGTAGTTGACAAAAAGTTTTGATCAGCTTTGTCATTTGGGCTTCAGATGTGAGTGCATTACAGCGGTCACGATTGATCTTCATCAACGCAAGTCCACTCAATCGGCTCTCTGTCATGGTAGCACGTCGAGCAGTCTTGATCAGCTTGAGCTGACTGAAGCTTCTCTCACTCTCACATGATGTGATAGGTAGTGTCAGTGCTACCCGAAGCAAAGAATGTATATTCGGAAATTGAAATTCACTACAAGCCTGAAATACATCAACTAACTTGTTGGGAAGTACAGATTCTGACTGCTTCCACTTGTGTACCCATAAGCCATACTCAGTTGAGAACATGATGGCATGAGGTATGTCATCTCTATACAACTCAATTGCTTCAGCAAGCTCAGGTGGGACACTAACAGCATCTCCAAGAGTGACACATTTACTTGGCAAAAGGTATAGCAGTCCAAGAACAATTTTGTGAGAAGGGTTGTTTGAAAATCTGTCTTCCAGCTCAGCAACGACATGCGAGAGGAACTCATCGTACAAGGTGATACGATAGTAATCCTCAGCTGTGGATGATGGAGGATTACTTCGGTGTGCTTGGCGACCTGCAAGCCTAGGTTTGCTAAGTATGAACTCATCTCCATTCAACTTCTTACCCAACCTGGTAGCCTCAGCAACTAACTTCTTGAATTCAGTTGTGGAATCCCGTCTCAAAGATTTCAGTGTTGAAACTACAGAGCTCACCATGTTGTAAGCATAGACTACATCTATGGCTTGCAGTTGGAGCTTCACAGTCAACTCTCGGAGAGCTTGTAGCACCTGCAGTAGAATGTGGAAGGCAATGAGGAAAGTAGATGACTGGAGCTGAAACAGAAAACCATTGGCCTTTGAAATTGTTTCTCCATCCCAACTCCAGTTGGTATCTAGCTCTTCATGTGAAGCAGGACGAGCCATGGCTTCCAAACACATGTGTACAGCAGGAAGAAGCTCCAAAAAGACAGCATAGGAGTCGATCCTTTGTATCCAGCGTGTCCTACATGCATCCTTCAACTTCTTTGCCTTTGATGTGGGATCACAGAGGTCAATTGCCTTGTCTAACATGCGCTGTCTCTTTGCTGAGAAGTTAAAGAATCTTGCAATTTCAGCAACATAAGATTCGGCATTCTTGAATGCCTGAATGTTGCAAGCAGAGACAATGGCAAGGTTTAGTCGATGAGCTGCACAGTGGTAGTACATTGCTAGAGGAGCTTCTTGTTGTACAATGGTTTTGCAACCAGATCTGGCACCAGACATGTTGGAAGCCCCATCGTAACACTGGCCACGCATATCTGTTGGAGATAACCCATGTTCTCGAAGCCACTGAAGAATGCTCTTTGCCAAGACCTCACCAGTAATTCTCTCTACCTCTATGAAGTCACAAAATACTTCCTTTATCTCACTGCCGAGGACGTACCGTATTGCGATTGAGAGCTCTTCCCGGTTAGCTGCGTCAGTAACCTCATCAGCAATGATAGAAAACATTCTAGCACTCTTCACTTCAGTGATAATATCATTCTGAATGGTATCACCTATCACACGCACCATTTCGTTTTGAATGGTTTTAGACGTGTATCGGGCATTTCTCGGTGATTTGGAAAGGTGATTAGCTAGTATGGGATCTGTTTCCGCTCGGAATCTAACTAGCTGGACAAAATTACCCTGATTGGAGCTATTTTCTTCATCCCAATCAATTGTGTCATCACGGTGGCCACGGAGTGCAAGTCCTTGCTTACCGCACAGTATCGCAATCTTCAGCAATGACTTGATTACCTTCTGGTTGGCTTCCATCATCCGTTTTGCCTCACTATCCAGAATGGTTTCGATTGATTGAGAAGGATTCTCATATCTTGACAAGAACTCATCCATCTTGGTCATCGCAACGAGGTGGTAATCCTTAGCTGCATGCTTACCTGCCTTGTCTGACATCTTTATCCATGAACTGAATGGCTGAGATACAAGCTGCCCTAAACCTTGACCACTTACTTGGTTAGGAGCAAAGAACACACATGCACGGCAGTATGCACCATCCAAGTGCTTGCTGTAGTGAAGCCAGGGATACTGTTTCAACCATGAAGGATGAAATTGACGTAATGCACTAGAATCACATGGGCGTGTGCGAGGATAAATCGATGCATCGCTCTCTGGATTCGTTTTCAATACATGATACTTGTGTTCCCTGGAAAGTTTCTTCAAATCAACACTTGACTCCTTCAGCTTACCAATGTCACACTCGATGCTGGAAGGGGTAATTTGGTTCTCTGTGGCATTGTTCGATCCACTAGAATCTAATAATATAATGCCATCAGGACATTTTTTCACAAGTATGTACTATTGTTTTTGCTTATGCTTACTTTCATTGTCACTGTGTGAAGCACATGTAACTGTGTTGATAGAATTGTCATGGGAATGCACAATGTCAGTATCATCATTATCGCCATGGTCTGAACTGGATGTCAGCTGATGATCTATTTGGTGCCAGGGTAAATCATTATTGTCAGCTATTGTTCTAAAATTAATGCATACTCCTACTATATTACAGTTACTTAATATAGCAATACCTAGTGTACTCCTCTTAGCAAAGTAGGATGTGATTGAGTGACTATGAGTATCTGGTTTCCTTTTCCTGCTCATGGTTTATACAGCTGATCCGCAACATGTGGTCCTTCAAGTTTGGGAAATTCCCTTTCTATTTTAAAGCATGCAGTATAAGTTAAATAATATTGAAATTCAGTATTCGAATCGTAGACTAAGCTTGCTTCGAACCCTGTGAGCTAGGAATAGCTTGTCAAATGAATCAAAGAGACTAATATTCGTTTTACTGACTTTTAACAAGCTATTTGATCAAGTAAGTGTGCTGGTATAAAGTAAAATTCATACAAATAAATTTTTTGTGCATCTGGCTCAAAGGGGGGGTTCCATGGAACCCTTGAACCCCCCCCTGGATCCGCCACTGCTGTATGGCAGCCATTCATTTCTATACTCATTAATAATTCATCAGCTACTTGGGAAATGAAGTTGACGACCCTTTTCCAGATAGACAAGTGAGCGTTATTTAGAATACGAATATTTGTTGCCTGGCTAGCGAGACTAGTGCCTGCCTGCATAGCTTTGCCTCTATTATCTATGCTGCCTGCTTTACCTGAAGATTTCTGGTTGTACTTAAGTCTCTGTAACCTTTCAGTCTTCAGTATTTAGGAGGTAAATAGACTACTTTCAGATTTGTTATGTAGTTGTCCGAAGAAGATGAGAAAGGCAATATACAGCTCCAGCTCTGGACGCTTCACTTTTAATACTGATAGCATAATAATTATAGGATCCATGCTGATAGTGTACAAGTAACTAAGATATCCACACAAACTCAATTGTAATTCATAGAATAATGAAAAAATAAGAACAAACAAGTGAAAAAAACATTGGAAATGTAATGAGACATAGGAATGGCCGAATCGTAAAAAAAAAAGCAAACAAGATGGAAAGGCTGTTTGAGTGTGTAAAGAATTATTCCTATGGGCAACATGAGGGACAGGGAGGAGAGTACTACATGTAGCCCATACACTGCACACACTCAAACAGCCTTTCCATCTTGTTTGCTTTCTTTTTTACGATTTGGCCATTCCTATGTCTCATTACATTTCCAATGTTTTTTTTCACTTGTAAATTCTTAAATATTACATTCTCTAACTTGTTCAAACTCATAGCTAGTACGTAATAGCTAGTGATTGAAGTACTTTACTATACACAACTATTATGATTATTATAGCTAACGTTCTCTAACTTATTCAAGCTCATAATAATAGTCATCACACTGATTAGTATTTTGCTCAAGTCCTGCATTAATGATGCATATAAATGCAGTCATGAGTCAAGCTTTCATTATTTGCACTTGACGACCCCCGTTTCCATTTCCGTTCCCTACTTCCCGTGAAATCCAGTTGCCTCTTAGCATTACATGTTGAAATTTTTTTGGTTATAAAATATACAGTCAGTGCAAATCCACTCTAACAGATATAATTTATTCCCAGTACGGTAGTACTGGGTACATAGGAATAGCACGGATGGCTATAGTGCAATACAAATATTCACGCGAATAACTGCAAAAACTGAGCGCTTAGCACTTAAAGGCTCTATTTAGCCTTTTCTCTTTCTATTGAGCCTAAAAAGATAGCCTAAAACCATCGCTAAAGTAACAAACTAAAGTATGCCAAACCTCCAATTTTCTCCATCTTCTTCCATCTTGGAACGACTTTTATCGAAGACCGCTCACTTTCAGAAGCTGATTTTTGAACGAATAAACTTGTCTTCACGTGCTTTTTGTATTGGTTATTCGTCTCTCTAGCTGGGTCGCTAGATACAAGATGAAAAGAGCCTTCTCCGTATGGCAGCCATTCATTTCTATACTCATTAATAATTCATTAGCTACAGTTGAAATCAAGTTGACGACCCTTTTCCAGTTAGACAAGTGTGCATTATTCAGAATATTCACCCGCTGCCGTGGCTGTTTTACCTGAAGATTTTTGGTTGTGCTGAAGTCTCTGTAACCAGTTACCAGTACCTTTCATTCTTCAATAATAGGTGAATAGACTACTTTGTTACATAGTTGTCATTATAAGAAGATAAGGAAAGCAAGTAAATTTTGTAAGATACAGCTCCAGCCTCCTGAGATGCTTCACCATGACTTTATACTGATAGCATAGATTATAACATAAGCTATAATATCCATGCTGATAGTGCTACCATATACACACGAACTCAAATGTGATGTAGAATTATGAAAAAATGAGAAGAAACAAGTGAAAAAAACATAAAAATGTAATGGGACATAGGCATGGCCAAATCGTAAAAAAAAAGCAAACAAGATAGAATGGCTGTTTGAGTGTGTAAAGAAGTATTCCTATGGGCAACATGAGGGACTCAACATGGGAAGAGAGTACTACATGCAGCCCACACAGGAATGATTCTGCACACACTCAAACAGCCATTCCATCTTGTTTGCTTTCTTTTTTACGATTTGGCCATTCCTATGTCTCATCACATTTTTAATGTTTTTTTCACTTGTTACTTATAGGTCTGTAGGTAAAAATCAAGCCAGATGTGTGTTCTGTGGTAAAATACGTTAATGTACCTATAATTATCAAAGCAACCATTAGATGATGTACAGAGGGAATCAGTATCAAATCACTTTGACCCCAGCTCCTCTCAGTAGCCGGTAGAAGGAACCTCAGGTTGATAAGCCTACTGCCATCAAAAGTCATGACTTTAAATTTGTAATTATCAGATTCTCATTTGAACAATTTGGGCCATTGTTCAAGTTGTGAGACATGTGCATGATGAAAAGTTTGGATGATGTCGCTGTTTAGTTATGTTAGTGGTGGCTCGGTACTTGAATCCAATAAAAAGCCCATCAGTAGCTAGATATTTTTTAGACAGCACAATTATATAGGTAACGTAACTCGTTCTGTCCTTCCTAAACACCTCCAGCAGAGTAGGTTAGCTGTCAGTAAGCAGTAAACCTGTATTGCCTGAAAAGATAATGAAAAGCAGTTAGTAAATTAACGTACAATAGCTGTATAATAATACTATTCTGGTAAACTCACTCATGTCAGGGTCACCACAGTCACAGATATTGGAAGGTGAAGAAGCAACTTTGTATAACCCAAACATTAACGCATACAGCACCAGCCCCATGTTCAATTATACAATTGATTGATTCTGATTCAGATTCCATTTTGTCACAGAGACAGCACACATAGTCGACATTGTACTGAACACAGTGCCCGGAACACACTGCCATCTGAGTCCACATAAAATTAATATTGATAAACAAAATCTATGAAAATTATAGCTGGTAGACTCACCAATCAGTGCTTCCTAGCCTATCCTGTCTTACATCTTCATCAGCATGATGAATCTCCAGAGTCTCCACAGCTATCACTTCCAGCAGATTACTCATACAAGTATGGCTCAATTCTGTTCCATCACTACCTGAAGCACACAGAGAGGATGGCTCAAAACATTACTCCTTGCACTTGAATCATCGTTGTTGTTGTCAATAGCAGAAGAGCTGTGTTCAGCCCTACTAAACGTGTTCGCACACGCGCGTAGAAAATGTTTTCCCCGTGACGTCACGTAATAGCTTAACAACAGGAAATACAGAAATTTGCCTTTCCTGGTGGATTAAGCTCACCTCAAATCATGCAAGTTTTTAGTGCTTTAGATTTTTTTGTTTATTTTTTCTCTAATTTACACCACTTTAGATTTTTTTTGATTATTTTCCCTCTAATTTACACCACTTAAGTACATTTTGGTACAAAAAAATTTTTGCATGTCAGCCCCTCTTTAAAAGAAAACTTTCTAAAGGATGCTTTAAGCCATGTTTGAAAGCTTAGCTATTTTATTCTGAGGGTTTATATAAGCATGAACATATTGTATTGTGTCTATGGGACAGGTGACCCATTCCTATTATACGTACTACCTTACGTATGATAGTACATATCTAGCTACATTCTACATTGTAAAGCCTGATATAGGGGAAATCAGTGAAAGATGTTTGCAATTATTCAGAATATGGTACCCAGACATGTACAGAGACAATTACAAAAAAGGATAAAGGTAGTCAGTCATCTGCTACAGAGTCTACAGGACCTAGTGGTACTGGTGTTGACTGTGACTCTGATGAGACGGTAGCATATAATGGGTCTGAAGTTGAAGATTTCAAGTCTCCTGATGACGATTCAGATGATAAATTATTTCTTTATGATTTAGACCCAGAGTATGATGGGTCACCTCCTTAGAGTCAGCCAGGCATGAAGCGGGGAATACATCACACTCCAATTGGCTGGAAAAAGATACCTATAAAAAAGAAAAAGCTTATTAAGTAAAACTGCTTGTGGTGTACATAAACACATGTACAAACAATTTAAAACTGTTGTATTAAATTTTGCAAAAATACATTATATATTCCCAGAACGGTAGTACTGGGTACACAGGAATGGCACGGATGGTCCATTAGCGCAATACAAATATTCACGCGAATAACTCTGCAAAAACTGAGCACTTAGCACTTAAAGGCTTCTCAAGCTTCTATTTAGCTCTTTCTCTTTCTATTGAGCCCAAAAACATGGCCTAAAACCATCGCTAAAGTAACAAACATAAACATGCCAAACTTCCAAATTTCTCCATCTTCTTCTTCTTCTTCTTCTTCTATCTTGCTCGAGTTTTCTCAGAGACTATTCACGCTGATTCTTAAACGAATGAACTTGGTTTCTTCCGGGACAATCGCTTTTGCCATCGGTTTTTAGCACCTCTCATTGAGTAGCTAGATACAAGGCAAAAAGCGCCTCCTCTATATGGCCGCCATTAATTTTTTGTACACTCATGCATAACTTATTAGCTTCTAGAAAATTCGAATTGACGACCCTTTCCACACACAAAACGGTGCAATATTTGGAATTCAAATGCAAGTTGCCTGGAACTATAATTTTTGCGATACCTGGTTGCTCTTCTTAAGAGATGAATCAGGACTTTGATTATCATAACATATACTAAGAAAGGCAAGTAAATTTTATGATACAGCTCCTGCCTCCAAATCATGCAAATGACTGAGATGTGTGTTACACTTCAGTATCAAGCAGGCCGCTCAGTACACAACTTACTGAGCAGCCCTGCCACAGTCTGGCTTGCCAGACTCAGGGGGTGGTGACTCCCATATATACTGTACTTGGAGCCGCAACCGCAGTCAAGATCTTGACCGTCCAAAATTTCCATTTTAACCGTTGACCGGGACTAAAAATTGATTTTGACCGTTGACTGAGCTGCGAAATTCGCACTTGACTGACGACCTTTACAAACTTCGATCGTTCATTTTGACCGTTGACCAGCACTAAATTTCATTTTGACCGTTGACCAGCACTAAAATCTCATTTTGACCGTTGACCGTCATCTTGACTGAGGTCGCAGCTCCAAGTACAGTACATATGGGAGTTGCCACCCCCTGAGACTACTAGCTTAGTAGCTAGCTACACACACCAACTCAATTGTGATTTGTAGAATTATGGAAAAATGAGAACAAACAAGTACAAAAAACATTGGAAATGTAATGAGACACAGGAATGGCTAAATCATAAAAAGAACGCAAACAAGATGGAATGGCTGTTAGANTTCATGTCACACACAGTAAACCATGCATGACTTACTGCCCATTGTTCAGGTAGTGGTTTCTCTCGCGATAGAACTGAGAACCATCCTGAGGACTGCTCAGGATCAGTCTCTGGATGAGTGCCGGCCACAAAGCTACTCTCACTGAGAGACGACTTGGAGAGGGAGAGAAGCCTTTTTATTGCAAGTGTGTGTGCGTGTGTGTGTGTGTGTGTGTGTGTGTGTGTGTGTGTGTGTGTGTGTGTGTGTGTGGAGGAAATGTGTATGCATTATAATATGCATGCATCACATATCCAAATATTTTGAGTAATATCTCAGTATTGAGCTGGGACTTGTACCATTGTGATCAGCTTGAAAAGAGCTTTCAAATTAATGGATATCTATTTTGTTAGATTTTGTGTCGAAAGCCAAAGTAGCCAATTTTGATGATATTAATTTTGATGATTTGATGCTTAGCGATTTTGGGTCAAAATCAAACCTATATCACATCAGGCATCATCTGAAAACTCTCTTTGAGCTGATCCTAATGGTTTCAACCCCAGCTCTTTACGACCTTCCTAGATTGAGATAATGCTAGTTGAAGAATTTACCCTCTAGAACTTACTTTTGGTAGATCTTGTTTCTCTGTTTCGAGTGGAAAATGAGGAAGTGATTTCGCCCGTCAGAGGAGAACACCTCGATGGCACACCTTCGAAGGAGGTAGCGACGTTTATGGATCTCTCTGATGGCAGTGTAGCTCCACTTGATGTGCCTAGAGGAGGGGGGAAGGATTGGCAGTGGAAGAGAGGTAAATAATGAATGCTTTTACAACTACATGCAACTATTGAGAGTAAGTTGAGTGTGTTACTTACTGGATTTCAAACTGCCTTGTGTCCACAGCTCCACCTTCTTCCTGTAAGTGACTGGGAACCACTGGGTTGTAGGAACTGAGAGAAACAAAATAAAAATTCAAACAGTTAAGTTAAAATTGTTAGCAAAGTTGTACAGAATCCTCTATCAATGGCGAGAACCAAAATTAGTATTTACAAAGACATGAATGTATACACACAACACACATGAAGGCCTGAACATCCAGTATAGACTCTTCTTATCACTGTACAAATACAACAAACTCTCTCTCTCTCACACACTCTTACTCAGGAGGTGCAGTTTCCACATCAATGATCTCATTGTGCTTGGATATGGTGATGCCCTCAATGACGTAGAAGTGGGTGGTACCCAACAGGAGGAGGCCATCATGACTGTCAAGACCAGTCAGCTTGGCACACTGATACTGCAAGGTCACCTAGAGGTGAGAATGGGAAGGCAAGGGTCAGTATCATGATGCATCAATGGTACAGAAAAGGACTTGTAGGTTACTAAACTGATGACCTTTACCATACAACTAAAGACTTAAGTTTTTGTCTTGCGTTTTTTTTTTGTTTTTTTGTTTTTTTCCAGCACAGCACTAACACAGTTTTAACATACAGACACCACCTCCATGTCTCAGAACATGCAGTAAGTACTTACCTTGTCTTCTGGTTCAATCAGTTTGTATATTGTCTGAGCTACTGGATTGTCCGAGTCAGATTGGTTGAAAGCATCTGATTGGCTGCTGGTAGTCACATGACCAGGAGAAGGAGAGGAACTAATAGAATCTACAAAAAAAAAAGAAAAAAAAAAATCATAAAAATGTGAGCAAGTCAAGAAAAGAGATGTGAAACTATCATCATGTGTACATACCTTTCTCAACAGATCCTCCACTGGACACTTTGCTGATGGTCAGAGACACATTGTCATGGTAACCAGCTCTAGTGGGTGTGGTCAGCAGCGTCGGATGTTGGAACAGTTTTGCCCTCTTCACGTAGAGCTCTGTGTCAAAGCTGTCTGGTTGCTGGTACTTTGATTTGGAGGAGGACTTGGGTTCTTCCTTCTGCTTGTAGTGATCGTAGAAGTTATGATTTCTGCAGAGCCTTTTTCTCATTCGATAAGGACCTGAAAGAAAAAGAGAGGATATAGCTAAAGTCCATCTGGTTTGAGAATGCTGCCGGAAAAGCAACCAAAAGAACAGGGAGAACGAGTGCTTTCCAATTTTGCTTGGAATTTTGAAATCGGTTGGATATTTAGAAAGTTATTAAATTTTTTCTACCAGCATTCTCAAACCAGATAAACTTTAGTTCCGAGCAATATTCCAGCTAAAATGGCCAATAGGCCAGCTAGAAAAACACTATGAGATGAAAAAAAAAAGAGATTTAGAAACAACAGAGTAATCCTACGTACGTAGCTATCTTTTTGTTAAAATGTCTTACACCTATAAGCAGGCACTGGGGTACAAGTTCTACTCAGTCTACAAACTAGTTCTTATTAAAGCACACTAATATTGTAGACACTCACCTTCCACAGTGTCCAGCATCCATTTGTCCAGGGAGGAGGGGATCTGGGGACCCCAGAGACCTCTCTCTCTCGTCAGCTCATACTCTATCTTCTTCCACTCAGACACAGCAAACCGTAGCTTGTACTCAATGTTCTGTGGGTACGTGCGTAATATTATGTGAGTGAGTATATATAAATGTAGGTGTGTGTGTGTGTGTGTGTGTGTGTGAGTGCCAATAGCAGTCAAATGAAGGTCTAGTGATTCTCCAACTATTCTCTAGATCCTCAAAAGTTTGTACTTACACGTTGGTGTTTTCTGAGCAACGATTCAAAGTACTTCTGAGCAGCCAGCACCAACAGAGGACACAATGTATCTACATACTCCTGCATAGATGAGTCAACAGTTATAGCCAACAAACACACGAACACACAAACAAACAAAGAAACAAACAACAATCTCTTTTTAATCTCTCGTGCCTAAAACAAGCTCTCAATAATAGCCAACAACAAACAAACATAAACACAAACAAATAACAACGAAAACAATCCCTCTTCAATTTCTCTCACCTGAATCAAGTTCTCAATATTCACGATGGGTTTCTTCTGCCCCCTCTTCATCTTGGAGATGGTGCTCGACCCGAGGCCTGTCCCCAGGAACCCTCCTCCTCCAATGGTGGACCTACGAGGGTCCTTCTGGGACGAGTCCATCAGAGAGGCAGTCTTCTCCTCACGGACAAAGAACTCCCAGGACTTGGTGAGGTGGTCGTTGAGAAAGTGCTCGCAATTTTGTAGTCTGCACGAAATGAGAGGTAAGTAAAAAATAGTGGAGAAATTCTCTACCAATGAGTTTCAGTACATAGTAATGCAACTGCAGTATACAGTGTGTGCTTGGTTGGTTGCTGCTACATCTTGGCTACTTTAGATACAAGCAACAGTATGGTCACATTCCTACCTCAGACATAGTTTCATAAAATTTTAGTTTGTTTTTTGTTGTTTTTTTGCTTTGCAATTCATACACTGTTTACTGTATACTGCACACTGTACACAGTATAATATACACAGTATACTGTATACTGTATACTGTGAACTGTATACTGTATACTGTGAACTGTATACTGTATACTGTATATTGTATACTGTATACTGTATACTGTATACTGTATACTGTATACTGTATGCTGTATACTGTATACTGTATACTGTATACTGTGACAGTGAACTGTGAACTGTATACTGTATACTGTATACTGTACACAGTATAATATACACAGTATAGAGTATACTGTACACAGTACACAGTACACAGTATACTGTATACTGTATATTATGGATGTCCTTACAAGTACAAGTGGAGACCTTTGATGGTTTGTAGGCTAACCACAACTTTACTGCATACCAGTGAAACCCACAAGCGTTTTGAACACAATGACATTACATATAAGGCCCAGGCTCCATCAGTCTCTGGAAACAGAGATGCTTTGTGAAATGCTCTAATGCTAAAATGGCAAAAATCTTTTTTTGGAAGGTCCTTGGATGGATCTGCATAAAACTGTACTTCTCATATCAACAAATTAAGAACCAAAATGAGGCACTTTTCACAGTATCTATCTATTATTTTTGCAGTTTAGACACATTCTGTTGGAGTGTGCTATATAACATAGTTTAGTTTAATCAAGTATTAATATTTCATGGTTCCCTTGAACTGTGAAATACAAATACAGCGAAACTTTTCCATACAATAAAACTTAGCATGGCCCACCTACCTCAGTAGAGCTTGGTTTCCTCCAGCCAGCGATGGCATCCCACTGGCCAGGAGAGCCTCGCGGCCAGAGTTCTTTGGGACAGGCAATTCTGTAGACAAAAATGTCTCCATTTCTTTTCGTTTGTGTTCCAACATTCTCTTCCAGAGTTGATTAGCACCGCTCTTCATCATCGCTAATGAACCAGGGACGTACCCAGAGGGCAATTTACTCTTACTCTTTCCAGCTCCACCCACTTCCTGTCCTGGCCCACCATCAGCCACGCCCACATCCGGTTTCAAATGAGGATACTTATCGGCAAAGACGATCCTCAACAGACAAAAAGTGAGGCACTCGAGGAATTCAGTATCCACGTTAGTATCGTCAAAAATGATGTGAGATTGACTCGAAAACTGACACAGTGTATCCATCAGTGCCTTCTGCTCAGTCTCAGAAGCCGGTATACTCGACACTTGGTACAAAATGAGCCTATTCAAACTTCGCTGGAGTTCGTAAAGTGGCAACTCTTTTGGCGTCTTTCGAGCTTGTTCAACAAGAGAGAGTAAGAAAGTGTACACGGTGCTTGGAGGATTCAAGTAGACCTCTTGCCACACTTTATCGACCAAACGGGAACAAAATACGGCCAATCCATTCCAGCATCGATCAATGATGGAGATTGCAAAGGTCTCTTTGAAGAGGATCCTGATGTCTTCGTTGCCCGACTGCAGGTAGTCCATCACACTGTGGAGGACGAGGGTCTGGTAGTGATTGATGAGGTCTGTGCTCACACCAGGGGGCGTGGCATTGAGGACCCGTTCCAGAATGGGACACGAGGAGGGGATGTCTTTGGATTGGAGAATGGTGGAACTGGAATTGGACAGGGAGAGAAGATAGATAAGGGGTATTTTACACAGAAAATTTTAGCACAATTAGACTTGGCAAGCATGTACAAAATACAGAGTTGGTAGCTATAAAAATTAGCAATTTACTGTTATGTACATGGATAGAAATCTCAAAGCATTAGCTTTCACACTAAATAAAATTATTGATGATTTGAAAGTATCGAATCCCCAATTACTATGAAAGATTATTTGCTATCTTTTATTGTATGATTCTCTACCTGAATCCATCCACTGTTATGGTTCGAAGGAACTTCATGATGGTCTTGACAGCGAGGTTGTCAGGCTTCAACAAGATGGCCCTCTTCATCTCCTCAGCACTAGCCCCTCCCCCTCCTACCCCTCCAGGGAGCTGCTCCGTCTCTATCATGATCTAGAGCGGGTTGGTGAAGTCATGTGATAGTCATGTGATAGAATAAAAGTTGTGCACAAACATGCACGACATACAAGTAGCATTGGAAATAAGCATTCTTAGTGAGGTGGTTTCTAAATAATGCACACCTAAACAACCATGGACAAACTATAGACTGTACACACTCACCCAGTCTGAATCTCCTTCATTCTCTCCCACTTCTGATTCACTAGTTCCTCTTCCAACCTGAGCAAAGACAAACAATAACATCACTAGAACACAATGCCTGCCAGCCAGCCATGCACCCTGTACGTAGCTCAAGCACATTTAAAGTAAGACTTCAATCTTTAAAGCTAGCAACTCAAAAGCACATGAACCATCTACTTTCATCAATGCCTATACTCTAGCTAACCTCCTGCATGGTGACTGGGGGAAAGAGAGTTGAGACAAGGTGTTCAATGAACTCCTGGGAGGTGGCTACTCTGACAAACTCTGGAACATTGCGATAAAGACGGATAAAGAACTTGATGAGATCAACAGCAGAGCTCTGAGCCTGTCTGGTCTGGACATCCTGTGTGTGTGTGTGTGTGTGTGTGTGTGTGTGTGTGTGTATGTGTGTGTGTGTGTGTGTGTGTGTGTGTGTGTGTGTGTGTGTGTGTGTGTGTTTGCAAAATGCTGCAGCTGCTGTAGATGTTTATACAAAAACTGAGAAGCACATACTACAGCAACACTATTTACAAAAACAAAGATCAATACCATAAACAACAAGTAAATGAAAAAAAAATGACAAAACTGCAAGAGACCCATTTAGCAAAACTAAATATATTCAAAAACCCTTCAAGGAAAGACACTGCCCAAATGACAAACTTAAACATTTATCCATAGAATGAGACTAGAAATCATTGATGAAACAAAACACAAACAAACGAAATCAGAAAACATGGCAATAAGAGAGAAATGTCAAAATAATGGTTATAAAATAATGCACATAAATTATTGCGTATGTTTTGGCACGCCTAGAATTGCTCTAGGCCGGTAAAGGTTCGAATCAATACTTGGTATGAACAGGACTTTCTTTTCCACAAAAGAAATTCTCAGTCAAAACTACACTTTACAAAAAAAATTTTGAGATTACCATACTTGTTATGTTAGTTTGCTCAATTAGGGAAGGGAAACAACTGTCAGTTCGTGCTGACTTGGGAAACTCACCAGGTAGTGGGTGTTGTAGGTGTTGTTTCAAGGGTGAGAAGTAGTGCAGAGACTTTGACAACATGTCCTTCATCTCTGAGGAGATGGAGTCAAACCCGTTCACCCACCCTCCAAAGATCTCCCCATCATGGAACTTCTGTCTCAGTGTGTTGTCCGTGAGGAGCTGGATGAGGATCCTGAGGGCCCTGAGGACAGTGTGGGTGTGGATACGGGCATCCATGAACAGCATGAGCCAGTCAAAGCCAAGAGCTTGGTAGAGCTGGTGGGCAAAGCTGTGGAGGGTGTGTGTGAGTATAGTTGAAATGATTCTTGATACAATTGGCACACGGACACTCCACATCAAAATGGAACAAACACTAACAAACAAAAAAAATATATAAAAGTTGTTTACAGCTTGAGTGTTTTGCATAATTGGAAACTCAACAATACAAGACAATGTATACTTTGTGTTACACAGCAAAAGACATTGTGAGATAGTAGTAAGTTAGGGGGTACCCAGGGAGGCTCCCTATGTGGTGGGTAGGCTATAAATAGAAACAGACATTCTATAGGTATATAAAATGGATTGCATTTTCTTACTGCACTTATGCTGTATGCTGCATCAATCTTGTGGACAGCAAAGGGCAATACTTGAGTGCTGCCAGTGTGGAATTTTCAATTCTAAGCAGCATTTCTCCAATGACCATTCACGTGACGGATTCAAGCATTACTTGTGGAATCACTGGACATGGTGCACTTTTCAATTCAAGCAAGGAGATATTGGGTAAGTATTTGATAGGTAATTGATCACTTTGTTGCGTGTTTGTATGTGTTGTGCTAACACTGGCTATAATGTACTTGTAAGTAATGCAATACCTAGGTGACACTATTATAATGTGTATATTAATTAGAATAATTATTAGATCAATTTGCTTTCTAGATGATAATTACACTGTAACAGAAAGACATGTCCCTGTACAAGTAAAGATGTTACCTTCCAATGCCTCCAAGGTAGAGAGAGAGATTGATGGTCAGACAAGAATCACCCAGCACATACTCTTGGTGTCAATGCTTACATGCTTTTTGGTCATGACTAATGAGAGCACACCACATAGATTGGTATGGATCATGGCAATGCAAGGTGGAGGACATGCTACTTGTAGACTGCATGGTGGAGGACATGTGGAGAATGCTACTTGTAGACTGCATGGTGGAGGACATGTGGAGAATGCTACTATTGAGGATCTCAATTTCAGCTGTTGGATAGGATGGACAAAAAATTATGGAATACCCAAGAAGCCTGTTATTTATGACTGGCGTAAGTGGGAATGATTTGAAGCAGAAAGCTCTCAAAATACATGTAGCACGGATATAATATGTAAAATGTATAGAAAGCTCTAATGTATTTTAACTGATACAGTCAGGATATAGGTGGGAACTGCATGCACCTGTGCTTTAAAGCTTTCATTAGTCAGGTGAATTTAGTTTTCATTTGTTATTATCATAGATTGTTTTATCATAGATTATATAGACTACGTACACGGGATTGGAAACGGAGGTCACATGACACATTTTTGTGAAGCACTCGGCATTGTCAATTTTGCAGCTTAGTTTTTTCAAGAGAAGTCAAAAACCAACAAACAGCAGCTACAAGACAACCCCAAAAGATAAGAATAAGTCATAAATAGCCACTAAAATGTTTGTGATCGCGTATTGCATGCGCTTGAGAAGTTTTTATTTCTGTGTGTGTACAGCTGTATCAAAACAGTACATGACATGCTGCTCATTTTCGACCCACAGTTGTTTCTCTGATAGGTATATTCGTTCAAACTGCCCAGAAGGGCATATAGTTTGTATTAGTGCTTGAGTTGATAGGGCATAAATCGGCTCTACTGCGTTGAGACAGCTGGGAGAGGGATGATAAGTTTTGATAGCAAAATTGGTAAAAACACGGCTTTGTCCAGTCTTAGCTGACGAACAACAGACCAAGAGAATATCTAGTATGGCTAAGGGCATATACTAAGACCTTCTCGAGACATGGAGACAGCTAGCTCACATTGATAAAGCGCACAGCCAACAGGAGAGGGAGAAAAAAAAAGTAGTGTAAGTGGTCCAATTTTGAGCGCCTAGAAACTAGCTAAAAAAACCAGTAAAGCAACATTTATTTATGAAAACGCTAGTTCAAATAACTGACTTTACTTCTACAACTTACTTTTTCTCTTGGCTTGTACGAGGAGTGAGTTTTTTGAAAGAAAAGCAGCCTTCCTTGTACAATCAATTTTACTCGACAAAAAATTAACAATGCGGAAGGCATCACGAGTTAACTATGGGACTATACTGTCATGTGACCTCCGTTTCCAATCCCGTGTACGTAGTCTATATAATCTATGGTTTTATTTAGGCCTTTGTTTGACAGTTTGGTTAGAGTTCCTAATTTGCATATCCAGTAGTATTCTCTCTGTTTTAACCATGTGTTTAGAGTTTCTTTATCAAGAGAAGGGGGTGCCATTTCTAGGATCTGGAATTTTATGTCTGCTCGTTTGTGGTTACTGTTCTGTATGTGTTTTCCTATGCCTGAGGTATTTGATTGTAGATGTTCAAATATTCGGTATTTAATTGGTCTGGTTGACATTCCAACGTATTGTGCTTTGCAATCTTTATGTGTGCAAGTGGCTAAATATATGACATTTTTTGTGTCGCAGTTGTATTTTTCGTATGGGACTGGCAGGTGTTTGGTTTTGTCATGAGTGCTTTTTGCGAAAGTATTAGTGGTTAGGATTTTACAAGTAAAAAACAGTTTTTTTTGCATTTTCTAATGGGGTTGTCGAAGTTTTTTTTTTTTTTTTATTTTTTTTTTAAGTACCCCTTCGGGTTTACCACAACTGTGGCTAATGAGGGCCTGCAAATAGCCTAGGGCTAATGAACGCAGGTCCCCCAGGACCGACGGCTTTACATCCCCTCCGAAGGATCCAGTGAAATTCACCTCCTCATTTTTTGGGGTAGAGCTGAGTTAACTCCTAGGCAGAGCTCGAAAGAGAAAATGGGAAACAAATACCTGTGGCACTGGAGGGACTCGAACCACCTACCCATGGGTTGGGAGTCCGAGTCAATGGTGAACAAGCCACCAGGCCACTATTTATTATTTAATTATTATATGTTTTGCACTCGCTATTGTGTAGTAGTAAAGTGACCCTTAATTTTCTACACTTACATGCAGAATTCTTATATGTGCCAAAAAGTTCAGTGTATTTTTCTGGCCATATCTTCCCCTTATACTGTCGAGAAAATCTTGAGGAGGATGTACGGTATAGGTGGAGAGTTGGAAATGAATTTGTTTTTGGAGCAAGGGAGGATGCTATTGTACACAATGTAGGACACCACTCCATTTTGGAACTGCTCTTCAGTGAAGCACTTAATGGAACAACAGTGCAGTGCTGTTACTTAATGTTGGATAGGCCTACTGTTTGCAGTTACCCTGCTATTGTAACAGTCCAAGGTACCTTTAACCATGAATTATTGTAATCTAATAACTTGTGGTCAGTATTGATTCTATTGAACGTAATTAAATTTTAATTAGTAATAAATAATTATTATAGTCTATCTTTTCTTTGTGTCAATCTTTACAACTATCAAGAGTCCATAATGGACTCTTGCAACTATGGATGTGCATGACCATGAGTAGATAATTAAATGCCTGTATACTAAATAATTATGTAGGTCGTCCAGATCCTATTACCAGTTTGGCTATAACATCAAATGCCACATCCTTCACTATGACATGGGATCATGTAGATCACATAGTCTCCTCCACTGACCCTCCTAGAGGATTCTCACTGGAAGGATACGAAGACCTACGATTCAATTCCAACATTGATACTGGTGTCCACTACAATGTGACTGTCAGTTTAAATGGATCTCAACTAACAAGTCAGGTTATCAACACCTCATCCTTCTCCTTCACCCCAATGGACCCTTATGACTGCTCCTCTGTCTATGAATTCACTGTTGTTGCTATCAATGTTGTGGGAGAGTCTGATGGTGCTACCAAGCAAAAACACCTGTGTGATGGTAAGTATAATTATTATAGTGGGAAAGATTAAACTTGTAGGATATTTTGTATTAATTGCCAAATGTCTTACCGTCAAGTTACTGATAGCTAGCTATACACATGCACAAAACTGAGAAGCAATTTTTGACCTCCCAAGACGTGTCGCCCCTCTCAAGGGTTATAATAGTGGCACTTTAACTGTACTCACAAATTCCCAAATTGAAAGGGAAGAGAGTCTGGGGAGAGTCTATTATACGTACGGTAGTACGTATAGTAGGAATGGGCTGACTGCCCCATAGACACAATACAAAATGTTTATCACCATAAAAATCTAGCAAGACAAAGTTAATAAGCCTTCACACTTGCTCAGAAGCTCTTTTAGGCTGATTACCAACAGTATGTAAGGCCTAAAGCTTACAGAAACTTTCCAAAGCACTCGTAGCAAGCACTAGTCAAAAGTTACACCCACGCAATTTTGTTCTCACTTACTTACTTACTTACTTACTTACTTCCTTCCTTACTTCCTTACTGACTTACTTGAACGTGGTTTCCAGACAAACAGAAGAATTTGAGCTAGCTTTGACAACACAAAGTAACTTCTTTTCATCCGAACTAGGGTCTTTTACCCTCGTTTACTGCCTGAATGTGTTAAAACAAGAGCTAGAAAGCTTTGAAACTTCAGTATAAATTTGTGTACTTCATGTGTAGCCATTTTTCTAGTAGAGTTCAAAGGTCGTTGTCTCATCCACGTGGCATTTGATACGCATGCGCATTAGCCACATACTACTACTCAAGTATTTTTGTAGAGACTAACCAGTCTCTGAGAGTCTCCTCACTGTAGTGTTGAAAAAAGTGAATGAACAAGTAGTAAAAATTTGATTCGTTTTATATTGTCATTGTAGGTTGTGACCAAGAATGTTTGATTGAGTCTTTTGGGTTTGTTTTTCCTTTCTAGAGTAAGGTGTCTATTGTGCTGTTCGGTTTTGTAGATGATTTGTTTGTATCTGTTGGTGGATAACCTCTCTCATCAAGTTTAGCTATTAACTTCTCCTACATGTTCATGAAATTGTCCTTGTTAAGCCTCGGCGCGTGCGTAGCACGTGCAGAGGGTTACGGTAGTCGTTTTGTGTGTGTGTGTGTGTGTGTGTCTGTTACTAAATTATCTGAAGAACGGCAGCTCTAGAGTCATAATGGAAGGTACTTACGTTCATGAATCGACATTATCTTGAAATTTGATGTGTAGAATCTTGCAAAACAATGTAGTTTCTGAGATCAGATGCTTTTGTGCATCTCTGAGCGCTTAGGCTTCGAAACCACACCCATCGATTACACCCCATGTAGTGTGCATTATCTAGAAATACAGTAGGCTTGGAGGATCTGGAAGAGTGCTGGGCCAGTTTAGATATCTTGGCTGCTTGTCCAGGCAAGTAACTCAAGTAAGATAGCACTTTGTGGAACTATCATGATTATCTTACTGATCTTAGATACATGTATGTTGTTTTGAGTGAACTTTAGGCTGCACTGATGCCTGAATCAGTAGCCCAGTGAGTGCCAGTCAGATAATTTATGATGATCTGTCATTCAAATGTAAATAAGCATCTGCAGTGTAACTGTTAAAGTTTCACCGTTCAATGAATATTAATTTTAGTCTTAAGTGAGTGTTCAGCACTTCTATAGATTATAGCTAGGCTGGCTCAACTTGATCTTACCGGCTTGATTGGGGCTGCGCAGGTCATTGGAACTTAATTAAGTTTATATTTTCAAGATGCCAGCTTACTTGGGTCTCAATACTCAATGATGACGGTCTTCCTTTACTGATATACTGTGTCATTCATTTTTTGTTTTGCATGCTAGCTATATGAGTGCGCCGAGGCTTGTGCACCGTAGGTGCTTTCATTTGAGTTAGTTCTTAGGTATCTTGTGGTCTCTCCAATCATTATAGCTTTCTTAGTTTCAGTTGGGTGATATGATTCTGCGTGTACATATAATTGTTTATTAGTTTTTTTATGTGTGTTTTCAGGTCCAGTATGTCTGTTGCATAGTTCTAGATCTAAGAATATTAGTTTGTTTTCATCTGCTTCGAATGTGAATTTAATTGTTGGGTGTATTTGGTTGATTGCTGAAATAAATTCTTTGAGTTTCTCACGAGATCTAGATCCTACCCATATTAGGAAAATATCATCTATAAAGCGTTTCCATATATATAGTTATATGTTTTCCTTGGCTAGGTTGATCATTATTTCTTCGATTACTCCCATGAAGATATTTGCATAACTTGGGCCCATTTTGGTCCCGATTATTGTACCTTGTAGCTGTTTATAGAATTGACCGTCAAATGTGAAGATGTTATTTTCTAGTACCATTTTCATCAGCTCTTTGATTACAAGTGCATGTGGTTGTTCTGGGTATTTGTATGCGTCGGGGGTGTTCAGCTAGGAACGCGTTTTTTTTTAAACTATCTTTATGTGGTATGTTTGTGTACAAGGGTGTTGTTACGTCTATTGATATAATAGAATACTGTCAGTAGGGATTTGAGTTTTTTCGATGAGATTGATAAATTCGCTACTATCTTTGATGTGTGATGGTAGGTTTTTTAAAAAGGGTTGTAGCCATGTATCCACAAATTTTAAAATGTTTTCTGTGATGCTATTGCAGCTTGACACAATTGGTCTGATTGACATTGGGTTTTTGTGTATTTTTTTAAGGAAATACAGTCTGGATGTTCTTGTTTCGTTTGGTAGTTTACAATATTCATACCATTCTTTTTTTAGAAATCCACTTTCATGTAATCTTTCTAGATTGTCTTTGATGAGATCTTTATGTTTGTCAGTAGTGTCATGAGGTAGCTGTTCATATATTTTACGGTGGTTTAGGTGTTTAAGTCCTTCGTTTACGTAGTCCTCTCTATCTTGGATGACAACTGTTGATCCTTTGTCTGCTTTGTTTATAATTATGTGCTTATTGTGTTTGAGTTCATTTAGTGCTCTTCGTTCTCTTCTTGTCATGTTTTCTGATTTCGTTTGTTTGTGTTTTGTTTCATCAATGATTTCTAGTCTCATTCTATGGATAAATGTTTAAGTTTGTCATTTGGGCAGTGTCTTTCCTTGAAGGGTTTTTGAATATATTTAGTTTTGCTAAATGGGTCTCTTGCAGTTTTGTCATTTTTTTTTCATTTACTTGTTGTTTATGGTATTGATCTTTGTTTTTGTAAATAGTGTTGCTGTAGTATGTGCTTCTCAGTTTTTGTATAAACATCTACAGCAGCTGCAGCATTTTGCAAAACCACACACACACACACACACACNACACACACACACACACACACACACACACACACACACACACACACACACACACACACACACAGACACACACACACACACACACACACACACAGACAGGCTCGAACTGCAAATCTTGGGATATAGTTGGAACAAACACACAGACAGATGGACAAAAATAGCTGACAGCCTGACGGACCCGGTGTTAAAAGAAAGGCTCAAAAAGGACTGGTTTGATACGATAATGTTTGTGTTTGTGGGAATGATTGTGAGCGGGATTGTGAGCGGGATTGTGACCGTGATTGTGGCCGTGATTGTGAGTAAGATTGTGGGTATAATTGTGAGCGAGATTGTGAGCTGGATGTTCACGATCACAATGTCATACTTTATGTAGATGTGCATTCTAATGGAACACAACACTGACATCCCAGTACCAATCTCAGCTAAACACAAGATCTTACCACAACACAGTGAAAGAAGAAAGAAAGATGCATTCAAAAATCAAATAATTTACTTAAAAGATGATGAACAAGAAGTCACAGGTAAGAGGAAGTACTATTGCTAAGATGAATGCTGTTTGATTGCCACAGTAAATATATACATGATACATATACATGTGTGCAAACTATGATACATGTACTCATACCTGCACCACATATAGCGAGAGGCAAACAGGATCATGAAATCCTAATCACCTATATCATTCTATTAATGAACTTGAAAACAGTTATTTTACATGTTTACACTGCTACATGACCTATATACTGTCAACCTTTAGCTAGGGGAATCAAGCACAATGTCATGCAAAGCAAACGGCAAATAGTTAGCTAGAAACTTGGAAAGTCAAGTGTTACACGTCGCCACCATTTAATAGTGTAACCTTACATAACTTGCAAGCAACAAGCTACACATAACTATTGTTGAAGCCTGTCAGTGAGAGGCAACTCAGTGCACATGCTAATATATCTACTGTATTATAACAATTATAACTGATAGTCAAGGTTAGTGCAATACTTAGCTCACTAGACTTACTTAGCACAAGTGGGAGATTGATAAGAATTAAAATAATTGTACTGAACTTACTATTCACGGTTAAACTACAAGCACCTGACAGGGTAATAGAAGAAGATATCCCTTGGCTAGTGGAGCTGTTATCTGCCTATGCCTACAAGTGGAAGGAGATTGGTACTCAGCTGGGATTCACACAACATGAGTTGAACAACATCCAGTGTCACCCTATGACAATGGTACAAGGTCCAGTTGGATACCTCACAGCCATGTTGAGTCAGTGGGTGGAGTGGACACCACAGGATGGAGTGCATGGGAAGTATGCTAGTTATAGGGATCTGAACAAGACACTTAGAAGTCGAACAGTAGGCTTGGGAGATGATGGTGCGAAAGTATGCTCAAAACTATTAGAAATGGGTAAGAGAAACACATCAAAGTTTAGCAACTAAGTAGCTGTAGCTATCTACAAAGATTCACTTACTTATAATATGGCTAGATACTATATTATAGTTACCATAATTCACAAAATTTTTGTCTTAAAAATTTTTTGTACATAAATTTTCGTAGTACTGCCGCGTTACGCAACCCCACCCACTATTTTGCAATTTTTCGTGCATTTAATTTTCGTGCAGTGACTACGAAAATTTATCTACTACAAAATTTCCACAATTTACGGTACAGTAGAACCTCGATTATCCGAACACCTCGGGGCACAGCCTAACTTCAAGCGTTCGGAAAACCAAAATTGTTCGGATAACTGAAGCGATAAAATTACGCTTGTTTTTACTGCTCTAACAGTAGCCACGATAGTTTTACTAGCTCTTTAGCATCTCAGAACACTAGTAGATTGTATTTTTCTTCGATCAAACTTGAATAATAGCAACCGCGTGCACGATTACGTAAACCTCAAGCGCGAAAAGAGGGCGGAGTCCGTTCAGATTTGTTCTAATTAACCGAAATTTGGTCTTCCAGCTCTGTTCGGATAATCGAGAGTTCGGATAATTGAGGTTCTACTGTTGTATCAATACTTCTGTCATGAAATTGTCTTACTATAGCTTGCACATACATGGTTACGATTTCACTCTTAATTATAAAGGTAAAATCAAGCCAGAAGAATTTTTTACCAAAGTGGAAGAAAATAGAAAGGGTATCAGAAAGATGTATGGAGCTGCCAGATATATAACCGTGGGGTTTGTTAAGAGAACCATAAAGGCTTTGAAACTTGATGTAATGGTGAAAAGAAAGTACAAGAAACGGTACGACAAGAAACCACGTTGGTGTTTTGAGATCTGGGGAGATGAGATGGCACTGAAGGAAATGGAGGCTCTGTGGGGAGGAGTTTCAGCCGAACACCAGTGGAGGCTGGAGACCTGCCCCGTTCTCTTTTAAGGAAGTAAAGAGCTACTTTCAATGCACACACTCGCACACCCTCTAGCACAAGAACTTACAAGACAACTCGAGCAACGTAGGTGCACCTGTCTCTCTAACTCTAGCTCTCTCATTGCTATGAACTCTCTAGCACCATCGATCAATGTGAGAATGAATGTATCAGCTATATCTAGTGTGAGTCAGTCTCACAACAGTGTGACTACATGTGGGGTATAACTCAACAGTTGTGTTGAATCCTTGCAAGAGTACAAATGCTCCTGATTACCATAATTATGAGGGGCACTCAAAATGTACTTTGAAAGGCCATACACAACCAGTGGAAGTTATTTCACTCCAGGACTTACAACAAAGATGGCAAATACCTTTCTCTCTCTGATCATAGGATTGTGTGTTCAGTTTGGACTACATACTATGGAAGTATTACAACAGCAATCTCATGAGGAGCACTATATATACATGTAATATTGAATTGTGGGGGCACTAGTACTACAGTTGGAAGGAAAAAAATCGCTCCAGAGATTTAAGACCCTGTTCATGTAGCTATCATCATGCGAGAGAAGAGCTAAAGATTGTGACTTGTTCACTTGCAATACTTGGGACTGTCTTGTGTGTTCAATTGTGTCAATATGTGTTTGTGTGTGCATGGGAATACAGTGGCTTCATTTCTTACACACCAACACATCACAAAACTCATTTTTGTTGTTGTTTTTTTTAGTTACTCTTAAATATATTATAAGACTTAATTTTTATGTGTCCAGGTTGATTGTTTACCACTATAGCTCCTAGAGCTATTTAATTCATTCTTGTAAGTTTGCTATTGGTGTGATCTTTGTGAATTCTTATTAAACCTGTTAAATGTGAATCAAACGATTACATTGTCCATGCATGGATCACAATAATATTGCATGTCTATAGCAGCTATAGCCAGCTGATGTCCATGATAAATTATACACATCATTGACATTCATTAGGTGTGTGTAC
Organism: Tethya wilhelma; assembly: GCA_964030475.1. Taxonomy (NCBI): domain Eukaryota; kingdom Metazoa; phylum Porifera; class Demospongiae; order Tethyida; family Tethyidae; genus Tethya; species Tethya wilhelma. The sequence goes on along the minus strand of CAXIPT010000004.1, from coordinate 829,345 downwards.
ATGCACAGGAAGTGGTGACTCATCAGGGGAACCCCCTGGGACTATACCCTCAGGGATCAACACATTACCATAGATGGTATGGAGTTACATAATGCATGGCAGTATCTCATACCTAACACTATTGCTTGCACAGAGGCAGTGGTAGTGGATATCAATTGTTGAAGGTTTGAAAATCAACATAGTTGGTGGTTAGAAAGTTAATAGGAGAAGAGGCAAGAGAAAGAGAACTGTTAACAGAATACTTAGTTCTTTTACTGAGCAAAAATGGATTTGCTCCGCCACTGTAAGTGTATACCAGTCTAACAATTGCTTTACAGTAGAACCTCGATTATCCGGACCTCGTTAACCCTCGGCGTGTGAAACACGCCGAAAGGGTTATAGTAGTCGTTTTTTCCGTGTGTGTGTGTGTGTGTGTGTGTGTTCACTCTTAATCCGAAGAACAGCAAGTCTACTCTGAAAATTAAGGACATAAGCATGGAGTACTGATGTTCATCTAAAATAAATATGTGTATCAGAAGCTAAAAGCTTATAGTTCTTGAGCTATGCCAGGATTTTCAGTCCGAGCCATCACTCGGGCGGCCATTTTGGCTACGTGGCCCCACCCACTAGCACTACGTATGCGTATATGTATAGCAAGCTAACGAGAGTTGTGCGCTAGCTAGATCGCGACGTTGCCTAAGTAGCCATGCCCATGCAACTGTACAGTCTGCATTGCCAGCCCGGATGTTATACAGCTGCAGTAAAGTATAGAAAGTGTGGTTTACATGACATTGCGATGCTGATGGTATACGTATAATCATGCATGCATGCCTCGATAGCCTTCTTAGAGTCAATGCCTAATTAATGCATTGATGCAATAAATATAGTATTGTATAGACAGTGTGTATTACAGCGTATATGCGCTGAGGGTTGTGCACCATGCATATGGTGCCTTTCATTTATCTGGAACTTCAATTATCCGGATTGAGCTGGAAGGCCGAAATTTGGTTAATTAGAACAATATTTTATAGACACTGCCCACTTTTCAAGCTTGGCGCTTGCACGTGTCAGCCAAAATTTGAGTGATTCAAGTCTAAACAAACAAAAATACAATCTACCAGTGTTGTGATGTGCTAAATAGTGAGAAAAGCTATTGTGGCTACTGCTAGTGCTGCCAGAACCAGCATAAACTCATCATTTCGGAATTTTTTGCTTATTCAGTAGGCTTCCGGTACAAAGGTGTTTGGATAAACGAGGTTCTACTGTAGTACCAATAATTACTAGTCTTATATCTTTCAGTTTGTGTCAAATATGCAGTTAAGATAATGCAGTGTACTATAAACTGACACGGATCAATTCCTAATAATTATTTGCACATGCAAGCCATGCTACCATTAAACTATACTCTTGAAATCTGTGCATACACATGACACATGGGATGCTTACGTTCCACTTGCATAGATTCCAGATTACATGAAAGAGATATCCCTAGGCTAGTGGAGCTGCTATCTCCCAATGCCTACAAGTGGAGGGAGATTGGTACTCAGCTGGGATTCACACAACATGAGTTGAACAACATCCAGTGTCACCCTATGACAATGGTACAAGGACCAGTTGGATACCTCACAGCCATGTTGAGTCAGTGGGTGGAGTGGACACCACAGGATGGAGTGCATGGGAAGTATGCTAGTCATTTGGATCTGGAGGAGGCACTCAAAAGTCAAACAGTAGGCTTGGGAAATGATGCTTGGGTTTTATGCTTTAAACTAGAAAGCAAAGGTGTGTACATAATGTATTGTGCATGGACTGATATTCATCAAACTTTTACTCTACCATTATATATAGTTTACTCAATCTACCTAATTCACTAAAATATTATTATTCTGTCATAGTGCTTAATAATGGTTTGAAGAGGTTAACGGAAAACGAAAACAAATTGTGTGAGTGAAAGACTTGGTAACATATCCACGATTACAGTACATGCAGAGACCAAAATTCACATCTCTCACAATTATCACCATTCCCATTTATAACCTATTATGGCTACATAATATATACAATAGGTAGACTATAGCTGTACTGGCTATATACCATAGATCGGGAAATTTTTGACATTCACGTAAGTGGCAAAAATTAAACATGTGAAATTAAACAAGCGAAAATTTATAGCAGTGAAAATTTCCCAATCTAGGGTATACAACTAATGATAATGCTAGACAAAGCTGAAGTAGGTTTAAATTCATTTCTATAGGTATTATTGTAATGCAAAGACACATCCCTGGTCTAGTGAAGGTGTTATCTCCCTATGCCTACAAGTGGAGGGAGATTGGCACTCAGCTGGGATTCACACAACATGAGTTGAACAACATTGAAGACCACCCAGAAAAACCAGTTGGATACCTCCATACCATGTTGAGTCAGTGGGTGGAGTGGAGACCACAGGATGGAGTACATGGGAAGTATGCTACTTATGGGGATCTGAGGAAGGCACTTAAAAGTCCTGCAGTTAACCTGGGTAAAACTTCTAGTAGTATCATATGTTCAGCCATAGAGAACATCATGATGACGACGATGGGTAAGTAATAACAAAGACCTCTGCAATATCTCATTCTGGTACGTTGAAGTAACTGCATAATATTTCTTTTTTTTTTTTCAGAAGGGGAATCATTGAAGACAGTGGATCGAAATGTTTCAGGAGAGAAACCAAAGAGTAATTAGTTATACATATAATATATAGGAAGATTAAATATTAAATAACATTATATTGAATCACAGGGAGGAAAATGGCACCAAACAAAGCTTGTGAGTTAAACCGCTATTGACAACAAATTGAACACATAATCACCTAGTACTGTAATTAAACTTATTCAGACATAAAGAAGCTAAAGAGCAAACTGCTGGGATCACATAAAGGTAAGTCATAAACTTTGATTCTTAACCATTAAAACCAAGATCATTATAACTATTTCAAATATCTGTGTTCTGAAGTTACTTTAGGTCATGTTAAGTGATATCATTTAAATTCAATTACTTTATAACGTGGCAATATTCTACAGGAAAGTCTGATCATGGGGAGGAGCTTCATATGGATGCTGACCGTCAAGAAGACACATCAGACACAGAAAATGAAGACATTGAAAGTGAAGAGAGTGATGAAGAGTACATCACATGCGATGAAACAGAAGAGCAGGAAGACGAAGGTATATACTTATCACTCTTAAAAGTACACACACATTATGTTGGTTACATAAAGAATGTTGTTCAAACCTTTCACAATATTATACTTTAATTTATAATAGCCACAACCAAGCCAAAAGGATTCTTCTCCACAGTGAAACAGTTGAGAAGGGGCATCAGAAAGCTGTACGGAGCTGCCAGAAATGTGACGGCAGGATTTGTCAAGGGAGTCATCAAGACTTTAAACCTTGATGTGGTGATAATCCGAAAGTACAAGAAGCGGTACGACTCGTACAGTGATGAAGAGGTCACACGCTGGTGGTTTGAGATCTGGGGAGATGAGATGGCACTGAAGGAAATGGAAGCACTGTGGGGAGGAGTTTCAGCCGAACACAAGTGGAGGCTGGAGACCTGCCCTGTTGTCACTCCGTAACAAGCCACTTCCCATGTACACACCCACACACCCACTCACACAAGAACTCACAAGACTACCCAAGCAACGCAGGTACACCAGTCCGACTCTCTAACTCTCTCTCTCTCTCTGCTGTGAGCTCTCTACCACAATCAACCAACATGAGGTAATGCCAGCTATCTGTCAGTCTCACTGACCACAACAGTATGACCATGTGGGGTATCAACTTCAACAGCTGTGTTCAATTTCCATCATCACTTCTTGTAAGAGTACAAATGCTCCTGATTACCATAATTATGAGGGGCACTCAAAATGTACCTCACAAACAGACAAAGACCTTATGTGTGCAGAACACAACCAGTGGAAGTTATTTCACTCCAGGACTCACAACAAAGATAGCAACACTTCTCTCTCTCTCTCATTCTAAGATTGTACAATATCACCATCAACAGTGTGTTCAGTTCAGACTAATGCTATATGGTAGTACAAGCACCTGACTATCTCATGAGGGGCACTCAATGTACTCACTAGGCAAGGTCTTACGTGGCACACAACAACTGGTAGAAGTTTCACTAACTAATGATAGCTATTCCACCATCTCCTCAAAGATGTGGGGCAAAGTCACTTGAAGTATTGAAATGTGGGGACAACAGTACTCCAGTTGGAAGAGAAAGATTTGAAAAAAGCTCCAGAACTTTAAGACAGCATTCATCTAGCTATCATGAGAGACACAGCTATAGATTGCAACTTGTTTACTTGCGATACTTGAGACTGCATGTGTTTTGTGTGTTCAATTGTGTCTGTGTGTGTGTTTGTGTGTGCATGGGAATATAGTGGCTTCACTTTTTTACACATCACCACATTATGAACTCATTGAGTCATAACATTTTTACATAACTTGTGTTGTTCTTATTAACTTTTATACAACTTCACATTTTGTTTCCCAAACCTAACATTTAAAGCAATCCTGTTTAAACTTCAATAATGTTCACATTGTCATTACTGTACATGTAACTCCACGGATCATATATAGCTTTGTATCTAACTTTAACCGTAAATGACATTCATTATGGGTGTGTATAGGAACTGCTGACTCGCTATATAGGGGAACTCCCTGGGACTCTACCCCTCAAGGACTGCCATGAATATCACCAGCTATATGTTACACAATACTGATTTCTTGCATGGTTAGTTCTTGGTGTAAATGTCCTGAAATGTGCTGTATCAGCTAAATGCAGCTAATGTGTAATTGTGGCATAAGTTGTTTACATCAGCACATTTGAGGACATTTACACTAAGCATTAACCGCATTAACCTTTCTCAGCTTTATAATTATATAATATTTAACCAAAAAAATTTAGTCAACTGCATTTATTCCTCCGTGGCTAATAAGTACAGTAATTCACCATTCGATTTATGACAAGACTATCTATGTGCATGCACCTCAAACATCCTAAATTAGCACACATGTACATAATATAATATTATGTGGATATTCATGGTGAGCAATGCAGGATGTGACGATATTGGGTATGCACCAACTACCAGATTTGTAAATTCTTAGTGCCTACAAAGCATAGCGATCTATGAAAATTGGTCAATTAAAAACATTCACGAACTTGTTTACACATATAACACTAAGTTTGAGCCTGCACCTAGCAATTCAAAGACCAAGAGAGATGCATTTGAAACATGGACTTGCTTGAAGATTTCTACTTACGTAAGAATACAAACATACAAACTCAGCTTACTACTACGTATGGGTATTAAATCTATGTATACTAATTATTGACACAGGTAAAAGTGTTGCTCGAACAGTTAATATCCCAAAATTGGTCGAAATTTTAATTCCATATGCTGAGAAATGGAGAGAGATTGGTACTGCATTGGGTTTCACAACACAAGAGCTAAGTGACATAGAGAGTCACCGCGTATTTCAAGATAATGGTGGACACCTTACACTGATGCTAAATGAGTGGGTGCAGTGGACATACAACGGACCACATCACTGCCGGGCTTACTACCATGATTTGTGCAACGCAATCGCCAGTCCAGGAGTCAATATAGCAGATAATGATACATGTTTAAAGATACTTGGCACCAGTAAGCAATTATAACCCCAGCATTTTTGTCATTATAGTACACATGAAAGCAAATTAGTTAACTTTAAATATCTATACCGATTTATTACACAGTATCTCAAAATATCAAAGATACCAACAAAGAGTCTCTATCAGACGAAAATGAAAGTAACAGTAGTGAAGATGAAACTGAATCTTCTATTAAGCGACATCTTAAGTCTGTTGATCAAGCTATACAAGCAAAGGGATATATTGAACATACAATAGCACATGGAGTATTTGCTGGACCTGGTGGTTCTGGAAAAAGTTCCTTAATGTCACGCCTTGTTCGAGATATGCCACAGTTGAACTCACCGAGTACTGGTGTAGCCAATGAAGCAGTACAGGTAGAAGTGAGAAAATCCCACTCAATGGCGGCATGTGCACTAAATTCGTCGCCTACCTGGTTGAAAATATTTTACAATGAAGAGGCCATTAGATTAATGACTTTCTTCTCCCAGCGCCGAGTCTTCCAATATAAACATAAGAAAATACGCGAAAAAATCGCTCACTGGGAACAGTTAGGCCTCACAGCAAAACATGTACCTCAAAGTACAGCTAGTGATAGTGCACGTATCAATTCTACCTCAGCATCATTTCCAACCACAACTACATCTGATGTCCCTCAACAAGATGACACACTCTACTCACAAGCAGAAGTGGTTGCTGTCTCCCTGCCTGAAGGATATACTCCCCCAAAGAGTATCTTGACAAAAGCTCTTCGACAAGGAGACTACGATAAGCTTTGCGAACACTTCGAGAATTCATGGTCACTGTATCTCACTGACACTGGGGGACAAATGGAGTTTCAAGAAGTGCTACCACTATTGGTGTCTGGTCCTTTAATATTCTTCATCACATTTCGTCTAGATCAAGATCTCAACCAACAAATTTCAATCTGCTATCGTCTTCCTGATGGAGGAAATTCGGAACTATACAAGTCCACACTTACGTCAAAGGAAGCAATTCTTCAAACACTAGCTAGTATAGCTTCTATGGGAGTATTTACTTACAAAGGGCCACATACAGAGAGTATGGAGCTAAAACCCAAGGTACTTATAGTGGGCACACACAAGGACATGCTGGAAAAATCAGGCAATGCTGAACAGAAAATCAATGAAATCGACAAAGAGCTCAAGCAAGTCATCATGTCAACTTCACACTACCATAAAGATATTATCAAATTTGCAAGTGAGTCTCAACTTATCTTCACAGTCAATAACTTTTCAAAAGACGAAGCTGATTTTGACAAAATAAGATGCAGTGTTGAGGAAACTGTACACAATGATCACGATCACTTCAAAATGAGGTTCCCATTTCATTGGCTACTCTTTTCCCTTGTACTTCGACAACACATGTTCAAGGATCCCATTATCAGCTATGACCAGTGCTTAGTAATAGCTAATGACTGTGGGATTGACACTGATGATAGCGAAGAGCTGAATGAAGTTCTCTGGTTTTTGCACACAAAAATTGGCTTGATTCGCTACTTTTCAGAACCAGAATTGAGTGATATTGTGATAAGAGATCCTCAGGTGTTATTCGATCAAGTAACACAACTTATTGTGAAGACTTTCACTTTTCAAAAGGCTGAGCATAGGCGCTACAATGAGTTTAAAAACAAAGGGATATTCACATTTGAAGATTTCAAGCAGTTGAGCCACAACTCAAATTCCCTTCTTCCACCTGAAAAGCTACTACAGCTGCTAGAGCATTTGAGAATAATTGCACCACTTCAAACCAACGAAGGACAACAGAAGTATTTCATTCCTTGTGTTCTAGCTCATTCGGACATCTCAAGCCCACAGATGAGCACAAACAGCGACTGTCCTTCTTTGTTGATTACATTCAAATGTGGCTACTGTCCAAAGGGACTGGTTGGGGCACTTATTGTGTACCTCCTCACAAACAAAATGCCTGGTACACGGTTTAAGTGGGAGCTAAAGACAGAACAAATTTACAGGGACCAAGTATCATTTCTCGTGAGTCCATATGATACAATCACATTAAATATCCACTTAACATTTTTAGAACTTGCATACACTCGTCAGCTCTTGCCAGAAGCTGCACACAAATATCCACGTTCGACAGTATGTAGTTCAGTTCGACAGTACGTGCAACAGGGAATCAGAAAAGTGTTGTCTACAATGAGCTTCACTACAAACGCTAAACACTCCCTAAGTTTTTTCTGTAACAATTCAGAATGTAACACAAAGTATGATCCACATCCAGCCACTATTCAGAAGGAAGGAGATGAACCAATTAGTCTTTCATGTAAACTATCAGGAACTACTGTACTTTCATCCCTACCATTCGGATGGACAGTGTGGTACGGAGTGGAGTGTAAAAAGCAGCAAGTTCAAGAGACAGAAATAATAGGTACAGCATACATACATCATTATGTTACGTACTTGTCAAAAATTATAAAATAAGTGGCACCTATTTATATGGTACACAGACTGAGACTGTATACAATGCATTTTATAAGCATGTACATACTAAATTCTTATACATATACCACAATAATTTTTTAAACATACACCTACATGTATATATACAGAACTTGGAATGGAAAATCATTACAAAGCTTGCCATTACTTAAATGATATGGAAAACAATCAACTAAAATTACTGGGTGGAGTGCTGGGCCTTCATTACTCAAAGCTACAAAGAATGCAAGATTTACCAAGTGACATGGTTGCTGCATGGCTCAGAAAAGAAGACAGAGTACAAACTCCTTCATGGAACAGCTTAGAGAAAGCCCTAAAAGAAATTGGTCAGACAGGAATTGCTCGAAAGATAGAAGCTGCAGAACTTCAGTCAGTAGCAGTAACAACCTCTTTAAAGTAAAGAAATAATGTATAATTGTCTATATATGTTGTCAGTTAACCTGGAAAGTTGTACTTTATTTTGTCACAAACATGCATACTTATACAATTCTTTTGTATGGTTCTTTTACTTCTCGTCCATTATGGAAAGTTTTATCCATGATGCTATTACACATACACAACCTTGTAAATATTGTAACTGAGTGTGGTTTCAGTCTGATAGATAATTAAGACACACAATACTATTCAAGTGCCATATTTATCAATATTATCATAGAAGATCCGATATTACATACACTACATGAATGGCCATTAACTGTAGGCTAGCATTGAAATGTACACATGAACATGTATCACCCATACATGTATATGCATGCATGAGTTCAGAGGGTTTGACAAACTCAACCTTGTTGATACCAGAGTTTTACCAAGGGAACCATGCCTACAGCATTGCTGCACGCCTCGAGAACCCCTTTAAACATTTAAATCTTACTCTGTGTTCAGTTCCAGTGGTTCCTTCTGCAACAGACTTAAGATCACCTCCAGGACAATGTTCCTAAGGACGATAGCCCTTCGTTGCTTTCCCTCTGTACCACTGAAGCGTCCGTACTGAGCATGCTCAGAAGAAGTGGGCGTGTCTGGATCCTCATCTTGATAGAGGTTGATGGTGTTTTCATTCACCAGCTGGTTGCTAGGGAGAGTGGTGGCTAGCAACTGACCAACCCTGAGAGGGTTTGTGTACATCACATGTGCATTGAGTGTTATGACAGCCATGAAAGGCATACAGTGTACTTCACAATGACATATTATCTTAGAGTGTATTCATATTAGTGATGGTATGTAAAAATTCAGGAGTGTACAAATTAACTCATCAAAATACTGCCACTTTTAAAGTACTGTATAGCAGGCAAATTTGGCAAATTGTGACGACCTTTACCAGTTCATGAGTAAAAAAAATGTAAGGGAAAAAAGCTTCAGTAGTTTCGGTACTAAACAAATCTTGACTGACCAATGTTTGTATGTTTTTTTGCCTCTAAAATTAAGCTTGGAAATAAATTTGCCCAATCTTAAGGCCACCAAATATACCCGCTACACAAACAAGTTCCACAGCTAAATATGTCTTACTACACACACCTTCTGATCTCCTCTTGACGTGGTTTGATCCCCAGTAGGGCACTGAGTACATTACAGATGGACTTGATGGTGGGGATGGAGAGGGTCTCATCAAGAAGGTGGAACAGGAGGACTGACACCAGCTTCATGTTGAGCATGTAGTCAGCATTGACCTGTTGATGACTGCCATGGTGTGTGTGTGTGTGTGTGTGTGGATGTAAAATGTTAACTAAAATCTGAGAATACTTATAAGACATTTTCTTTATCTAGGAAGGACATATGGAGATGGAATCTGTGCCATTGATAATCAGCTCAAAGAGAGCTTTAAAATGATATCTATTTTGATAATAGGTTTGATTTTGACCCAAAATCACTAAAAAAAAGCATAGTCAGAGAATTTTATCAAAACTGACTTCCAACACAAAATCTAACACAATAGATATCATTTGAAAGATCTCTTTGAGCTGATTACAATGGTGCAAGTACTAACTCCATACAACTTTCCCAGACAGAGATATGACCCAAAAACTCTTCCCACTGATCTTAAACAAAGACCTAGTTTCATATAACTGAAATAGTCAATATATACAGAATTTTAATCTTTACCCAGAATGGTTGAGCAGCTCATAGAAGTGGTTAAAGAGAGAGCGTTGTATCTCCTCACCAGTGGTGTTCCACACAGCTAGATCTGAACGAAAAAAAACACTTGTGAATTACAACCTTTAAGATTTTGTAAGTAAGCTAAAAAGCTTATAATGTACATAGTACCTGCCAGTGATGTATGTAAGCTATAAGGTCTATACACAGTTTATACATACACACTACCTGCCAGTAGGTCTCTGAATGCTATGAGGTTAGGTATACAGGCACTCTCATGCTCTGAGTTGACGGTGCCCACCAGGGTGTAGGTGAGATGGAGGATGTTGCTGTTGATGAGGTGGGACTTGGAGCGCAGCAACATACCTAGGACCTAGGGAGGGTGTGGGTGTGAATCATGGAGTGAAACTTCAGCGTAATGTAAAATCAACCAGTATACTTCAGTGTGCAATTACATATCATTAAAACTGATCACATAAATTAAGTTTACTAAGTCCACGCAATAATTATGCCAAATCAATAAATATATACACATACACCAAAGGCCTTGCATGAAAGTTCATCGGAAAAATCTTGAGATCTGAGTAGCTAGGATTTGAACCCAGGTCTTTCAAATTCTAGTCAAATACTCTTACCACTGAGCTACTAGAACTAACTGGCATTGGAGCAGAGAATAGCAGTAAAATATACTACCATTCATAGATACTAATCAACTTCCAAACTAGATCTTAAGGCCTACGTGTGATCGAGTCTCTCACCTGGAACCCCCCTGTCCTCTCCATCTCCTTGAGGGCCACCTCATTGTTGCCCACGATACACACCAGGGCCTTCATCGAGGCATAGAGGCTGTCCACTGTTGTTGCCATGGCAACAAGTCCGAGCATCACAGAGGTACCGCCCACTGACGAGAGTAGACTACGAAGAGGCTGTGGGTGGTGACAGGATAGTTGTGTGTGTGTGTGTGTGTGTGTGTGTGTGTGTGTGTGTGTGTGCCTGTATCAAACAAAGAATAATGCATTTTCTATTTGGCCTAGTAGTAAAGTCCATCTGGTTTGAGAATGCCGCTGGAAGTGAAATAATGAGATTCATGCAATACTTTTCTTACGAGACAAAACAACTAACTTTTGACTTTAGTAACTACACTGGAGACAGGCCTACTTCATGCAAAGTACAACAAAATAGATATCGTTGAAATGCCCTCTGCCATGGTGGCAGTCCTACCTGTGGTTCAAAGGCTCTTATCCCAGAGTATCCACATATGATGGCCCCCAGTGTCCTAGCAGGGCCATAGAGGTGGTAGGCCGTGTTGTGGAGGAGGGTGATGGGAGTCACATCATCCTCTTCCAACAGGGAGAGCTGGACAGGAGGAACAAACAACAACAACAAAAAAATTGAATTTTTCTACAATTTTCGTGATTTTCACAGTCACTATCAGATCACAAAGAGGACAAATTACCAAATTTTCAAGCTGTCCATGAAGCAAAATCAATATAACAATACTATAAAGCAAGAAAGTTTCACAGGACTCAAATTTTCAAATTTGAATCCTTTTCGCAGTCACTATCTGATTGCAAATAAAAGGACTAATTTTCTGTTATACATACCCTAGCTATTAAACCATTAAGTCAATACTGTTATATTGGTACTACATGGCAAATTACAATAGTTTTACAAAGTATAAAGCGAAAAAGGTTGAATCTTGCTATAATATTATATTATTATTATTATTTTTTTCCTCCCTCACCTCTCTAGCAATGGTGTGCATGTCGACTGGTGAGTAGACCTTCTCCAGCTCACGGACTGTCTTCACCAGGGGGTGGGAGGCCAGGAGACCAAAGAGAACCTTGTCCTCTGAGACTAGAGCATTGAGAGGCTCTGCTATCATCCCAGGAGAGAGGGCAGTGGACTGGATGGGAGGGAGAGAGAGAGAGAGAAAGAGAGAGAGAGAGAGAGAGAGAGAGAGAGAAAGAGAAAGAGAGAGAGAGAAAGCAAATGAATACGTAAGTCTTTTTTAGTTACTATTTTTGTGTGGTAAGGGGTCGTCAAACCACTTCACTTCAATACTTGGTAAAGGGTCGTCACAGTGAATTGCTACATACCTGGTCTTGGAGTACTGGTGCTTGAAACGAGCCTAAATAGGAGGGGCCCAACTTGTGCATGTACATGACATTGGTGTTTGGTATGGGATCCTCAAAGAGAAAGGTTGGTCCGAGTCTAGAATGGGAGAGAAATAAACTAAGAACATCTCAATCAATAATACTCTTCAAAGCTTCAAGAGTTGGAGAACTTGAAATTGGTGTACAGATTATATTTCTTATGTATTCATACAATTGTTCAGGAAAACAAATAATTAAGTAAATATTGTTCAACTACAATTGACAGCATTTACTTCTAGTATGTGTTATGTGTTTAAGCTGTTTATGTTGTTCAGCAAACAGTGTGTTTGCCTTTTCAGTTAGTGCTGTTGTTAGTACTCTCTTTCATTTTGTGCTGTCAGTTTATGCTGTTGTAAGTTTATGCCACAATTCAGTTTGTGCTTTTCTACCACAAAATTATGCCAGTGTTGTTCTACCAAAGTTTTTGTGAAACTTTCAGCCNCTACGATGTTAAAGCTCAACTAGTTTTGTGTGGTAAGGGGTCGTCAAACCAGTTCACTTCAATACTTGGTAAAGGGTCGTCACAGTGAATTGCTACATACCTGGTCTTGGAGTACTGGTGCCTGAAACGAGCCTAAATAAGAGGGGCCCAACTTGTGCATGTACATAACATTGGTGTTTGGTATGGGATCCTCAAAGAGAAAGGTTGGTCCAAGTCTGGAATGGGAGAGAAATAATAAGCTAAAACATCTCAATCAATCTACTACTCCTCAGTGGAGAATATAATTTGAACATATATTACATTTCTTATGTAATATTTGTTATTCATACAATTCTTCAGGAAAACAAATAACTAGTTAAATATTGTTTTACAAATTTATAACCATACCAAAAGTTTATATGAAACTTTTGGCCTAATGCAATCATACCCTCACACACAGGTGCCATCAAGGACTGTTAAAGAGATTGTCAAGTTTTATTATCCCTGGAAAAAATCTGAACGATACAAGTTCCTTGCCTGTATGTGAGTGTTGAGACATGTCTCTGCATGACGTGTGTTCCGATGTGGGCACTAATTAGATAGGGTGTGGTCTCACTGGGGTAGGGCAGGAGAGGAGGGAGGATTTGGACATGTACAGGATGGATGTAGGACATCTGGGGGGGGAGAGTGTGTGAAAATGTGCGTTTTGTAGACATACAAGTATAGTTCAGATGACATAAGATAATCTAATCAATATAATTATTATGCCAGATCGTTTTTGACATTTAAACACTCTATGGCATTCTTCTTCAACTCTATTTAAACCTTTGTTCTCTGTAATTTGTGTGTGTTTGTTCCTGAAGAAGAATGCCAGAGACTATTTGAAAACAAAATTGTTTTACTCAGACATATATATACATACTGATTAGATTAATTGAGTATCCACTAGATGTCAGAATCAATTATTTATTTCCATAAACCACTAGGCAGTATTTCAAAACTCCCCAAGAGGTGTGGTCACATTAACTATTTTTTAAGTTGGTAAAATGCAAAATTTATTATACCGTAGATTGGGAAATTTTCGCTTGTTTAATTTTTGGGGTTTCGACTAATTCGGTAGAGATATAGCTGTACGTTTTTAATTTTTGCCACTTGCACGCGTGATGAAAATTTTTTAAGGATGAAAATTTCCCGATCTACGGTATACCCCCATTGGAATATAAGACCTAAACACATGTGTGAAGTACATATATACATACATACCTTCTGTGTGTCCACTGATTGTCCATTAACGAACAGGGTCACTTTGGCTTTCCCCCTAATGCTCTTGTTGATCACCACAACGATGTGGTGCCACACTTGGAGCTGGAACAGTTGAGGACACGCAAACTTTGCCTCTTCAACCTACAATAGAAATTGTGTTCCAAATAAATACTTTAATTCTTTAGCACACACAAAACTATGTCACACACTATATAGCCCAAGTCAGAGACAAGAGCTAGACTAGATGGCTTCACTTATACACTCTTGCTTTATTCATTATAGTTGTTTGCTTGTTTGTTTTCTGGGGTGCATGGCTTGCTTAGGTCAAGCAAAGTAGATGGCTTCACTTCAGCAAGCTAGGAATGGGTAAGAACAAGGTAGATGGCTTCACTTCAGCAAGAGAGGTAGATGGCTTCACTTAAGCAAGCGTAAGAACAAGGTAGATGGCTTCACTTCAGCAAGCCAGGAATGGGTAAGAACAAGGTAGATGGCTTCACTTCAGCAAGAGAGGTAGATGGCTTCACTTCAGCAAGCTAGGAGTGGGTAAGAACAAGGTAGATGGCTTCACTTCAGCAGGAGAGGTAGATGGCTTCACTTCAGCAAGCTAGGAATGCAGAGGAGGTAGGACACACTTGACCTTTGTCTAATGAGGTCACTGATTGGTTTTCTTATATCTCCAGAAGCATGGTTAAGCCTCGGCGCGTGCAAAGCACGTGCAGAGGATTACGGTAGTCGTTTTGTGTGTGTGTGTGTGTGTCTGTCTGTCTGTTACTAGATTATCTGAAGAACGGCAGCTCTATGGTCCAAACGGAAGGTACTTACGTTCATGAATCGAAATTATCTAGAAATTTGTTGTGTAGAATCTTGCAAAACGCTGTAGTTTCTGAGATTTGAGACTTTTGTGCTTCTCTGAGCGCTGGGCTTCGAAACCGCACCCATTGATCCCGCCCTGTATAGTGTGCGTTATCTAGAAACAGTAGAGCTTGAATCATGGACTCCTAGAACATAGAAGGACTTGAGTTTGGCTGGCTTAGCTGCTTGGACACGTAAGTAACTCATTGATTGCAAATTGAATATAGTGAGATAATACTTTGTGTAGTATCCATCATAGTAAGTTAGTTCAGTGTGTGTTTTGATTCCTGTCCGGCAGGCTGACTATCTAGCATCAGCCAGATAGCTAGCTACAGTTGAGCATTCAATTTGCAAGTACTACAAGCATCAAAAGTATGAATTTCTAAACAGGGGTTTAAATATTATAACTAGGCTAACCGCAGCTTACTGTACATCCTCAGTGCAGTAGGCAAGAATTTGCTAGCCCGGGCTGAGACCTCTTAGTGGACCGTACTGGTCATAGGTCATACATACATGTTTAGTTGCATGTGCATGCTAGTTGAGTGCGCCGAGGCTTATGCACCTTGGTGCTTTCATTTCTGAAGTATTTCTGAAGTATTTCTAAGCTTTTTCTGAACTTAGTACTATTGATTTAGGGGGGACATCTCTTTTTTTCATCTGCAGACCCTTCGTTTTCGCTCCTAGACTATGGAATGTTCAATGGAATGTTAATTAACTTTTTAACACGCTTACATTATCCCTTGCTGAGAGCCCAAAAAGAAAAAAATAAAGTGATCTCTACCTAAAGCAAGGGTGCTGAGTTTGAATATCATGCTTGCAATCTTCAAAAGTCTTCCTGTAAGCCAGTCTGCAATTTCTAATTAGCGACCTCATTACCGAAAGGTCAAGTGTGTCCTACCTCCTCTGCTAGGAATGGGTAAGAACAAGGTAGATGGCTTCACTTCAGCAAGAGAGGTAGATGGCTTCACTTCAGCAAGCTAGGAATGGGTAAGAACAAGGTAGATGGCTTCACTTCAGCAAGAGAGGTAGATGGCTTCACTTCAGCAAGCTAGGAATGGGTAAGAACAAGGTAGATGGCTTCACTTCAGCAAGAGAGGAATCGGTAAAGCAAGCCACCCCACAAAACAAAGCACACAGAAAGCAAGATAAACAGCTTCACTACTTACCTACTAATAAAAGTGAAGCCATCTACCTTAGTTTTAATCTGCATTTCTTTTGAAAGCATCAAGCCATTCTTCCCCTAGTGCTCTTTTGCATTTCTGTCTGGCTGAAGTGAAGCCATCCACCCTAGGAGAACGACTTCTGACCAGCAGAGATAGAAGTAAAGCCATCCATCCTTGAAGCCACTCACCCTAGCTATCTTCTACAGTTTGTGTCTGATCACAGAAAAATGTAGGTAGCTATGGGTGGACAACTTCAAGATTGGGTGGTTTTATCCCCAGCTCTCTACTTGGATGAATGGCTTCACTTCTATCAGTGGAGATTAACTACAACTAAGGACTGGTGCTAACAAACCTTCTCCTTGGTGTCTCCCTTGACGATGAGCTCCTCTATGATGGTGTCCCTCCTCTCCCTGGGGAGGATGGTGCTCACCACCAGGAGTCTGTCCGCAGGGAGGAGGTAGACCCTCAGACGAGGGTAGTGGGTCAGCTGGGGGAGGTCAACAAGATAATGGTTATACATATGAATGAAAGATGAGTTAAAATAACTCAAAATTAAAGCTTGTTGCATGCAGCACTCCAGTTGGACTACAATGATCAGTTGACTATAATATACTGTGGTTAGAAATACTGTAAAAATTGTACGGTTTGCAATGGCTCTACTAGCTACATGTGCTAATGTGGGTTATACTAAAACTTTACCTTTTTGTTGTCAGAGAGGAAGAATGTTTGTGAGAGAGTGAGTAGGCCAATAGGGTGAGGGTCTTCTAGGGAACATCTGGAGAGAGAGAGAGAGAGAGAGAGAGAGAGAGAGAGAGAGAGAGAGAGAGAGAGAGAGAGAGAGAGAATCGTGTAAAGTTACAATATTTCAGTTAACTCAAAGGTAGTTGTAGCACTGTATGACAGTGTGACAGTGCTACTCCAAACTCTCCTGGTGGTTTTGCTGAGATGGTTGTTTATAAGCAAATTCATGGCTTTCTGCATGATTGTCTTTTGTTATGGACGATTAATCATCAACTGAAGTGATGCCAGTTGAGCAAAAGTTTACCAGTCTACAATTGTAAATTCCTGGTCAGTGGGTTGCCATGACTGGTTTTCAACCAGGAAGTACAACGAAGGGAAACCAAGGAACACTCTTGTAGGAATGTTCTGTAAATTGTATTACCAAGCGTATTATTTACATACCACTCATCCCATACTTGTGACTATAAAAGCAGCATTACCACAACATTGGCTTACAAAAGCAAGAAGTTAACTAGTTCAAGATCAAAGGAGCAAAGCACATTGGCTGAAGACTATTCTCAACTAGGAGTTGGAATTAAAATAAAGGTAAGCATAACAAGCGAATATATATGATGTACGATAGGCAAAATAAGCTCTATAAATGTTTATAAAAGTACTGCATGAAACTGTACCTGCATACAGACAAAACAAACAACTATAGATCTCTTTCTGTTTGCCTTATCTACAGTTATGGTGGACATTACAGAGATACTTCCAGCAAGTGTCCTTCTTGCACTGCTAGTGGTAGCAGTTTACACACTGGTTCTTGAGATAATATTTAAATTAAGACGCTGGTTTGAACATGCTATAACTATCATTGGACAAGGAGAAGCAATCAATCCAGGGACCCCTCAGCAGATCAGTGTGGAAGAACAGACTGATGATGGAGAGCAAGTGCTCATTGTGCAAGGAACTGTGATGATAGCTTCTCACAGGATGGAAATGTTTGAAGATAGTGTACAAGAAGTAG
Source organism: Tethya wilhelma (assembly GCA_964030475.1). Classification (NCBI taxonomy): domain Eukaryota; kingdom Metazoa; phylum Porifera; class Demospongiae; order Tethyida; family Tethyidae; genus Tethya; species Tethya wilhelma. The sequence continues at coordinate 811,514 of CAXIPT010000004.1, read as the reverse complement.
ACCCAGACTGTACTAGTGAACTGGCAAATATATACCATAGTTATACTTATTTTTACAAGTCGACATGAAGGTCAATACATGGACTGGGCATTCTACAAGTGTATAACAAAATATAGCTAGAATTTCATCTTGATCTTAAAATATATATATATATATTGTGTGTGTGTGCATGATATGATACAGCATGTCTTTCCACAACTGAAGCACCGTCCATATCCTCCATAGTAAGCATGTTTATAACTTGCATAATATAGGCCATATTTTGGCGAGATGATTGTATTTTAGGTGTGATATTAAAATTTCACTTAATTTACAAATTACACTGAGCAATAGGGAGATTGCCTTAAAACACTGGGCAATGGATATCTCCAGCAACACTGTGAGCAAACACTGGGCAATGGATAACACTAAGTGTATTAAGGCCCACGGCATTGCTCACAGTTTTGCTAGAGATATCTATTGCCCGTACTGTTAGTTTTAAATGAAAATTACAACAATTACATTAAGCCGAGAAATCAATCACTCCATTGTTCTAGTGCATGTGTCTGTAGAGAAGATATGACTCTACGGACACATGCACTAGAACAATGGAGTGATCGATTTCTCGGCTTAATGTAATTGTTGTAATTTTTATTTAAAACCACCAGTGCAGTTTCATGCAGTACCATAGTATTGTATGCTAACATGTACTTATTTTGCTCACTTTGAATGAACCCATTCACAGAAACATAACCCATGCTCAAACATTGCCAAACAAGGAGAGCGTATAAATATTCATAGCACTAAGACAATATGAATATTGTTTTTAAGCAATGACTTCTAGTCTGGCTAGTCTGGAGAAATTGCATGACTACAAGCGGCTGTGTGCATTTTTTATAATGATATTCATATAGTGATTCTCTAAACAAACTACAAAAGCAGCAGTACAGCACAGAACTCTCACAAACAGCAATTTTGCAGAAGCTTACTACTCATCAGAGGAGCAATCACATTGGCTGAAGATACAAGAATTCTCAACTACAAGTTGGAAAATAAGGTAAATATGTATAAAGTGAGCAAAATAAGCTCAACATGTTGCTTAGAATATAATGGCACAAAGCAATTACCCAGATGGGTAGTAGCNCATGGCTGTCATAACACTCACATGTGTGCACACGCCCTCTCAGGGTTGGTCAGTTGCTAGCCACCACTCTCCCTAGCAACCAGCTGGTCAATGAAAACACCATCAACCTCTATCAAGACGAGGATCCAGACACGCCCACTTCTTCTGAGCATGCTCAGTACGGACGCTTCAGTGGCACAGAGGGAAAGCAACGAAGGGCTATTGTCCTTAGGAACATTGTCCTGGAGGTGATCCTGAGTCTGTTACAGAAGGAACCACTGGAACTGAATACAGAGTAAGAAAGTTTTGTGCTTCGTCGACTTCAACAACTGATACATGTACATGTATACATGTATGAGTGTTTGGAGTAAGCATAATATAGGCTATCAGAAACTTGTGAAGGCTCTTTCATTGTCCCTTCATATATTTCTAAAGTGATTGAGTATGCTAGTAGCAGCTCTGTGATAGGAAAGATCTATATGCTTAAATACTGGCTGGATCTTTGAACTTAACCCTCTACAAATTATTGTTTACTTCATTGTGTGGTTGTTTTAAAATTGCAATCAGTACATATAATGGCAACGATGGTATTGTAAGTTCAAATACAAACAAAGGGATAATGTATAGGTCATGTACAAGGTGATTTGTAAGTAGCATAACTATAAAATTATTATTGTAAGTAAAAAAATTCGAAAATAAATGTGAGTGAATTGTGTATAGAGCAAAGCCCGATTCCCATGCACACACGTAAACACACACACACGCACACACAACACAACTAAGAGTAGCATACATACATTTAGTCTCACATCTACACACACAGTCCCTGGTGATCTGGAGCTTCAGTGACAAACAAACTTCTGGTGTGTCTCTTCACAGAGAATCCTGAATACTGCTGACTGGAGTACTGTAAGACCCCACATAAGCCCAAACAAGTTTCTTTCTGCACTGGACTACAAAAGTTCCAGATTGTCTCAATTGCCCCACAATATCTTCATCAATGGTGAACAAGTTCTGGAGTAAACTTTCACTGGTTGTGTTGTTGTTATAGCCATACTGTAGGAGAGCCCCTCAAGGGAATCAGGAGCATTGATACTCCCACAGAACAAAGTTGATACCCCACAAAGTTTTTGTTAGAGTTCACAGCTGCAGTGGTAGTGTAGTAGCGATCGACAATTGTATGTACATTATCCTTAGTTGAGAGATGGTGAGTGTGTGTGAGTGTGTACATGGGAAGTGGCTTCTCAGTTCCTTTGGCTGACAACAGGGCAGGTCTCCAGCCTCCACTTGTGTTTGGCTGCGACCTCCCTCTCCCATTGAGCCTCCATCTTCCTCAGCTCTGTCTCATCTCCCCAGATCTCAAACCACCATCTTGTGACATCTCGACCTTTGTACTTGTCATGTCTTTTCTTGTACTTCCTTGTCACCATCACATCAAGGTTCAAAGTCCTCATGGCTCCCTTGATGAGGCCCACTGTCATGTCTTTAGCTGCTCCAAACAACTTTCTAACCCCTCTTCTCATCTGAGAGAAGAGTGTTTCCTTTGTAGTTGCTACATTGTGTGTGAAAATATGTTTACCATATTAGGTATTTGTGTAATGATTTATTTCTCTAAACTCTACCTTGTTCATGTTGCTCCTCACTTTCATCACATGTGACATACTCATCATTATCATCATCACTGTCATCATCCTTTAGTCTACTTTGCCTTCTCTCTTCATGATGTTGAAAACTTGGTAGCCTTATTTGGCTCAAATCTACGGGAGATATCTTTTCTGCAGCTGTAAAATATTAGTGCAATAAAGGAACTACTGTGCATGTATATCAACATAAGTGCTGCACATGTGTTACTAACAATAAAAAAATTGACTTTTTGTGATATTTTTACTTACAGTGGGCCTGTAGTACTTATTAACCTTTCACTTACTACGATCTAGATCCCTTGGTAATATCTCGTACAAAACTGTGGAAGATCAATGAACCTTATTGTTAAAGTCAATCAGTCATTATTATTATTATAGCCTTTACAGCTATAGGCTATGTAGCTAGTGCATTAATATTCAAACAGATAGAATAGTGATTGTGGGATCTGAAATTTGATCTGTAGCTGCATGACTTTATTGTGGATCTTTTGTATTGTAAAACTTGATTACAATTATACAGACAAAAGTATGACATCAGGACAATTAAAGTACATGTATCATTATTCAGCCTAGGACAGTCCTATCATGTAGTAGTGGGACAATTGGAGAGTAAAATTTGATTAATGAATGTCAGTCCACAGTACATTTTCTGTTGTGCAATAGTGTTAGTAATATAGTCAGCTGTGATGTTTCTCTTACCTATAAAGTATAGTTTTAAGCATACACGCCCAGCATCATCTCCCAAGCCTACTGTTTGACTTCTGAGTGCCTTCCACAGATCCCCAATGNTGGCATAGCCCAGCGATTCTGCAACACTGTGGGCCATCTTCTGATCATCTGGAAGAGATTTCTTTCTGCTAGAAGTGTTTAGTTCATGAACAATGCATTGTTTTTTGTTGCACATTAAATATGCAAGATTATAATGAGATGCACAGCAGCAGCTGCATCATGTACTTATTAATCAATGAACATGGCAACGCATCCCGTGTACTAACGGGAGAGAAGCTAGCCATGGCTGACATAGCTGCATTCAAACGCTTATATCTCAGCAATAGAAGCAGCCCCACCCGTAAAATCACGTCTGCAGCTCGCCAAGGTGTGCCCCTCCCCATTGGTGCAAAAAATTAATTTCGCGCGCGCGTCGCGAATTACACTACAATCGCCGATTACTACAAATAAAGTTTTACTACATCTGGTCGGTTTTCCAAAATTGGGTCACATATATTGTCTTATGCAATCTCTAGCTGTCCACTGTCCAAGTTTGTCATCTTGGAATGCTTTCCCACAAATTGTAACCATAGAATGGGCTAATGGCTTTACGTAGATGACTGTAGTGTTTACAAATACATTGTACTAGAGATGTCTATGTGTACATATAGTATGATAACAATGGTTTTGTGGTGTAGTGTTTATAATAATCATATGATAATAGTTATTTTACCCAAGATTACGTGCAAGTATTAGCATGTACCCTTGTTTCAAAGTCAGCAATTTTCTTCCATGACTTGTCCCACTGTTTGAATTTAGAATCTCTCTCTCTCTCTCTCTCTCTCTCTCTCTCTCTCTCTCTCTCTCTCTCTCTCTCTCTCTCAGTGTCCACTCCAACTGGTTTCTCCTCTCCCTCTCTCCCTCTGGAGGATGTCCAGGGAGCAGAGGAGGAGTACATCTTCCTGCTCATGGAGTGCCTCAGGGCCACCATTGAAGGTACATCCAGCTCTTGTAGTGTGTATATAATGTTGCTGTACTGCATTGTTCGTATTCCCTTGAAGGAAGTTGTGTTGTGAGTCTATGTTATGGGCAATGGCAATTATTAGACCTATACTAAACAGCCTGGTAATCTTGAGAAACTAACGTTTTGTACTTCTAGTATTTGTTGTATGTTTCATAATTCACATGCATTAATGTGACATGTGCTTATTATTAGAATGACATGTACACATACATTAAGTGTTGTTGTTTATACCTATTGTGAAAATTATACCCTTTCAAGTAATACAGAAGCCTTTTCTTTATTGTTTTTGATAGCTAACAAGATGCTGTCTCTTTGCATGCATACAGATAACATTCAGAATGGCCAAGTGTTCAGGGAGAGTGAGGGAACTAGATGTGCTCTGGCTCTGGTCCACTACAAGAAACCACGGAGGATGACACTCAGACTGCTGACTCAGCTCATTCTACTCAAAGGTAACCCACTTGTGCAGGCAATATGTTTGTAGGTTAAACCTAGGCAATGAATACTGTAATGTGGATAGACTCCATGTATACCTGACTGGTACTAGCATGACCCATCTTTTAGTTTTCACTGATGTCACTGCCACTATAGCCTGCAGCCTGGCCACTGCTATCAGTAGACAGTCAAATCACAGGCCAGACTTCAGACATGCCTGCAAGACCAATGAATTGCTAAATTAATGGTACTCTTGGTCTTATTTTGTGCACAATTATTATTATTCATATTAATTTTAGTTACGCCTTTTTTATGAAATGCACCGAGGCTTATGCACCATCGGTGCCTTCATGATTATTTGTTTTGATGGTTTAAATTAAATTCATATTGCAATCACAACTCAGTAACCAAATTCCTCAACCTTTTCTGTTAAAATCACCCCCCAACACACACACACACACACACACACACACACACACACACACCATGTTGTATCTGTATAAATACATTTTTATACAGTACAAACACTTGCACACTTTATCACATCAAAGGCTAGGACAAGAATGAAGAAACACAAAATGCATACATAATACAAATTAAGTTATTACAATAAGAAAGTGAAGTGCAAAAATTGTTCAGTTTGTTCTGTGTTTCATCCGACTGCCATCTTGCCAGTGTGGTCCCAGCTGGTCTCCTGGTAGCACTGCTCATTGTCACATCCACCTCTCATGGTGTAAACCATGTAAACATTCCCATGTACAACCAGCAAGTTAGAAGTGGGAATATCTGTGGTAGCTGCAGTAACTGTTTCCTGTGTGCAATGGTATAAACATTAATTGATGAAATTATCATAGTTTGTTTAGGCTATTGTAACATGAGTTATACATATATGAGTTCTCCACATAGCTGATATTCAATCTAGCTGCCACCAGTAATATACTGGATGTGCAATGGTAGATTGAATATTAGCTAAATGTGATAATACATTTGGGCTGAGTTTTGTGACTTGTGTACCACATGATATACCTGTGTTGGAGTGGTATATGGAGTGTTTTGTTCATTGTTTGCATCCCTGGTGCATTTCATATAAATGACCAGTAGGATCCCGGTGGTGAGTAGAGTTTGAAGCAGCAATAGTATCATCTCGAGATTATCTGCAAGAATTTTGAATTGAAACACTACCACTTTTACTTGACTAGAGATGCAACAATGTATGTAACAATAGTAATATTTTTTAACACTATACAGCTCTCTAGAGCCACAATCTCTATGTCTCGGACTCTCTGCTATCTTACTGTATCTATTGTTAGTAGTACTTATAGTGTACAGAAATGTGATGCTGCTTACAAATATTGCTCATACTAATAGTGATTGCATGCAACCTATAGGTTGTGTGTACATAGCTACATGTTTTTGGGCTGCATGCTAACTCAATTCAAGCTCAAACTTTGCAGTGGTTGTTGCAATGCAAACATTTAGTACCAACTAGTGTGCAGCTAGTAGCTAGTTCCTAGTGCACGCCGCCTCAAATAAATACTATTCAACACACAAAACTAGCGATCCGGCTTTGAAGTTAACAGCTAGCCTACAATAACTGTGGTAATGTTTTACTCACCTTTGTCAAGATCCATGGCTGGTATAGACTCGTTCTAGTTTTTATCTTCTCCTTGATAATTGCTTTGAAGCTGCAAGTTGAACTGATCAATGCGCTGCCGTGTATGTTTTTATAGGTAACATTACAATGTAGGGTATTCCCCTTCCTAAAAGACTGGAAACTCCTGTTGAATCAACAACCTAGTGGCCAGCAGCACTATTACAGATTCCCACATCTATTATAGCACTACCTGGGATTCCCACAATTTGCACCAAGAAGTAAACCAGATAGCTATAGTAGGACTTCTCTTATCCACATGTTATACATAGCTCAAATGTTACGTACACACACACAGTGTCTATTTTTCAGAGATTCCACATACGAAAGTTGCATAACAACTATTATCTATAAACTTATGTAGGCTTACAAATTTAATATGGTCATAGCTCAATCACACACACACACACACACACACACACACACACACACAGATGGCTCTGTTGACTTCAATGCCCTGTTGGACCAGCTCAACCAGTCCTCTCAGACAGCAGTCACTGTGAAGTCAGAGATCCTCCAAACTGTCCTGGGTGTGTTTCAACTAGACTCTGCCAAGAAGGCAGTGTTCCGTGAGGTGTGTGGCTTCCACTACCTCATCTCAGTCCTGGCCAGCCTCATAGGGAGCCTAGCACCTCACAGGAGTGAACCTTGGATCGGAGGTGAGGCATGATACCCTTGTCAGTTTACATCTAGTTTTGCAAAAAATGTAGTTGTTGTCGTATACCAATTGATTTGCTACATTGATTGTATTTGTTCAATTACTGCTCAATCAAACAATTTCTGTGCTCAGCTAGCTGTAGGTACATTACAAACAAGATACATTACACTCAGTCTGATGTGGTCGAACGGTGGGGGATCTAATTAGATACCGTATAGCCAGAAATATTGACGGGGATTTTAATTTGACGGTTTGACGGTCAAAGTCCAAATCGTCAAATTTAAAATCGTCAATATTTTTATTTTACGTTCTGCGGAGCAAACCGTCAAATTTTTTGACCGTCAATATTTCCGGCTATACGGTAAATGGGTTTGAGTGTGTGGAATGGCTTCGGTTGTTAACATTCTTGAAATTCTTCCACTAAGTGATTTACACATCAGTATGGTGTAATATAGAATAAATCCCATCTCATTTCCCCCCATATGGAAGTGGTGGTCATGGCTCATTATCCCAACCCTCTGGCAAAATAGCAGGGTGCAACAATCTTGTACAGTGTATGATGGCCTTAGTTCCAATCCTCAGGGTAGTAATTTGTATATTCAAATGTTTCTGTGTATAGCTAGTTTAAAAATTGTTTCCAAAGAAGATATTTTTTATTCCAACATGGATATACAAGCTATCAAGCCAACAAGCCTATAGTGACACGATGCATGGATAAAAATTTATGCATAATGTTCCATTGGAATATTGTAGCATTGAATTTGAAGCCATAACGAGTGGGTTGGGTTTGCAAACTTGAACCTTGAACTATAACAAAAACTAAGCAGTGCCACGTGCTACTTCTGAAAGAGAGTTTACTGTCAACTGTTTTTGGCTTAGCGTAGGCTGTTGAAACTAAGCCACAGTTATTCTGAAACAAGTAGAGTTTAGTTTTCTGGATACGTTGAAGTTTGCTCGTGCTCGTGTAGCTCGAGCGCTTTTTCTAGACAAGGGAGCTGAGGAGCCTACTCTTACGTCTTCCTGGTTGGGACATGGTGGACTTCGGCATTGCTAAAATGACGGATAGAAAGTAGGTAGTATTTTTATCTTCTGTTCTTCTAAAAAAATGAAAATGACAGAAAACAGCAGCCTGTTTCTAAGGCAAATCAGTAGCGCACACTGCTCGTAGACCAATCAGTGATGGGATCTATAAGGTGGGTTNCAGCTGAGAGCTAGGTAGATAGCTAGTGTGCAGCTGATAGCTAGGTAGATAGCTAGTGTGCAGCTGGTAGCTAGTGTGGCAGCTAGTAGCTACGTAGATAGCTAGTGTGCAGCTGGGAGCTAGTGTGGCAGCTAGTAGCTAGGTAGCTAGTGTGGCAGCTAGTAGCTAGGTAGCTAGTGTGGCAGCTAGTAGCTAGATAGTTAGTGTGCAGCTGAGAGCTAGTGTGCACCAGTGAATACTATTCAATGCACAAAACTAGCAATCAGGCTTTGGAGTTTACAGCTAGCCTACAATAACTGTGGTAATGTTTTACTCACCTTTGTCAAGATCCATGGCTGGTACAGACTTGTTCTTGTTTTTGTCTTCTCCTTGGTAATTGCTTTGAAGCGGCGGAAGGTGTTTAATGTTTGTGGCAGTTGCTGATCCTTTTATCTGCTCATGCATTGTGTGGGCGAGTCTGGGGGAAATACCCTAGATCTAGGCTCCAATACCACAACACAGTTTCCATATTTGGATATTGGAATGCATCATTTGCTATGCTATTTTACTCCCTTATTTCATTTCTCATTTCACATTTTAATGTTACACACACACACACACACACACACACACACACACACACAGATGGCTCTGTTGACTTCAATGTCCTGTTGGACCAGCTCAACCAGTCCTCACAGACAGCAGTCACTGTGAAGTCAGAGATCCTCCAAACTGTCCTGGGGTGTTTCAACTAGACTCTGCCAAGAAGGCTGTGTTCCGTGAGGTGTGTGGCTTCCACTACCTCATCTCAGTCCTGGCCAGCCTCATAGGGAGCCTAGCACCTCACAGGAGTGAACCTTGGATTGGAAGTGAGGCATAAATGGATGATATTGTGCTTATGGTGGTTCACAATTCGGTTTACATTGATTTTGTACCTGAAAACAATGCAAGTATTTTACCTTGCCAAGAATGTTTCCCTTTATGTGTTACAGTATTGTGAATTGTAAATATAGGCCAGACTAGAGAACAATGAACACTTAGCCTTGTTAAAATTTAATAAATTGTTGTTATTACAAAATTACAAGTTTGCAAGTTTGTCTGCACTGGAATACTGGAGTTCAAAGTTCAAACATGTCATGTGACATCAGAGAACATATGTGTCAAGTTCACATAGGCACTTACTATGTATGTATGATGATGCCGCGCTAGCTAGCTTTGACGAGTTAACAAGTAGAGGCACAGACACACACACATACAATAGTATTTAGCATTTCCCTTATTCAATATTTCCATGCACCCACTACTACAGTTCCCCGCTCTGACATCCTCTACCTGGTCCAACTGGTGTTCACTGTGATGACCTCTGCCATGCAAGATGACCCCGCCAACAACAGCTTCTTTGAGAACAACGTGAGAGAAATATGTATTCCTACTATCTAAACCACCACTTTATGACAATTTGCTTGACGTTTTATTGTAGATAATATTGTTCATTAGTTTTTTCTTATTGGTGCCTCATCTTCTTAATTTTGGGCCAAAAGTCTTGATACACTGTTGTTTAATATGACATAAGTATTTTACTATTATTATATGCACTTAATATTAACCATAGCACTTTAATAGTCTTACTATACTCACAGATCTGTTTTGATAGTTTCACAGTTCCTCTCCTACTTCTCGGCTGCTTTGTTAAAGACATCGCCCACTTTGAAATCACACCCGCCAACAAGTCACATGACCTCTCCTCCCCCGAGGTCATTCTCTCTTCGAGTAGCTTCACAAACGTTGAATCAGAGTTCAAAACGTGGCAGCAACCATCTCTGGATCTTGACACCAACTCCTCCATATACTGTGCTGCAGATATTTTCCGTTTTCTCCGCGACATGGCTCTCGATGTGCCTACGAATATGTCGAACTCGCTCATTTATCTTTCAAAATTTGACCAGGACAAGGGGAAAAATTTTTACGGGTCTCCTGCGGCAATTGCTGCAAAATTGAAAGGGGGAATGATGACGAATCATCTGGTACACCCGGGAGCTGTGCTGTGTATGGTGGACCTACTACCAGCAGTGGAAGTGGAGAGCCAGTACTACAGGAGAGAGAGAACAGAGTTGGATAAAATGGATAGTGGTAGGAAGAATGCTCAAGAGACTTCATTGATTTATAAACTGATAGGGAGATTGGGAATATTGAGAGGCTTCAACAACAACAGACTGTTGATGGTTTTGAATCAGACTTGAATGATTGTACATCTTTAGGAGAAGGAGATGGAATTGATGGTGGCCATCCTAGGGAAGCTGTGAGTGACTCCAGAGTGTTGGATGGTGTCCCCAGACTGGAGGTGGTGGGTGAGAGTGGAGAGCAGGAAGCAATAGAGGATGAGGAGTCCTGTAATATGACACTGGTTGAAGCTAAGAAGGTAACCTTCACATATCTGTGTGGTAATGCTAAATTATTGTGCCCTTCTGCCTCAATGCCCCCTTATCTTCTTGTACTGCACAGTGCCTAAGTACCGTATAGTGGGTAAACTTGGCGAGAATTAAATTTGGCGAATTGGCGAATTATTCTTCAAATCGGGCCAAATTAAAAATCGCCAAACAGTTTAATATGCACGTGCGCCCATATAAAGTATGCAGCGTACGGAATTGAATCGGCAAATTAAAAATCGCCAATAATCCCAAAATGGGAATTCGCCAAATTTTAAGCCCGCCAAATTTACCCGCTATACGGTACTTAATTTGCTGCATTGAAAAAAAAGTTTAATCCTGATTGCAGCTAACCCATTTGAAATTTTTATCCCTTACATGTACCTCATTCTGTGAATATTGTTATCTGTAGATGTGGCCTTGCTGTGGTATGCAATGGCCTTGATGTTTTATCAGGGGAATATGCGATTGTGGATTATGGATAAGCCAGTCATTGTTGCACCTCATGTGATAGTAGTGTGTGCAAACTTTGATTTAGCTAGTGTGTGTGTGTGGGTGGGTGTGACGACAGATCATGCAGCTGTTTTGTTTTTATGGTGCACCCACTTATGTCTGTACTTATATATATGTACTCTTGCACTGACAAACACACACACACACACACACACACACACACACACACACACACACACACACACACACACACACACACACACACACATCCCTTCCAGTGGTGTATCTTCCTCCAAGAGAGAGTGGTCTCTGAGATCTACATCCTAGCCCTCACTGAGAGGAACCAACAAGCTCTCTGTCAGGTACAGGCATGTGTGCATATTATGTATGTATAATTGAGTGTTTGTGTAGTACAATGTGAAGTATGTCAATTGTATAAATTTTTGTATACATTGTATATATAACTTCATAAATTCTAATTGCAATTACAATTACTAAACTGTTGTTACAGGTTTCACACTGTTTGTACACTTTACACTAGAGCTGTTGTAAAAACAGCCCCAATCGAGTGATGACAATGTTGTATTTTCTTTTCTTTTTCTTGAGTATGATATGCCTATCTCTATCACACACTCTCTCAGGTTGGTTTGCTGGAGCGTATCTTACAGCGGTGTTCCTCTGTGTTGTCCAATGAGGCCCACCCCCTCCACCAGGCCATGGAGAGGACCTTTGAGAAGCTCTCCTACCAGGCCCTCACACCATCAGACTTCAGGTACATAGGGGTAGACATTGTACTTGTATGCACATTGATATACAGTATAGGTACACTCCTGTAAGCGAGTTACTGAAATCGTTGTGTACTTAATATGTGTTTTCTGACAAGTTGACTTTTCAAACTGTTAGATATTGTTTACTGACAAAGTAATTTTTGGGCGTTAAACTCCTCCGCAATAAGATGTGATACATAGAAGTTGAAGTGAAGCACGTTTTTTATGAAATATCAAGAATACAATAGGATGTAATGATGCAGAAGTTCAATTTAATGTTCACATGTACTGTAACAGTAATTTTCCTTCATCGTCTGTATGAGATACTCTCTCAGGTCTCAATAGCACTGCTGGGAGTTAAGTTCACTCAAGTTCATTCATATATATATATATATAGTACACTAGTCAACTTGTCACCAGAAGCCTGCATTGGGGGTATGGTATACTGTACAGTATCATTAAGGATTCTAGTGTAGTGACCTTTACCAAGTCAAATATTGCCAGCCTCAACCTGTGTTCCTACCTTTCCAAATACAGTTTCCAGTCGATGCATAAACTTCGCTTAGCGCTCCACGATCCAGCTAGCACCCCATACGCTTGTGCACTCTGCTTGCACCATACATGCATGATCTAGCCATAGGACCAGGATTGTCACGAAAGAAAGCAAAACACTGACATGTCAAAATTGAAATAATCAGATCGTCAAATTAGAAAACTACTTTTAAGTTTTGCCCAGAAAATTTCAAGCCAATTTCTACCATAGATTTATCTATGCTTAGCATCGATGTACTGTCCTCCTAATCTCAGTGTTGTGGACTTACAAGCTCTATGCGTTCAGGCTCGCCCCCATAGATGCTTGCATCTGTCTAGTGTACACTGTGTGTTGAAATCCCTCCAGTTCACATGTTACTTAACAGCAAACATTGATTCAAAGGCTTTATTAGCCTATGCAATAATCTTGTGGTATTTGCAATTTTTATTGCATCTGTGTGTCAACAGCTATACCACGAGCCTGACATTAACTTCCAAAGCCTGACAATAATTATCATCCACCTAATTCTTTACTTTTCACGAAGAGAAGTGAAGTTATTGGGGCGAGGCTGAGCGAGCCCCACATAGTTTTGTTCTTAATCTATGTTGCCTGGACACTCGATAGACTTTTTTTGAAAGGCCTTATAGGTCTGCTGTAATTATTGTGTAATCTTCATGCCCAATAATATTTTTTTTTAAATTGTCTATATCAAAATAATATAATGATAATTATTATTATTACATAATGACTGAGTGTCTGTTATTAATTTTTGTTTACTACATGTACTTATAGCTTAAGCAGGCAAAACATGAGCATTTTTTGAGAATAATATATAGGTGAACTTTGAAAGAATAATGGGTGGATTTAGATGGAGGTGCAGAATAGAATAATTTGAAAGCACAATCCTTCCAAAGCCTACGTAGTAACAATGCAGAATATAGGAAACTGCGAGCATCATAATTTTTTGTGAAACAGCTGGTGATTTATATATTAATAAGGAAATCTTGGTCATGATCACTATAGCTAGAACATAATACTGTATTATTATAACTAAGTACATGTAGACACTCAGTCATTATGTAATAATTATAATAATTATCATTATATTATTTTGATACAGATAGTTTAACCCTTTGAACGCAATTGAACCCTTTGAACTTAAGATGTGAGATCAAGATGTTCCTTTGATAGTTTTCGTAGAAGGAACAGACCCTGAGATCTTTGAGCCATTTTTGCTTTATAAAGTGTGCATAAATGTTGCCAGCTTATATATTTTGCTTTAATCTAAATACAATGTAAGCAGATTCATATCTTACAAGCAAATTAGAGTATAATAGCAAAATTCATTTTTACCAGGAGCGCATAATGAAAAGAAAGAGGGGAATGGGAGGAGCGGGAATCGCCCACGGATTTAATGAAAATCCCAGAATTTTCTCACGGGAGTTGCGTTACTATTTTTAGATCACGTACTAGCTAGCTTGTCGAGTTTGGCAGTGATGATGGACAGACAGTCAACAGAGGAAAGCTACGAAGATTCAAACTCGTTCAAAATGACTGTTGCCATGATAGGCAAAGCTGCTTGTCAGTAGCAGCTTAGTCTGCAAACTGATTGTTAGCCTCCGCCTCAATTTTCACCACGGTACTGTAGTTGACACCTTCCAACTCTTGAAGCAACAACTTCGCCCTGTTAATAGCTAAATGACGCCTTTAAAGGCGCTTGGTTTTCAGAATTTTTACTAGTTTAGTAGCAAATCATTAGCACGTGCTTGCTAAAAATAGTAACACAACTCCCGTGGGAAAATTCTGGGATTTTCATTAACTCCGTGGGCAATTCCCGCTCCTCCCCTTCTCCCTTTTTTTCTCATTATGCGCTCCTGTTTTTACCCATAGCTTCCGAGTCCTTCCATGCCCAAAGGAATGAGACCAACAGTTACATGTTGTTTTCAATAGATGTGGAATATCTGAGAAAAAATAGATGTACCGATCTTTATCCGTATAAGGATTTTTAACTTTATAACATAATTCTTCTACAGATTGTCGATGTAGTTTAAAAAACTTTCGATTTTGAGATGCTCCATCAGCAGTTAAGGCAATGACTTTGAATCCTAGACGTTCTAATCTCTCAATAGCTTCCCACAAAATGAGAAACAAGTTTTCTCCACTTAAATTATCAGCAGTAGCAAAATGGGCATATGGAAAATGTAAGCTACTAAACAGACCATGCACCATAAGACCAAGCATATGCGTAGCAACTGGAGGATGGGTCTTATCATCATGTTCAAGTTGAGCAAGTTGGTCATTAACTTCTCCAAATTGAACAAGCCAATATCTTGAGCAGAATACTTATCATGCACTAAACTTTCACGCAACTTCATTTTGTCAAACAACAGGACAACAAACTTCTTCCATTCTGGCAATCCTTTAATATTAGCTTCATCGACAAGCATTTTGTCAACCTCATCTTGAAAGCCAACCTTGGTCTTAAAGTTTTTGTAGTCTCTTAGTGTTCGTTCTAAAGGCAACTGTATGAACTCTGAAGTTCGAGGCGAGTGATATGCAGTCGTGGACAATAACTTTAAGTTAAGACACCATTTTATCATCATTGGGTGCCATCTCATTTGCCTTGAATCTTTGACACTAGTAGCTTTCATCTGCTCTTACCAGGTAGTGCTTCATCAACAGTCACACCTGATAGTTGAGTAGAATCTTGAATTTTCTGCTTGAGCCTTGCAACTTCTTTCTCTGCTGCATTAACTCTTGCTTGAAGTGTTTGGCTTTCTGTGGAGTGCTAAGAAATCTATTATTTGTGTTTTTATGGGCAGAGAACTCCTTATGAACATGCCGGCTGTACATTGCACGAAGCTGAGAACGATATTCATGGCGAGCACTGCATTTCATTCCATGTATAAGAACCTCACAACATGCTGAAAAAACAGTAGACACATTAACATTTCCTTTGCTCTGAACTTGAAACCCGCTTTCAACTACAGCCCTGACTTCTCCATTGTTAGCCATAAACCTTCTCTTGTGTTACTTACCTATTTCAACAAAATGGATATCAGGATTTCTGGGACACACTGCACTCGAATCCAGTACATGCAAAAGTCGCTTAAATGATTCTTCATCAAGATGCTTTGGAATGCTGCTCAGTGAATTGGTAAGAGTGGCCACTACTTTATGACCAAAAACAGTTACTTGCCAGGATAGTGTAACGGTAAGGGTTTTGAGTACTCACTGAAGCTTGGCTAGCAATCTTACATAATTTAATTTCTCGTATGGGTACATTGGATGATGTTTGGTTACTCCATGAATGTCCCAGAGAAGGAAGACAAGATAACAATTCTGTTAGTCCACTAGCATGAGTATCAGCATGAGCTTGCTTGTGCTTCTTGGCTTCCTGATTCTTTTTATGGGACAAACGAAATCGATGGGGCATGAAGGACCTACAATGAGCAAAAAATTTTCTTTAGTAGACTGTGTGCTTGATAGTTGGCCCTGAGCCCATTGTTCAATTTTAAATGAAGACTATTCATGCAGAATGAACAGTTTACCTACTTGTATAATGATTTAACAGGTACAGAAACTAATACGGTTAATAATCCCAATAAACAGTCAAATACAAAAGAGTTTAGTTTCTCTTATCCGATAATCATGTTGGGGTCATTTATCATGGTAAAACATATTAAAAAACAGAGCACTTGGTTGTACCTTACTTTATTTTATTTTGAGCTAGATACAAAGAAAAATTGTGATGAAGCATCTTTATTTGTTCAAGCACTTTGTTTCTTGGTCGATTTTCAACATTTTGTAGCTGTACCATGTGGCCCTGGCGTGCTCTTTCTTGCCACTTTCAGCTCTGTAGCTCTTTCAAACACCACTAAGAATGCACAGTAGCTTTACCATTTTTAGATGTTTAGCTTTGAGATTTTGTACAAAACTATTTTCCATGAGTGGGCATAGTACCTGAAACTCTTTTACGTGCCCACGCTCAATTCAGTCGGTTCTACCACGGTTCTATCCTGAGTGTCACGTGCGTGACGTCGTGTACCAGGCTCTCTCCCTCCTTTTTTTTTCGAGGAGGGAGGGGCCTAGGAACCAATCTACAAATTAATCATCCATAAGATATATGTTCCTATGCGAACAGACGTACTTGGCAAAATGCCCAATTCAACATGAAAGTAGAGACTTCAACCCCATTTCAAGCTCAAGTGTATATGTTGAGAGAATCATATGTACCTGTGTTTGTACGACATGGCTCAGCTTGTACACAACACACATACGTACAGTAAATAGACCACTTACTTGTCACAAACTACAAGCATAAACTTTTAATTACTTGAGCACGGATCAGACTGACCATGAAATCATAACGACATTATACTAACACAGCTAGGGGTCTTGCAGACACAGTCACCATCAACACATCCTGACCCTCACCATTCGGCCATCAACACCACCTGTATACACCCCTACCACACATATAAGAACTGTTACACTAAAATTTGTGTGTATGTTGTTTTATAACTCTATAAGTACTGAACTGAGCTTGAGATTTAGAGCCACTAGATGGCTCAGAACCAATTGGAATGTCTCCAAAAATTTATAGCAGCTACAAGCAGCAGTGCAAGCTTCATTTTTTGAGACGTTGAGAGACTCCAGGCGTCATTGACGGTCCTATCAGTCTTCAGACACGCAAAAACGAGTCCTTTTCACTTTCACTCGAGAAGTTTATTCCCTGGTATGGTAAAAGAACGCTTCTTTCTCAAAATACACGTAGTTTTCTTCAAAAACTGCAGCAATTGTTCATTTGTGGCGCTCTCCGTGTTGCTATAAGTTTGTACAGCTGTTTTGGTTTGTAAAACTCAGTAAAACATACTGCAAAACCCGTGTGAGTAAATCCCTTTGCTTAGTGTCCAATTTTCATTTGTGATGTTGCGAATTTCGTGTCTGGCCATCCCCCTTTTATACGCGACCTCCTCATTTAAATAATAATATTAAACAAATAATTATGATATTGTGCTACAGTATAATGTCTATTGGTCTGTGTGATGGTTGTATATTGTTACCATTAACACTCACATTCACTCTACAGTTCCCCGCTCTGACATCCTCTACCTGGTCCAACTGGTGTTCACTGTGATGACCTCTGCCATGCAAGATGACCCCGCCAACAACAGCTTCTTTGAGAACAATGTGAGGGAAATAATAACATTATTGCCAGCTAATCGATGGATGGTTCACCAAGACTGCCTTGCCTGATTTATGAACATGCTTTGAAAATTTTCACAACTATATGCTACACTATCGTATAGCTGTCACATGTGTGTGTGTGCGTTTGTGTGTGTGTGTGTGTGATGTGCCTTGTGATAATCCTTACTATTACCTGAGCCCATAAAAACTGTCATATGTGCAACTTGTCACAAATCACATGATTCATGTATACACATCTGATGGATTAGTGTCCATTGGCCAGCACCATCACATGTAACTTGCATATACATGTGATACCTATGTGGTGATGCCGTTTGCTTTTGTTGGAAAGTTTGATTGATTTTGGTCGTAAATTTTCATTTAGTTTTAAATTAATATTTTTTCTCTCTCCTCAGATCTGTTTTGATAGTTTCGCTGCTCCTCTTCTACTCGATCCTTGGCTGTTTCGTAAGTTAAATAGGCTTTATTTGCTCTGGGGCTAAACCATAAGAATCTTACAGTTTACTGTAGCACTGTACTCTGACTTCATTGCAGAGAGTGATTTCCTGCATTGTCTTAATCACCAAGTTTTCTGACACATCCCTATAGCATACCAATTATTGTTTCCTCTCAATGTCTTAAGACCCCACGAGAAAGCATTATAATTATGACACTTGATGCATGAAAATTTAATGGAAAAATCTTGAAATCTAGTTCCTATGTAGGTCTTTCAAATTGTAATCTAATGTTTTTTACCACTAAGCTACTAGAACGGTTATTGGAGCAGAGAATTTTTGTTATATAGTAGGTATAGTAAGAAAAAACAAACACTTATACCATTGAAAAGTATTAACTTTTAATTAATGGGTAGTGGGCTCTGCATGCAATTATAATTAAGCAAAACAGTATAACAAAAAGCAAAATGGACTCAAAATATTGAGCAAAAAAGAAAAACAAAATAGGCAAGGTATATATAGAGACTAGTCTCACACGTGCCAGACCCCTCCTATACTGAGAGTCTGGTTACTATTGCACATCAGAGTTTTAACAGCACCAATATATGGCGCAGCCAATCACATTTGTTTATTGTATATTAACCACAAGTATAGTTTTATATACTACGCACTTTCCAAAATTTCTAATCTTGCATGTGTGCCATTGTCACAGCTATTGTCACCAAACCCCCATTTTATGCGAAGTCTGGCTAGCAAGACTGTAAAGAGACATGCAGACAATCTGCATGATACACCTCATTTCCTCTTATTTTGATGCCCCCACATGAATCCATACATAAGTTGAATTTCTAAGGTCAATAATATTTATTGTATATGCAAACTTATGGTGACTAGGTCTATGTTAAGGCATGATAATCGTAAAATTAATCTAGTAGCTATAGCTCTAACTATCATAGTAACTGTTGCTAAACTGCATGTTAATAGGCTGCACTTAAGAGAATTTGTTTAGTAGCTAAAAATTAATTTAAAAAGTTGGGACTGTCGTAGAAACAAGAAAGCAGAATTATGGTCCCTCTGTATGTATGTTGAAGGAGGGAAATTATTTATATGATATATGGTGTACATGCCGTAGTTCTTTGTATATGAGAACATAGCCCAGCAGGTGGCAAGGTAGTCATGCATGCACAAGTGTAGGTTGAGAAATGCAAGCACAGCTCATGAATACTTTAAATTTGTGGCATAATCATTATCACCTAACTATATTCACAATGTTATGCCTACATGGATCTGTGGAGCAGATGCTCTGACACACCCCTATAGAATAGTTTTCTGTTGTCTGGATGGCCCCACATGAAAGCATACAATGAATTTCTAGCTGCCACATGACACATGCAGATGTTACTAGGATGAATATATAGGTCAAGAAAAGCAAACATGTATATGAATATATTATGTCTACACATGTCGACCATGTATCATTCTGATCACCTTAGATACTGACACACCCCTATATCAGTCTCCAAGACCCCATGTGAATGCATGCAATGAATTTACGATTGCCACCTGATACTTGTAGGTGTTTGTAGGCCAGGAAAAACAAACATGTAAAAAAAAATCTGAATAAATGTCTACATCATGTTATTCCAATCACCTAAATTATCTGACACAGTAGTTCCTAGCAGAATTTTTCCTCCTACCTCATGAGTCAAGACCTCACATGCCTAATGAAAATTGAACAGTCATTGATTTTCTTGGCTTTTTACTAGTGATAAAACTCAACATTTGTACCTATACCTGACACTTGCCTGCATGTTATTAAGCAAGCATGGGAAAGTTCCTTTAGGTTTAGGATTGTACTGTTTGTGTGAACTCATTTGCAGAATTTAATATTTCACATTAATCATTGTATTACTATTCTGGTAGGTTATGACAGGCCACACCTGCTAATCCACCCATTTCTTAGTGTGTGTTATTTAGAACTGACTGAAAAATTGACTGAAAATAATGATTCTCTTCTCTGGAGTCTTAGCATTCTATACTTTTGTTTCTTTGTGATTTGTTTCCTCTAGTTACTACTAAGGGTAGTTTGGGGGAATTAAGATTTTTTTAAGGGTTTAATTAATTTCCAATGTTTTCTGATTATGTTTTTAATTTGTTTGGTATCGTCGTTGTAGGTTGTGACTAAGAATGTTTGTTTTAGTCTTTTGGGCTTGTTCTTTCTCTTTTGTGTATTAAGGTGTCTATTATGGTGTTTAGTTTTGTAGATGATCTCTCTCTCTCTCTCTCTCTCTCGCTTTCTCTCTCTCAGTGCCCACCCCAACTGGTTTCTCCTCTCCCTCTCTCCCTCTGGAGGATGTCCAGGGAGCAGAGGAGGAGTACATCTTCCTGCTCATGGAGTGCCTCAGGGCCACCATTGAAGGTACACATATGTATGCACTGTACTCGAAGTGTGTATAATGCTGCTGTACTGCTTACGTATGTCCATATTTGTGATTACTTCTATTCAGAACAGAAGTAATCACAAATTCAATTTGTTTGAATTCCTGGCTTGAAATGGTCCAAATGCATCATAGGAATCTATATTTCACGTAGTTGCTAAGAATTGCATGTTGTTGGTTGTTTTTTTTTGCTGAACTAGCATGTATTCCACCCCCTTTCATAGTACACCAGTTGCCATGATGGTTACAAGATGTATTGTAGAATCTATCTCAATGGAGATGGTCATGGTAAAGGAACACATCTCAGCATATTCTTTGTTGTCATGAATAGTGGTCTTCTTGAATCGCTTTTCAACAGTCACCAGATGGATTCCAACTTGATGCTCAGGAGTCTCTAGTATTACTGTTTAAGACATTGTATTACAGTATCATCAATGGTTTTGTTATGTCTTCTTTCAAACTCATCAATCTTCCAGACCAACACTCCATTACAGGTAGCACGCTCTAATTGTTGTATTCTCAGTGCTTGATCTAGACAACTGCTTAAAGCTCTATTAATTACATGCTCAACTTCAGACTCGATATACTACCATACTACCATACTGGGAATAAATTCATGGCATTGTACTACAATGCAGCCATTTTTGTAGCTATTTAAGATGAAAACGAGTACCCAAAGAATGAAATATCCATGAAAAGAACTTACTTTGTGCTGTCAAAGTTGGCTCAACTCAGTCATTCTGGTTCTCTGGAAATCTTTTCAAATCATGCAGTTAAGAAGTACATACGAAAATAAGTTAGGAGAACAAAAATGGCACTATCATGATGGTGGCTTCCCAATTATAGCACTCTCTACGAGTGCTGAGGAAAGTTTATGTGAGTTTTCGGCTGTTTTATTTACTGTTTACTAGTCTAGTTGCTTTCAAATTGGGATTTTTGCTAATACTAAACAAGCTTGCTTTTAGTGTAGGGAAGTGGAGTGTGTTTTCCACTTCCTACTGCAAGCTGCTTAGGTTATTGCTTCTCAGAAGTATTCACAAGTTCATTTTGTTTGAATTACTGGCCTGAGATTCAAACTAAATCTGATTGGTCGAAATACATCATCAGAATGTATATAGCTTTGCTTAGTTGCTGAGAATTGTATGCTTTTTGCTAAACTATGTAGTAAAGGGTGTATACTATAAGGCTCCTGAGCATCTGAAGTTGGAATCCCCTCTCAAACTCATCTATCTTTCAGCTTCTTCTTTGTTATCATGAGGGGTCCTTATGATAGTCTATTAGAGTGGCCTTTTAAATAGAAGACACTGACCTTTTTTAACCAGCTTGAGGCCACTCAAGTAGACCATCATAAGGACCCTTCATGATGACAAAGAAGAAGCTGCAGGTGTTATGTAGGGTGAGTGCCTTCTATTTAAAAGGCCACTCAAGTAGACCATCAAAAGGACCCTTCATGATGACAAAGAAGAAGCTGGTTAAGTTGGGTGAGTGTCTTCTATTTAAAAGGCCACTCAAGTAGACCATCATAAGGACCCTTCATGATGACAAAGAAGAAGCTGGTTATGTAGGGTGAGTGCCTTCTATTTAAAAGGCCACTCAAGTAGACCATCATAAGGACCCTTCATGATGACAAAGAAGAAGCTGGTTAAGTTGGGTGAGTGTCTTCTATTTAAAAGGCCACTCAAGTAGACCATCATTAGGACCCTTCATGATCGATGACAAAGAAGAAGCTGGTTATGTAGGGTGAGTGTCTTCTATTTAAAAGGCCACTCAAGTAGACCATCATAAGGACCCTTCATGATCGATGACAAAGAAGAAGCTGGTTATGTAGGGTGAGTGTCTTCTATTTAAAAGGCCACTCAAGTAGACCATCATAAGGACCCTTCATGATGACAAAAAAGAAGCTGGTTATGTAGGGTGAGTGTCTTCTATTTAAAAGGCCGCTCAAGTAGACCATCATAAGGACCCTTCATGATGACAAAGAAGAAGCTAAATTGGATTCCCTTGCCAAGACCATCTCGGAGTCCATTGAGATAGATTCTACAGCACCTCTTGTAACCATCATTGCAACTGGTGTAAAAGGGGGTGGAATACAAAGACATTGTAGTGGCATCTTGTGCTTCTTTACGTCTTCTTTCAAATTCATCAATCTTCCAGTGTCACACCCCATTATATGTGACCATGCATTATAGTTATTCTTAGCTTGTCTCTACTCTCCGTGGTGAGATTTCCACTAAATCAGATCCAACCTCTTCAGGATGAGATGAAATGGGGCCATTTTTGCCAGTAAGTTGTTACCATTATTGCTAAATTGCCCCCATTTTCTTCCTATCTGGTGGCTCACTGTAATACCTTCAATTTCAAGAGTTATTTGGATGAATATTAATTACTTACAGCAAATTAACATCACTTTATCCAGGACATGAACAAAATTATTGTGTCTAGTGCATAAGTTAAGAAGTTTGTGTTATAGTTAGCCTATATATATAGCCATCTTCCCAGTGTGGTCCCAATTGCTTTCTTCTGCATAACACCCACTGTCAGAAGGTTCTCCTCGCATCACCAAACACACATTCGTATGCACTATCATCAAGCTGGAAGAGTCTTCTTGCTCATTGGCTTCCTATAAAGGGTTGTATGTAGTATACTATAGCATAGTAATTACAGGCCTCCTGCCACAAGTACAATTATTATAATGGTTAACCACAAGTGCTATGTAGAAGTTATTCATAAAAAAAATTAAAGTTCAACTGCATGCCTGACACTTTTTTGCAAAAGTTTCTTACCTCCTCTATTGGAGTAGATAAGTTGTTCCATTGCTGCTGGGCAGTAGCAGAGATTATCTTCCAAATTATAATTATTGCTAACAGGCATATCATGCCATGGTTTTGGGCCAAAATTATTATCAGTACCCAAGTACCTGTATGCATGTTAACATGCAAGCAAATAAATATATTTGTGGTATTGACTAATGTACAAAGTGTTATTAAGTGTTATTAAAACAACTACCAGTTATTCTTTGCATTAGTACACCTGTATCTTGCCTATTGTGCCTTATATGCAAACTGTAAAAATGGCAGTATAGTGGTAGTATTGCAATAAAAATTTAATCATCCCGTTGGTGATCCAACATACAGTCAGTACATTTCCATAAAAAGCTTTACTGAATCGTGGTAATGTTTCACTCACCTATGTCCATGTCCATGACTTGTCCTCTTGCAAACAAACTTACAGTATTGTGTAGAAATTATTGAAATTCCATGGTTTTATACTGGCATGTGTGCACAGTGCATGCAATGTGTAACATTGTACATTATACAATCCCATTGGTTAATTAAAGTATGGTGACCTCACTTCCTATTTGGCCCAACTGAATTAGGGGGTTCCCTTAGTCAGCATTGGTAGGTATTCATTGTTGCATAGTTTGGTTGTATTGCTCATGCAGTAGCACTCCCACCAGCAGCTATCAGCCTCTGCCCCTCCACTGAGAGCTCTACTGCTCCCCATGGAAAGATCAAACATTATTCAATCTCAAAATTAATGTATTAATATAGGGACTGAACTCATCAGAAAAGAAGACTGAGCTATTTGAACAACAATGTCATCCATTTGTAGCTAATTGATCTTTTAAACGACAGGAGTCTATAAATTTCACTGCAATACCATCGATTGCTTCTTTACATCTTCTTTCAATCCTCCAAAGACCCACCCCACTATATGTAGCAAGGCTAGTTCGCACAATATTTCCTGTTGCATTATGTTGTCACGTAGTTCATGGACGTCCAACGGATAGAAGTGACCAATGAGATCAAGAGACACCAATGGGACTTGGTAAGTATAGACCAAGTTTATGCTTCTCTTATTTTTAGTAATTTTTGAATTTTGTGTGCACATTTTATGTTTTCGTTATGCATGCTAGCTTGTTGTTATGCATCGCGCACACACACACACACACACACACACACACACATGCACACACACACACACACACACACACACACACAGATTAGCAGTCAATCGTCTGGTCATTTTATCCCACCTTTCTTGATGAGCCTCTTCAGAAGCTCTTGTATGGCTGTCTCCATGTCAACAAGGCCAGTCGACCCTCAGCCCAGGACTGTACCTACATGTTGGTTCAGGCCGGTGCCACTAATGATGAATAGAGGGCTAAAGTCTTGAAAGCAACTGAATGTAAAGGATCGCAAAACTAATTTTTCTTTTTACCATTAAATTTGCCTTGCTTACTAGTTTTTTAAGTCTACATCTCGTGTATTATCTCTAAGAAATATTATTGAATTCATTAAGCTTAAAAGTATAATACATTAAAATTAATTTGAGAGGATAGAATAAAGCTCTGAAATTTTTAATTCCTGCATTATTTCTATCCATGTATCTATTAGGCATTTTTTAAAGTCTTCCTTGCACTTCTTACAGTTCACAGAAGTGAACCTCATGTCCTTCGAGATTTCAAAATGGCTGACTCTTACATAGATGTCTTCTTGGCTTCTCGGCTCGAGAACGTCCTAATTGATGGTGGTTACCATGGCCTGATGCAAGGCTGGGTGGGCTGTGTGGAGTATCGTGAAGGAATGACATACAGGGAGATAAGAGATAGAGTGCTGCCTGAACAACTGCCTGTGAGTATAATACTGAACTGTCTGTATGCATATGATGAGTTTAGAGCTTTTAAACGTGACGACCCTTTACCGTTTAGTAATAGCAAAGCTTTGAAAACAAATTTTGAGTCTATAAAAAATACAACACAGACTACTACAGCTCAAAGCTTTAACAAACCAAGGGAAAGGCTTTCACTTAGAAGCTTAACAAAAAATACACAATTATATGTATAATGCTTTGGCCTGGGTCTTCTGACTTTGTTTTAATGTTTGTACTGTAGCTTACCATCATCACATCTCATTTTCACTCACCAATACAGGTTGTACGCCACTTCCCAGAGTTCAACTTGGCTGCCAGTGATCTCTCTCCTCAGGAACACTTTAAAAATGTTGCAGTTCCAAATGATCCTCGACTGAATTCACGTTCATCTCATATGTGTCATCTCATGGGTCAGTATCCACCAGTTTCTCTCAATTCTCCGGTTGATCCCAACAAATTTCTGGTCATTGTCCAATCACCTGTTGTGTCAAGAACATTGTGTTAGTGGCAGAGTGCATTGTGTTAAGTGTGTCAATCGTATGTTAAATGTGTCGGTTGTGTCAAAATCAATGGTGTTATGTCTGCTCAAAAATGTGTTAGTTTCATCGTGTTGGCGGTGTCAATTGTATCAGTTGAGTTATAGTCAATATCAAGCTAATCACTCTTCAAAGAACTTTTGTGCTTATTTTGTCTAATGCACATTGCATTTTTATGATTCCAATTTGATGTTCGCAAAATATTTTTGTGGTATGCTGATAATGCTGTGTCAATATCGTTGTCCTTGTCTTTGATTCTGTTTCTTTATTATTTTACTCAACTTGTAATTATTATTATCCTTTTCTTTTTCTCATGTGAAATGGTTTTTCTAAAGTCATTCTTAAAAAAATCAATTTTGTTTTAATTTTGTGCTGCTTTGTATATATGTGTCTCTGCAAATGGTTGTCAGTCAACGTACGGGTGTTTGTGTGTATCTATTTTATCTGCTTTCAACTTCATTTTGTATGCTTTCTATTACAACTTGTACGTAATCTTTTTCATACAAAGAAAAACTTTTTTCATCGTTTAAGATCTGTTTAACAATCAATGTGCAAGATACATAGTGACTGCATGTCATTGTACATCATAATTGCATAGTTCAGAAACCCACAAGTATTTCGAGCAAGAGTAGCTATATATATGCAGGCCATACCTCTTATAAGTTGGACAGTATCCACACTTTGATGGTTATAAGTATGAAGCTATCTCTAGAGCTTCAACTTTTTTTGGAAGGCCTATAATAGGTCTGCTATTTGTGATGATAACTATTATTATGGTGTATAATAATTATAAATCAGTAAATGCCATGTTGTGCTTATGTGCATGTATCTTAAGTCTTAACTCAAATTTGGATAAAATTAAGAAGAATCAGAGCACAAGTCGTAATAATATTTATAATTATAGAAAGCATACAAAATGAAGTTTTTATAATTCTACATCTGTTTGACAATCATGATGGCTGCATGTCATAGTACATTAGTTAGTAGTTTATATATTATAGAAACCCACAAGATTTTGATCAAGAGCAGCTATAAAATATTAAACCTTTTTCATCCAACCAACTAATTAACAAACCTTTTCATCATATATAGATCTGTTCAGCAATCATGTGAGATACATAGTGGCTGCATGTTGAAGTACATTAAATTGCATAGTTTAGAAACCCACAAGTATTTTAAACAAGTGTAGCTATATATCTATAAGCGAGGCCCTACCTCACATTCTGTCTCAGCAGTTGCCATATTTTGTTGGTGATCTATGTTGCTATGATACTCTAGACTTTTTTTTGGAAGGCCTAATATTATAGGTCTGCTGTAATTGTGGTGTAATGTCTTCATGTCAAACATTATTTTCATTATCAGTTTCCTATAATATTCTTATAAATGAACTCAGTGTCATTATTTACTACATACTTAAGCTTATACAGTATGTTCTAGCTATATCAATTCAATAAAATTATAGTGATCATAACCAAGATCTCTTTATTTAATAGCTAGTATACAAATCACCAGCTGTTTTACAAAAAATTACATAATGCTCACTGTTTCCTATATTCCGCAGTTTCTTTCCTTTATAATGCGCATGCGCACTATGCCTTAGTTACGTCACAATCCACTGCGCACGCGCGCTACGCATGATCTTCACGTGACCCTATGGACAAACAAAGCCAGCTGCTGTACGCTCTCTCAGAAAAGACATCTTCTGTGACTCCTAGCTGCGCTTTGAGTCCAAGTTTATCCCTGTAAGAGGTCTAGAAGCACGCGGCTAACTCTTGAAGGTGAGGCCTGGGTCGAATTCGAACGCTTGTTCTGGGCTTGGGCTTGAGTTTATTCTCCAAAGGGGAGGTTCTGGGTCCATAAAGACCAAGTCCTTTTCTTCCTACTCTTTTAATAGCACACACAGTTTCTGTATGGCTGTGTATGACTGTAAAGTTTCTTCTTATTGTCCTTCATGTTTGTATCTACTGTCCATGCTTGTAAGACTATACTGCCTTAGAATGTGGGATGGCCAACCTAGTTTACTCTTATTACCACTTTTGACTTTTCACATTATTACAACCTTTTAATACGATTTGAGCATTACAATTATGATATACAGTAAGGCTATTGTTTGTCATGAAGCTTGTGTGTAGTCTGACCATTAGAGACAATAATGATAGTCAGATAGAGGCTTGGTATTGGAAATATTTGTGGTCATCAGAGGACTCCTTTGAAAGTGATTTTAAGCTTACTTGCACACACACACACACACACACACACACACACACACACACACACACACACACACACACACACACANAGGTGTACAGTGAGTACAGTCGTATCTCCAACCCCATAGAGAAGGAGAGACAACTCTACAAGCTTCTTCCTCTCTTCTGCAAGAACTGCTCTCAGTACGGAGGTCATGAGCTGGTCACAAAGTTCCCTGAGGCGTACGATTTCTCCGAGAATGTTTCGTTGTTGTTTGTGAGACGAGTGACCCAGATAACACAGGGAGTCATTAACAACAGGTACAGTGAGAGAGTAGGATGGAACCAGATTTAAACTTTACCAGCCTCTTTATCAGTAGGAGTATCAATGGGTTGATTGTTATTGCTAGCTGATATAAGCCATCATCAGTTGTTACTACTACCACTATTGTATCTGTAACTGTAGATACAATGTATTGTCTGTTAGTGAAATTCATTTCTCCATATAATATAATACTGTACTTCAGTGTGTGCTACCTAATACACTGTACAGGGAAAACACACACACACACACACATACACACACACACACACACACACACACACACACCCTCTCCCTCTCACCCAGGCCCGGTTCTGCTCTCCTCAAGTACTTTGAACAGAGTGAGGACTCAGACACAGGCTCCTCCAGCGGGACTGGCTACATGCTCCTCACAACCATCCATGTCCTCTCCAAGGGATCAGAGGCCCTTGTCATGGCCATGATGTCGTCTAGTGTGTGCTCGGCTCTCGTTGGCTGTGTGAATTTCTTTCTTGAGCTACCGCCTCCAGCAGGTTGGTCTCAGGCTGTGTGTGTGTGTGTGTGTGTGTGTGTGTGTGTGTGTGTGGTTATGGGACAAGTCTCATTGTGATTTGTTTTACGTGACCTGTTGTAATGATGTTTTAATGCATTGTAAATCTACTTGCTTATTTGCCCTTAATGACTGTACTCGTAGAATCATATTTTCTATGTAGTAGCGTATCTAAGTACAGTATTTTCAACTATATTAGACCAATGGATCGATTTTTTTCTTGCACACTTACAGTACAT